>LPNX010479276.1:2030130-2125044 GCA_001517045.1 Pseudotsuga menziesii
CTCAGACTATCCCTATCAACAAAATTTTCTAGGATTAAAGAGTAAAACCAAACTTCAAAACATAAACAAAAGTATTAAAAGATGGAAAACAAAAACATGACCTAACATCTGGCTCATGCTGCAGGATGAAGTCCTCCCTGTGAGGCTTCAAGAACTTGTAGACCAGTGCCTTCTGTGCTGCTACCTGCTATTCTGCAAAACATCCATTGGGCTATGGATTCCTTATTCTGTTATTCACACACTGGTATATACAATGAGATTCAAATCTCTTTCCTTCAAATACTATAAAAGTATTTGAGGAACCTTCCATTTACTGAATTAAATTGTAAACACATTTCCAATGTAACCAGGCAAAAATTTCATCAACCCACCAAAACTTGCTTCCAACTCCGAATATATGTATAATCTGAAATATATGAAAACATGAAGAGTAAAGATCTAGGAGCTTGTACTCACTTTCATCAAATGATGTCTCTAAGATGACAGATTTATAATTTAGTGTTGACTCTAAATAATCTGCCACTGGATCATAAAAATTTCCAAAAGTTACCTTTTCATGTTTTATGAAAAAGATAGGTTGTCCATAAGAATATTTTGTTCCATTAATATCAAGCAGTCATTGGCAATAAAAGACATCAGGATCAGCTTGAATTTGCTCCGGAATTTTTTGGACAGTATCATCAATAATGTCAACAAGCTAAACCTCCTTTTCCACACTGTCTTCAAATGGATACCTATCATACATTGGCTCCGGTTGTTCAAGGATAATGGACTAAATGTATTCCTGAATCTGCTGATCAGATTGTGCCATATAACACACCTCACACATTTCTGGGTCTTTCTTTTCAATTTCATCATCATATTTATCAAAAATTGGAGCATCTTCATAATGGTTTTGAACAACAGATTTATCATAACCATGAATATAAGAAACTTCTGATATAACGTTAAAAATGTCAACATCATGACTTTCATCAATTTTAATATCAAAACAAAAAGGACTAGAATATAATTCATCACAGAATTCTTGTCCTAAAACCCCAATCTCTTCATCATAACGATGAGTATTCTGAGAAATTTCAAATGATGATGCTGAAGGTTCATGCTTTTCTTCATTACAAGGCTAATTTTTAACACAACAATGATTTCCAAGAGTTTGTTGAACAAGAGATTGATCTCCAACATGATTAGCATTCAAATGATCATTAAGACTGTTGAAATCATCATGAGAATATTCCAAACTATCTCTGTTGATCTCATCACTAGAATAATCTTCAACCTTACCTAAAACAACAACTTGATTATCGTATTGATTATGGAATTCTTCCTTGACAACAGTATCTGAAAATGTTACCTCTTCATCTTCAACAAATTCTGAAACTACAACTTCTTCATTATATGTTTTGAATCCTTGATTATACTTATCATCATGATTTTTGAATCAGAAAATGTATTATAAAAATCAGCCTGCTCACAACAATCTTTAAAAAAATATTCAGCTGAGAACACATACTTACAATGTTTCTGAAAACATGTGTGGAATTCTTTTAGTGAGGAAATGCTAGCAGCAAGAAGAGAAAAATACCATTCTCGTGCATCTTGCTTGAGTGAATACATGAACATATTCATGAGCACATCTTCATGCTATATATTTAACTGAACCATATATTGATGAAATTTGATAAGGTGATATGAAGGATTATCCTCTTTGCTTTCTCTAAACCGTGGAAGATAATCTCCCCAAACATCCATAGTAGGTACTGGATTTGGAAAACCTGGAACATCGAAAAAATTGAAAGGTGCAAACCTTCAAGCCAAAATGGCTTCCATGGTCGTCGGCCTCTGTATCTTGAAATAGTGGAGTCACCAATCGATTTGTCAAGATAGATTTTGTTTTTTCCTCCTCGAAAATTGGAAAGGGTGACAGTAGGTCAAATTAATAAGGGCTGCATAAAGCTGGGGATGACTGTGATCTCCTAATTTTCCTAGATTCTTTCAGAATTTTCTCTGGGTCTGAGACACCCAAGTGCAATGGTGAACTAGGTCTGTTTCTTGTCCCAACTCCCTTAGCAGCCACTGTGAAATACTGGTGAAAAGTAGTCTTTAAGATTTGCTGGTTTAAGTTCACCTCTCAAAACCAATGAAAAGATAAGTATCCCAGGGAAAATAGGTTTTCAACTTCGTCCCCGGCAACGACGCCAAATATGTTAGTGCCATAAATTGTTCCTAGACTACAAGAGAATAAGCCAACACAATCTCAATAAACACAATAAAGTAAAATAGGGTTTTTCTAGGGTTTTGGTTGAACAATTTGAAGACAAGAGGGAAAACATTCATACAACCAAAGCAAACACTAAATCATGAGCATTTGAATGACTGAGATGTATAACATATAAACCATAATCCAGCAGAATAAACACAATACTGAGTTTCACCCACAGTTAGCAAGCATTTCAAGCATAAAAACATTAAACAAAAAAAAATATACCAACTGAGTAATTAACACAAATTAGAAATGAATATACCAACTAAGTAATTAACACAAATTAGAAACGAAACCAATCAATAATCAAAAGGGCATATAGTGCATATATTTCATAGTTCAGTCATCAAAAACACATAAGAGTCTTTACACTTAGCTCATAAACAAAGCCTGATAGCTTCCCCTTATCAGCAAAAATCGAACCCTTTGTCCTCTTTCAGACTTACATTTATACTATTCTTTCAAAAACAGTTGCATAACTGAACCCTAACTACTTTTCAAGTTATCTATCGAATTATTCAATATAAACTAACATTATACAAAAATAAAATAAAATAACTTTTCAAACTAGCAAATAATTGCTCTCCTTAAAGAACTTTACTAGTCTTTTGTTGCTTCAGCTAATAGAGCAATTCCCTTCAAAGCCTGAGCTTTCCTTATAGCTTTCAAGTGGTCTGCTTCCAAGTCTGTAACCCTGTTTGTTAACTCTTCATTCTGCTGAGTCAGCTCCTGGATAGTCTGCCTTAATTCTGTAAACTGATTCTCTGTCTGTCAGGTGTCGAACTGCATGCCCCAATCTTCTTTGACCGTTTCAACTACTCCAAACAACCGCTCCTGAAAGCCATAATTTTTGCTCTGTTTCAAAATTTTGATTGCCAAGCACTGATTTCTCACCACGATCTCCACCTACTCTACGTGCATTTCAGGAAAAAACGTGATTCGAAACGCCTTTGTCTCATTATGGTCTGTTATCATTATTGCATCAACTCTGCCCGAAACTGCCACGATTTGCCTTCATGATGATATTCACACCTATCACAGTGATTAATATTTGAATGCTACAACGGTATCGACGTCTCCCATCACTAACAACTAATCTTTCCTAGCATCGGCGATCGGAACCCCAAGACTAAATGCTGCCGCAGTGTCGACGACATAAACCACTAGCTTCGTGATCGATGATTGGAAGCTCTAGCAACTATCTTGTCGACGCTTTAAACCACTATGCTGCCGCAGTGTCGGTGACATAAACCACTAGCTTCGCGATCGATGATCAGAAGCTCTATCAACTATCTCGTCGGAGCTTTATACCAGAATGTTGGCATAGTGTCGGCGACATAAACCACTAGCTTTGCGATCGGTGATCGGAAGCTCTAGCAACTATCTTGTCGTCGCTTTAAACCACTATGCTGCCGCAGTGTCGGCAACATAAACCACTAGCTTCACAATCAACGATCAGAAGCTCTATCAACTATCTCATCAGAGCTTTATACCACTATGCTGCCGCAATGTCGGCGACATTGTTGATTGCATGGGCAGACCCGGGTTTGCTATAATCAACCAACAACACCCCTAGCTCACTGGCCCTTTCGGCGACAGACCGCAAGGCGGCCTGAAGTCTCACCTGAAGTGAATCTAATGGGTTGGCCAAGGACTCAAGCGTCTTGGACCAGGTTCTGTGGCATTCCTACTGGTGGCTCGCAGCTCTCCTAGCCGCGAGATCCCCTTCCTGCGTCTGTGCGTCGCGCGACCTTCTGCTCACGTCGCGCAACCCCGCTGTCGCGCAGCTCCTCTAACCGCGAGATGGCTCTTTCCACCACCGTGCGGTCCTTCCCTATGATGCGCACTTTCCCTGACTTGCGATAGTTCCAGCCTTACCGCATCGCCGCGCACCGTGCGACACGCAGCTCCCGCTCAACGTGAAGTCCTCAACCTGCGGTATCGTGCACCGCAGCTTCTTTGCCGATGCGATATCACCTCTCTATGATATCCTACCTCCGCGGTTTAGCGCACTTAGCATTGCTCATGTCGACGTGCTAGACTTAACATACAAGGCTTTTCAATACTGCAACCAGTAGCTGTTTATGCAAACATAAACGAAACACATACAACATGCCAAAGGCGTTTAACTTATGATTATCCTTCTGTGTTGTGGTGAACTGATTAATACATTCATCCATTAAACTATAATGAAGTCCATAAAATAACTGCGCAAGGCATAAGTAAACATAACATAAATCAGTCGCATAACACAGATTTTTAACTTGGTTCACCTCCAGGATGGAAGTTACGTCCATAGAACTGTGTTTTCTATTATGGCTCAAGGGGAAGGTAAAACACAGTTCTGCTGCACCACATATGCAGCTCAAGATCTTCTCTCTTAGATCTCTCTTCTCTCTATATTGCTCTCTTACAATATACTCTTCCCTCTCAGTTGATCCCTGCGGATCGTTACAAGCATGTTCTACAAGCCAGCTACTGGTTTCAGTAAGATTGCTACAGCTAAGACCAGAACCAGAGCTCAGCTTTTACAACAGTCTACTTATCCTTATTGCCTATTTCATTCACAACTGTCTAATTATCTATCCAACCCACTGGCTAACTGACTGACTAGCTAACCCTTTACAATACAAAATATATTCTTATATAGGCAGCCCAAAGGTCGTGCCATTACAACACTGTGGGCCTGTCCCAACAGTAACCCAAACCCTAATTAGTGACAGTCGGTCCTCTCTGTCCTTGAGGTAGCCGCTTCCCGTCACACCACAGCTCTCTGTAGTCTTCCATGCTTCCCGACACTGACCATGGGTACTATGCACCGCTTCTCTGTTTTCTGTCCTTCGCCTTCAATGCTTGAGCCTCGTTGCTCCTTCTTCTTTATGAGGGTCGCTGAGCCCTCCTGTCTTCTGCCGCTGCCTTCAATGCAGTGGGTGAGCTCTCCCTTCTCGGCCGCTCAGGTACCATTGCCTTTCTCTGACTTTCGCATCTCAAAAAGTCATGGTTTCTGGCTCTGCTCTCCAGCTGGAAATGTGCTACGGCGTCGTAGCTCTGCCTTAACTTCTTTCCGCTGAAGCTTATCATTCCGCCAAAACTAGCAGCTTCTTCTGTAGCTGCGGGACCCTGCTCCAACAGACATAGAGAAATAATCTTCGAAACATTGAATGATGATTTTTAACTTGCATGACTTTCTTGTAGCGCCTGTGTGCATTTGTTTTTGGCTTGCGCTACAAGAAAATTCAAGTTAATGATTTTCAAAAATTAATTTCGTGATATAGGTTTAAACTTGGTTTAGGAGCCCTAATTAAACTTTTTATGTTATTTTTTAGGCTTTTTAATCGATATAAGCCTTATATAAGCCCTTTGATTATGAAATCAAACCAAAACTTGTAAAAATAAACTAAAAAATCAAATAACATGAAAGCTAAAGGGAAAAAACTCAGACTATCCCAATCAACAAAATTTTCTAGGAATAAAGAGTAAAACCAAACTTCAAAACATAAACAAAAGTATTAAAAGATGGAAAACAAAAACATGGCCTAACACTACCAAGAGGTATCTCGAGCTCAACTAACCCATATTGATAGGGATAAGGGAGGACACGAGGCTAAAGTTATAGAAGCCTTGAGAAACTTCTCTTTTTCCCATTTTACCCAAGGTACCACTTTTGTTCCCTTATGACAGAGTGGTTTAGGTGAGAACTGCTTCAAAGACAAAGCACTTCTACGATGGCACTGCTTCTCTATAACAGGACACAGGCGGTGCTGAAGAAGGTACCACTCATCAACCAAAGGGTAAGCGCGATGCTAGGTTTTTTCAAGTAGAATTGATATCGAGAGCAAGTTTCCACTCCAAGTTTTGGGATTAAGGGCAAACATAGGGGTTAAGGATCTCATCACATGTTGGTGACAAAATTTGGGTATAACATAATGCCCCCCAAAGCATGAGGCTTAGAGGGATACGATGAGCGAGAGCTTTGAGAGAACAAGTTGTCACTCCGAGGTGAGGATCAGCTTGATCGGAGAGTGTCGTCGAGTAGGCATCTGTAGTACATCAATACTTTTGACTCATAGACAAATGTAACCAACTCATGGCTGCGGACCAATACAAGGCAGATCCATGAGAGGAATAAACAGGCATGGCTACTAGAATACAACGTAGATCCATGTGATAGAGGACTCAAACTTGGGCATAGCTACCGGACATACAATGTAGATCTATGTCATACAGATGCAAATTTGAGCATAGCCACGACCATACAAATGTGGACCCATGCTAGATATACAAAACTCCATCGCAACCTGGGGAAAGCAATGAGCGCTAAACAAATACCTAGGGTCTTCGTCTCGTCTTCCACAAAGTACGATTCTATCCATGTGATTACAATGATCTGAAGTCAAACATGGTATAAACCACTTGATTATTGGCCAATGATGTGAACCATTAACAAGTGCGAGGGATATCACCATTGATTTCAATGATTCCCAAGGTACCCTGGTACAATCTACTAAGCATGAATTGATGTCTTGATGTCGAACACGCAGTCGATTCTATCGATAAAAGGTCAATGATGTGAATCTATGTCGAGAGTGAGAGAATCTGTCATTGAGGCATACAGATCTCAAGGTACTACATTTTGTTTCTAAGACTATTTCCCAGATGATGAGCTGATGTCGACGGGAATAATCTCGTCGAAGGAGGGCCATGGTGAGTCCCACATCGATGACACGAAACTAGGAACAAAGTTCTAGAATGATGTGAATGAGGTAACCATAAGACTGACTCAAAAGTACTAACACAAAGACTGTTTTGAATATAGAGGTAAACTTCTTCAACTTCCCTTTGAACATCGGGCGGCACGAAAAAAGACTTGGTAGCATGACTAGACCAGACAAACACATAGTGCAACAATGGACAATGCATTCTTTTGAAAGACTCAAAGGAGTGACATGACTCATGAAAGTGGATCGTCATGGAGATCAGCTGAATACCCAATTGACTGAAATGATATGCAGATAAGTGCCATGTTCAAAGGTAACGACAAACTGCCAGTTATTTGCAAAATTATTCCCTTCCCATTTTCCCCCTCATGGTTGATGAGTGCCTCTTTTCATTTTTACGAGTTCAAAGAGGGTAACAAACACTTGTTATAGCTTATCTGAAGACAAGTCCAAACTCATATGTTTTACAAACCTAAGAGAGGAGGGGTTCGTTCCCAAAAGAGGGTCTCTCAATGTTTGATTTAACGAGTCCAATGAAAGTTAACTCGGTATCATTCATGTTTAGAGAGTTTGAATGACCATGGAAGAAGACTCCACAGGGTCATTTTTCGTAAAATAGTTCATCTGAACCGAAAAAGTGATAACCTACCATCAGATGAATGACTCTTCAAGTGCTTTAATGAGCGTGAAGAAGACAAGATCACTCGACAATCTTTTCGTATTTAAGGAGCCCGAAAAGAGTTTAAAGAAGACTCCACTAGATCTCTTTTCATAATGAGGGATGTTACGAGTCTGAAAAGAATCGGAAAAGGACTTGGACCTTTGATGCTAAGTTTCAAGAGCATGACCAAAGTGTCGCAATAAATGCTCAAAGACTTTTTCCGTTTTATGGTAGTGCGAAAAATTCGAAAACAAACTCCCAAAACATTTACTGCTACCACCCTGTATCTTGCACCAACTTGAAAAAAAGTGTTAAATTCTGCAATAACCGACATTAAAGGATTATGACTGATAGATTTTGAGTAATACATGATTTTAAAACAAAACTATAACATGTCAAAACCTAAAATGTATATAAAAGTTATGTAAATAGTAAAAAATCAAAACATTTTACCATTTACCCATAGTGGAGAGCCTTTGGAGCATTTTCTTGGCCATATTTTTAGTCGCTGATATCGGGAGCATCTACCGTCGAATTCATGCACCGTCAGTTCCAAGTAATAGCTTAAACCCTACTCTTTCATTTCATGCTTCCAGTTTTGATTTTTGGTGGTGTTTTGGGCCTATTGGGAGAGCCCTAAAACCATGGAAGCGGGCACCGCTCTTATCCCTTGCGGGATAAGCGGTACCTCGCTAGAACCGCGCCGAAAACACTATGCATAGGCGGTGCCACCGCCTGTCCTCAATGGGACATAGGCGGTGCCGACCATGGGTAAATAAAAATGCATGCATAAGAAAAACTAGCTCAAATTTGATGATTTGAATGATTGGGAATGTTTCTAATAGGTCTTGTGATGGTTTTCGACATGTTCCCATTGATAATAAAAAAATGGTAATATGGAAAGAGAGGCAACATGACAACGACGATGCATTTTCCAAACAAAACACGGGTTGTATAGCTGCGTTGAGAGACTGTGGACTTCTAAAGTTAATCCATACACCCAGCATGGTGTCACATGAGCAACTGATAGGACATATCCTCCAGATGTGGAATCCGGAGCAACGGTATTTTGAAGTTGGTGCTCACATATTGACAATTGAAGTAGAGGACATCTACTTCTTGACAGGCCTATCGAGACGGGGTGCTCCCATCTCTTTGACTAGTTCCCGTGGAGGGGACATTACTACTCAGGAGTTGATAAATCACCATTGCATTCCTGGGACCAGAACATCAGGGAAGAAAATTCCCATAAAAGCAATGGTGGATGGCCCTCTATGGACAATTTTGTTTACCATGCAGAGAGTGTCGGGAATCCAAGGGGTACACCAAGCATCTAGAGCGCATATTCTCTACGCCATAGAGTCCACGGTGCCCACAGTTTTCAACTAGGCGCAAGATCTACTTTTGATATTCAAGGATCAGCTAACCAAGTTTCAGCAGGGGGAGCTGAAGCAATTCGGTTTCGGTTCCATTCTAGCTTGTTTCATTTTTTAGCGTGTTCCACAGAAGAGGCCCCAGGTGGTTTTTACAGAGTTGAGGGAACGGGACCCTCGCATGCAAAGATGGGTCTAGATCATGGCCCGTACTAGATCAGGTAGAGGAAAGGTGAAGTTTGGTGACCCGTTCTTCCGATGGTTGAGAGATCAGCTCCTCATGGTGGAGGACTATGCATATGCAGGCATTGACTTTAGTGGTGACCCTGACCTACCACTCCCACCTAGAGGACAGTGGGGTGATATCGGTAAGAAACAAAAACCCTAAAATGGAAATAGTGTTTTTATGTTTTGATGTTTTATATTTTTATGTTTAGTAATAAGACTTGAATGTTTTCATGCAGATGTCGTAGCAGAACGACCTGGGAGAGCCTCCCCACCAGACAGGCGAGCCAGAGCCCATTATGTACCACACGGCGATGATGTGACAGGGGAGCTAGAGGAGAACCTCGAGAGGTTGACTCTAGACATCCCTGATGCCTCGATCGATGACCTCCCACTGAGGTACCAGAGGCCTACTACGGCAGTACTGGGTCGTTTCAGCAAACTGCTACGTCGAGTAGCCTGGGAAATTATGTGTTACCACGAGCATCATTAGATGATGGGGTGCGTGATGTATTCGCTAAAAGCTGCTAGATAACTTCAAGACTTTTGTATGATGATTTTTTACCTGAAATCCTACGTGCTTCAGATGAGGTCTCGTGACCTATTTTTTGTAAAACATGTTTATATATATATATACACACACACACAGACTTCTACTTTGGTGTTTATATGTCTCAAATGGTGAATGTGTTTTATATGAGATTTATGTGTCTTTTATAGTTTATTTATAGTGAACCATGTATGATTTTCATGTCATGAATGGGCAATATGCCAATCTAGGATGTAATTTACTAATGAATTGGCAACCGCATTATGTTACCTATGGATATGCCTATAGGTGATAGTTTCAAATGACCTTTCTAATAAATGTACCCTCTGAAAGATATGGAGAAGCACAGGATTCCTAATGGTGTAGACATGGTTTAGATGACAAACCACTAGTTGTGAGTCCATCAAGAATACCAAGTTACGAACATCTTGGGAGGCAGCTTCAATCATAAGACCTATGACTGCTCGATATTCAGCGATATTGTTGGTAGCGGGACCAATACAAATCGCTCCTGAACTGACCAAATCGCAAGCTGGGGAATAGAGAACCCAAGCAGCTGAGGTAAGATTCAAGGTGTGACGGCAAGCACCATCGGCGAAGCCGTAGAAAGCCATATCCTCTGCACGACCAAAACATGGTATAAACAGATACAGACACTAAACTCAAAACCATATTGAAAATACTTAAGCACACTAAAAGTTAAGTAATATACATATATACAAGATACTATCCAAGAGAGATCTAGGCATAGTACCTCTTCAGGTACAACCCATTGCAAGGTTGTCCTAAGGGCATTCCATCATGGTCCACGAGCTCGTAGGCCCCTTTCTCTAAAACTTTGGAAATGATGAAAGGACCATACCACATGGATTCGAACTTCCCTTTCCCTAGTTTGACATATCTCTGATCATAGGTCAAAACTAGGTCACCCTCATTAAAGGCACGAGGTTGGATAGACTTGCCATACTGTGCCTTGCTGTGTTTCTTGTGTGCCTCATTAGCTAAGGCAACATCTCTTCTAGTTTCGTCAAGGTTATTCAAGTATAGAAATCTCTCTTCCTCTGCGGAAGTGTCTGGGAGAAGTTCGACGACAAGTTTCAAGGATGGAATCTGACATTGAATCGACAAGACAGCTTCTAGTCCATAGACAAGCTAGAAAGGTGAGAAACTAGTAGTTGTTTTCACCAAAGTCCTGTAAGCCCAAAGAGTAGAGAAAAGAATATGGCGCCAGTTGGATTTATGGTCTCCAACCATCTGACAAAGCATCGTTTTCAAAACTTTGTTAATGGCCTTGACCTGACCATTAGCTTGCGGATAATAGGGCGTAGAGTTTTCACGACGAAAACCTAGCTTGGCACTTAGTTCCTCCATCCTGTGATTACAGAAATGTGATCCATGATCAATAACTATGGACTGCAGGACTCCGAATCTTGCTATCACATGATTGAACAGGAAGAGAGCAGCAGTCTTACCGTCCTCTGCATATTTAGGCATGGCCTCAGCCCATTTTGTAAAATAATCAACGGCTACGATGATGTAAGCATGCCCCTGGGCTGAGGTAGGCTTACAATGCATATAATCGATCCCCCATTTGGCGAAAGGGCCAACAGCAATGACGGGGTGCAATGGAGCAGGATGAGTGCGCTTTTTCGAATAAAAATGTTGATAGGGTGGGCATTTCTTAATAGCCTCATGACAATCTTTAAAGACTGAAGGCCATAAATATCCAACGCGAAGGATTTTCTAGGCTGTAGCCATCCCATATAGATGACCGCCACATGCTCCAGAGTGGCAATCATTCAAAACCTGTTCAACTTCCTCATGGGTAAGGCATCGCCGGAGAACAGAATCGATACCACGTCGATACAAGGTGTCATTCAAAATGAGGTAGTATTTTGCGTGGTGATGGATACGGCGGCGATCGTCACGGGGTAGAGTGGGCTAAAACATTTGTGTCTGGAGATAAATGAGCAAATGTTTATACCATGGGTCAGTAGTGCTTATTAGGAACAAGAATTCATCCGGGAATGAATCACTCGGCTCATATTTCGTCGAAGTACTGGGAAGATCACACAGGAGCTCATCAAAGACCAAGGATTTCTTTGATGTAGCTTTGGAAAATTCCAGATCAAACTCTTGTAGGATAACTATCCATCGGGAGTACTTACCCCCGAGCACCTGACGAGTCAGGATGTAATACATAGGATTTTGTTCTGCCAATACAATGGTTGTGCGGAGCAAAATGTATTGACGAAATTTTTGAACAACAATGACCGTGGCCAATGCTTATTTCTCCACGTGTGAATATCAGGTTTCGGAATCCATGAGATTCTTACTAGCATAGTATATCACGTGCTCCTGACCGTCGAGATTCTCCTGCACCAAAACCATAGCGATGGTAGTAGTGGAGGCAGCAATGTATAAGAGAAAATCCTTTGAATAATCTGGGGGGTGTATCATGGGTGAATGATTCAAAGCATGTTTGAGATTATCAAAGGCTCATTGGGCTTGGTCAACCCAAAATAATAGAGTGTCCTTCTTAAGGAGACGCATATAACCGTGTGTTTTCTCTACAAAATTGCACACAAAACAATGGAGGAAGTTTTCCTTCCCTTGCAAACTTTGGAGTTCTAGAAGGTTGGTTGGGGCTGGTAGAGCTAAAATAGCAGCAATTTTCAATGGATCTATCCGGATGCCATCCTTAGAAACCACAAAACCTAATAGGCGTCCCGTCTCAATGCAAAAAACACATTTATGAGGATTGAGTCGTATGTTATAATGACAATATCTCACGAAAATGTCTCTAAGATGACTAGGGTGGTCCTCCCATCGTTGTGAATGAGTTGGGAGGTCGTCAAGGTACGGTTCAACAATATGGTTTATATCGTGAACGCATAGGACATAGCATGCTGAAAAGTGGCTCTAGCGTTTTTCGGGCCGAATGGTAACTTCCTGTATGCAAAAGTTCCCCATGGGCAAATAAATGTTGTCTTGTGCTGATCGGTGGGTAAAATCTCAATCTGGTTATAACCCAAAAAGCCATCCATAAATGAAAAGATGACACTTCCGGCACAATTGTCGATAATCTGGTCGATATGCAGAGTGGGAAAGTTGTCCTTGGGACAAGCTTTGTTCAAATCTATGAAATTGATGCAAACTCTAATGGTGCCCTGTTTTTTATTGACAAGGACGACGTTCGATACCCATTCCGTCAGGGGTACAAGATAAATAAACCCTGCTTTTAGAAGCTTTTCTATTTCAGCTTTGATAGCGGCGAATTTTTGTGGATGGACTTGTCTTAGCTTTTGCCTGACAAGTTTTGCAGTGGGATAGGTTTTTATTTCATGGACCACAATGGATGGGTCTATCCCCAGAATTTCTTCGTAAGACCAGGCAAAAACATCTTGGAATTCTTTGAAAAGTGCTCGATATGCTTCAGATTCTTCTGCTAAGCAGTTCTTCCCAACATGAACATGCTCAAGGGTGCTAGGCTTGGCTGATATGTCAATTGGATTTGTTTGAGTAATGTTGCATAGGTTTCCTTCAGAATCTGTGTTCTGCAACAATATAGGAGTTTGAGGTGTGTTGACAATATCAGTGGAAAAAAGGGATGCAAAATCATGGTCTACCGAACTGCTGTTGGAGAGGAAGGAGGATCTATGATGATGATCCTCCCATATAATCTCACTCGTACTCATTATCTCCATAATGGACTCATCGAAAGGAAAAGTCTAGGAGAGATAATCCAGAATAGGAAGAGAAGGTTCTAACCAGTAGGGCAGGTGGTAAGCGTCTGAAGACACCAGATGAAGCTCATTAGTGTGGTCATCGAAAAGGGTTTGGATAACGTTGTACATTTCTTCATGCAGACTCAATGAGGTCGACTCAATAATTTGTTTTCCCTTTGGATCATAATCAAATGACGAAATCATATTTACTGTCGTCGTGTCTGTGTTAGGAGGAGTTGACAGAAATATCCCCATAAGGGACGAATCCTTCAGCATGCCTACCCCAATCGACTAGTAAGGAGGAGGGGACTAGCCTAACATAGGGATGTTATTAGTCATAGAGGTAGTAACACCCAACGTACAGAAATCGAGCTGGTCGATGGTGACAATCCCCCCTAGATGCGAAAATTGGACAGTTCGAAATACCGTCGAAGCGACAGCAGTCATGGCGTAAAACCAATTTCTTCCTAAAAGGAGGTTGTAGTCTAATGAGGCATCCACTACTTCCACTTGAATAGAAATAGCTTTGCCCCCAAGCTTGACTGAAAGGGCTAGTATGAGACCATGGGGCAGGAAACCTTGTCCATCAAAGGCTTTCAAAGTCGTTGGTGATGTTACAAGCTCGGGAGAGCCAATAGCTTTCCAACAAGATAGGGACAAAACCGAAGTTGTAGCTCCTTCATCTAAGATAGTTCTAAATACCTTCTTTCCGGCTACTTTCGTTATGGTTTGGAAAGTGAGTTTATGAGGTAGTCTAGACTTATAGTTCTCAACATTGAAATGAATCAAATTAGTGTTGTCCAGGTCTAAATCTCCTAACGCAGTTAACAAGTTTTTGCGCTGTGTAGGACAACTTTGGAGTACTTCCAAGGTAGACATTGCACATGATGCCTGAGCAAGATCTTCAACTACATTATAAAATTGAGCAGATCAGGTATTAGGATTAAAAACAGCCTTCCTAAGAGTACTCTTGGGTGGATGCAAAACCATGTCGAGATTAGGTTTCTCGATGGTTAGGGGAACAATAGACAAGGACTCGGGAGAACCAGTAGAGGGAACTTTTCCTGAAGAAGAATTGTCTTCTTTCTTGTCTATGGGTTTGTCATAACTCCAACTTCGAGTTTGCAAACTAATAGTGTATGAGGACATCATGCAAATTTCCTCTAAAGAACTAGAGTTTCCCTGATTAGGCATATGGTCTATGAGCTGTTGTTGAGAGGGAAAAGGATCCGTGAGAACTGTAGGGGCGAGATTAGTTTTTAGAAATTGAGTGATTTATTCATGACGAGGACACTCTTTCATGAAGTGATCACCTCCACCTAGTAGACATGGATAATTCACTTTTCTTTTCCCTTTATCGTTCTTGTTGATGGTTGGTTTTGGATTCTCCTGTTGGTTTCCAGGTTTTTTGTTTTTAGCTTTACCTTTCATTTTATTGTTGCCAGGTGTTTGAGTACTTTGAATGAAATTGGCCTCGATGGAAACCTTGGAAGTTGAAGGAGTAGGGGTGGAATTTTGGGGTTTCTTGGCAGGTTTTACTGTCGACGGGGATTGGATTGAACCAACAATCTGATCAACAGGGGTTTATGCTGGTGGCTTAGCAAGATCGGTGCTTGGGCGAGGAGCTTGAGGGATCAAATCATACAACGTTCTGGACTGGGAATAAACCAAGTCCAGATATTAGGCTTGACTAATGGCTTGCTCTTCGGTAATGGCACCGCCCATAGCCACATCTCAGGCGATTGGAGGCAACAAAGATTTAGTAAACCAATCAACTAACAATTGATCTAGGATAGGAGCCTTAATAAGTCTTCTCTGCCTTCTCCACTCATGGATACGATCTTATATGTGGGTGGAGGTGTTCTACCACAGAGAAGTTAATAGATTTGTACCCGTTTCATAACGGATAGGAAGCTGAAAGTGTGTAAGAAAGACAGTAGCCAAAGAACCAAAATCCACAAACGAATGTTGCGGAAGTTCAATGTACCATTTCGTGGCGATACCGATCAAAGTTCAGTGGAAGAGTCTTAAACGAATTGAGTAATCCATAAGGGAGTTCAAAGAACACCACAAATGGAATGTCATGACATGGTTTTTTGGATCATCTCCCTGCTTCCCATTGAACTTTGGAATGTTTGATAGTAACTTTACCAGAATGGGAGGCCACGAGGGGTTATGTCGAATGGGATCATTAATCAATTTGGACAAATCAGGAAAGTCCAAATTTGCTAGGAAAGGTAACTGGCGATTAGGTTGCATGTACTGGTAGTATTGATATGGCATATAAGTACCAGTAGGATCGTAAGTAGACTGATAGACAGGTTGTTGTGATGAAGAATCGTCAGAAGATCCACCCGCAAGGGGTTGATTTATGGGATTGGGACCATTAGGACCATCGGAGCCTCCAGGAGGAGGACCACCAAGGCCTCCGGGACCACTAGGAGGAGGACCACCCAACCCTTAGGGACCCTTAGGAGGTAAACCTCCAAAGCCTCTGGAACCACTAGGAGGAGGGCCACCAAACCCTCTCGGGCCATTAGGAGGGAAGCCACCAGGACCACCAGGACCATTAGGACCATAAGGAGGAAAGCCACTAGTCCCTCCAGGACTATTAGGCCCCCCATGGGGAGGACCTCCATAAGCTGGTCCTCTGGCACCCCCTACAGTATGTATAGGTATCCCTCCCATAGTTGGCATGTAGGACCAGTTAGGTTTCCCCCATGGCGTGAAAGTGTTACTAGGATATGGAATTCCTGCATAAGGCATTCCTGTAGGATTTGGTTGGTAATTGACATTTCCTACAGGTACTTGATTTGTTGTGTAACCATACTCCCAAGAGGTTTTATTGGTTACAGGTTGTGCCCCCAAGGGCTAACCTGAACTGGATCTGGGGTTAACCACATTTGTGTGTGTAGGAGGGACATAAATTGCAGATTTCTCTATACTAGAGGTCTGTCCATAACTAACTACAATTCCAGTGACAGGTAACATAGTTCGTGCCGGGGGTTGCCCCCCGGCACTAGAAGGTATTGATGACACAAGAATTGAATGTTGTTCCCCAGGTGTGGAAGACCCGGGAGGATTTGGAACAGACATAATATGGGAGATGGTGGGGTTGGTAGTTTGACCCGAATTATGTGGAGTCACATTGCGATCTAGAATAGGTTCAATGGGTTTCATAGAATTAGCAAGTGAGCGATATCCCATAGGCCAAGGGTCTAGATTACGAGGAAAAATTGATGAACGAGGTGGTGGTGTACCTAATATGCTATCTATTTTCTTGTCTAGTTCTCTTGCACGAAGAATAGCTACCTGGTATTGTCTACATTCTTCTTCATTTGGTGAAATATCTTCAGAAGAGGTTGGATGGGTGCCAAATGAAGCAATGGCCTGACCCATAGAGGTATCCCAAAATGGAGCACCAGGACCATAATCTGGACGGATAGTATCATCAACATGACCTTCCATGGGAGAATGGAATGAAATATTTCCCCTAGATGGTTGTTGGACCAAGGGAGGACCTTGCGAAGGATATGAATCTCCGCTTTCTGCAACCACATTTTCTCCCACTTGGGAGTTAGTAGTAGCTCCTTGGTCGATAGCTTCCATAGGATTTTCTCCTGAAACAGGAATAAAATCAGGTGGCAAGCCCCGTACTCTTCTGGACTATCTTAGTTCAGCTAGTTTGTACAGTTCCTATCTAACTTAGGGTCTCAAAACTAGAAAACATGACAAAAATTTCCCTACTCAAGCTATAGGCCAAACAAGCAAACTTAAATGACAGGAGGAGTTCAGATAGTCAGGTCTCTCACAAGGATTGTCAAGAAGGTGCCACTCACGATATACCTCAAGGGTACGTGCGTAGTAATCTCCCCGAATGTTGTTTTCAGTGTATGGCTCCAAGCAAGATGGCCAAAGGGCTTTTCTCAGATAGATAAGGTATCCTAGTGGGGTCTCCCGATATACACAAGGTATGTGGGAGCTCAAATGAGTAGTAGTGTTGTCTAATGCATAACCGTTCACAAGGGGCCTTCCTATATACAATTGAGTATGTGAAGTACCTTTATATATACCTCAAGGGTACATGAAAGGCTGTTCGATATACCGACGGTACGTGGAAGAACCACGCGAGTCCCGGGATGTAATGCGGATGAGTAACGACAGCTCCTACGCTTAACGATGCCTGAACACGTCTCTAGCCTATCACTCAAATTGCTATGTAAATTTTAAGCCTATAACTACCATTAATTTTAAAGTGGATGGTTAGGTGAATGCATGGAATTTTGATAGAAAAGTAAAACCATGTAGAATGTAGATGCAAATATTTCACTTTAACGTTCGTGGTATGCCTACTTACGGGAGAGAAAGAGAGCATTTTCTTTTCGTTTTCAAAACCAAAAATTCCCAAACAACTACTTTGAAAAAATCAAATCCAAAGATAAGCAACACATTCCAAATTCATTTTTCTTTTTGAAAGCAATCAAAGGGGTAAGAGTCTATTTTCCTAAAAGAAAAACAACAAGCACTCTACATGCATATGCACTCTATTTTTTCGATTTTTCTTTTAAACATAGATAGATCTAACTTAAAAATACACTATTTTTTCTTTTGATGAGATAGTACTTATGCAAGAGAGACAAAAGAACAGAGAGAACCTGAAAGCTTGTGAGGCTAATCAGAGATCCAATGCCCTATGCTCAGTAATAATGATGACCTAATCTCAATAAATAAAAAATTATTTTTAATAAGAAAAAAGAAGTCCTCTATGGAAAAAATGAAATTAAGATGATAAGCAAGTGACTTTCTTTCAGTCTTTATAAATGAAACGAAAAGAGATCTAATTTGAAACCTAAGCTTTCAAAAATTCCTTTCAAAATCACAACCAACAAGCATGAAAGCACACAAACAATCAACAAGCCTAATCTAGCTTTTGAATTCTTCAATCAAACCAATTTTTACTACAGAATTTCAACCATGAGCATACAGATTCAAACACACAATCCTGACAGTGCAGGGCTAAAAGCAAACAAAATCCAACTTTTTGCAAAAAATGACAAAAAAACAAGTTCTGGAACAAGGCCTACCTAGAACCATGCTGGAGGGGTCTTGATAGAGCGGTTATGGACGAGCACCGCTTCAGGCTAACGAGGTTCAGGCAATGGCACTGCTTATGGCTAACTGAGTTCAGGCGGTGGCACTGCTTCTCGCCAACAGCACATGTGCGGTTCCCTGAATGTATCGAAAACACAAGGAGAACGAGAAGTCAAGTTAAAAATTGATCAAATCAAGGTAAAGACTGATGAATTGACAGTAAAAAAGAGCATATAAGGTTTAAATAGTTCAGATCTAAAAGTTTTAGACCAAAATTCACTAAGTCAGATGGCAGATTTGACTGAAGAGAGTTAGAAACTGGAGCCTGGATTTGGACAAGGGTTCAAGGATTGAGGAAGATCAGATCAATTGAAATTTGCTTTGTTCCCCAGCGGAGTCGCCAGATTTGTAATCAGGAATAATGCACCTTCTGCGGACAGAAGTCGTTCCTCTGGTCTGAATGGTTCATATCCAGAACAAATGAGTGAATAACTCAGTTGAAGACCTTCCTTGAACGTTATAGAAGCTTGGAATATAACTCTGACGAAAGACCTATATACCTATAAGACATATCAAACATACAAAGACATCAAAGCTACCAGAAAAAATCTACACGTCCATATTAGTGACTAAGGAATCCAATAACATATATGCGAGATTTACACAACAAACATGTGGGAAGGAAATCAACTTTGCATTAGAAAATAAATGAAAGAGCTTACAACCATGTGCCTTAGTGTCAAGACACTCCTTCACAAGACTAACACCTTGTCCCCGATAGCTCCAACTTGCTCCCCAATTGCTCTTTGATGGATTAGACCAGGGTATCAATTCAGGAGCATAACTCTACTATTCTTCTCCCCCCCTCAACTATGGACGTGAGCTTGTATTTATAAGGCTCCATGGATAGGGATAGTTGAGAGAATTGTGGGTGAGGTGGCTCTAAGATCCTACCAAGAGGGGTCTCAAGCTTAACTAGCCCATATTGATAGGGATAAGGGACGACACGAGGCTCAAGTTCTAGAAGCCTCGAGAAACTTCTCTTTTTCCCATTTTACCCAGGGTACCGCTTTTGTTCCCTTATGACAGAGCAGTTTAGGTGAGAACCACTTCAAAGAAAAAGCACTTCCGCGGTGGCACCGCTTCTCTATAACAGGACACAGGCGGTGCTGAAGAAGGTATCGCTCATCAGCCAAAGGGTAAGCGCGGTGCTAGGTTTTTTCAAGTAGAATTGATATCCATAGCAAGTTTCCACTCCAAGTTTTGGGATTAAGGGAAAACATAGGGGTTAAGGATCTCATCACATGTTGGTGACAAGATTTGGGTATAACAGGAAGTTCGACGACTTCATCAGGCGAGCCCACTCAACCAGAATCCCCGGGGTACACTTGCCCTATCAAGGAGGTACCATGGAAAAAACCATGATCAGTGGTCGCGTGTCTCTCTGTCCACATGCAACATGATTCAAGCTCGGGTGTCCTTCTAGCCACGTGGCACATATCTTGGAATTATCAGGTTTTTTTGTCTTTTTGCTTTTAGCACTGTCAACTAGATGGATTTTTGCCTTTACCTCAAAACTGTGGGGTTTGTTTTGTTAATGTGTATTTGGAAGGCCTACTTTCCCTATGGGAGGGAGGGTTCCATGGACCTGTTTTCCTTTCCAAAGGGAGGGCCCAGTCTCATTTTGGAACTCCATATCTGCTCCACCTAAGCAAGTTGTTCTGTAACAATGTATGTACCAACTTTTCTTCTTTTTTTAAGAGAATAGCTCTCAACTTACAAAAAAAATGCTTTGGCGAGTTATTACATAGGACCTTTAGATCACTCAGGATTGGGGCTCGTCGTCTTTTGAAGACAATTTTGAGCAGTGGGTAAAGATCAACAACTCACATAAACTTCTTCCAATTTTGGGGTGTTGGGAAATTTGGAAAACCAAAAATTATGTCATTTTTTATAACAAGTCTCTTGACGTAATGGGTAGCAGTATGAGAACCTTGGGTCTAAATAAATATTATTGCTTAGAGGAGAAAATTAAAAGGCCCAAGGATATACAAGACCCTCCTATCATTTCTTATACTGTTGGTTACTTTGGATGGTGCTGGCCATAATGGAGATTATGGTGCAGGTATGTTCTTCCAGCTAAGTGAAGATCTAAATTTTAGGCGTTGGATGAATAATGGAATGGGTTCCAACACGAGAGTTGAACTTCTGGCCCTCTGGGTTTGCTTCATTGTGCTTCCTATATTGGTATTCCGTCTCTTTAGGTTCTTGGTGACTCTAATATAATTGTGAATTGGGAAAATAGACTATCAAATCTCTAGATGTTATCATTGGATCAATGATGTCATATGATCGATCTTCTTCTTGCAACCTTTGAACATATTAGTATCAGACATGTTTTCCTAGAGTATAATTATGTTGTAGATGATCTCTTAAAAAGGGCCATTGGGATGTTTGAAGGTATCTTATACTTTGAAGAATATGTGGAGCATGTGCTCTCCAATGAAGGTTTGTTTACTTCTATTAGTCAGTCTCAATCACTCTCAGACAATTTTTTAAGTTCCTATTATTCTCTCTTGAAAAAATAGAGAGGTTTTGGTTTATGTATGGTTGCAATATGTGGTATTAGTTTGGTCTTGAACTTTTTGTGTACCCTTGTAAGCAAGGATGTATATGTTTATTATGTAATTCTGGTTGAACAACCATATGACCTGTGAGGGTATCTCCTACCAATAGGTATGAATTTGATGTAATGACTTATGTTCTCTTTGATTCTTAATGAACATCATAGAACATGGTTTTTTATGTTGTTAAAAACAAATAATAATAAAAAAACAAACAAACATTACTTGACAAATTACGATATATATATTAGTAAATAAAAGTCAACAATAACATGTGAAAGTTGCCGCATGTTTTAATTTATTTTATGTATTAAAAAAAGTTACACTCTCATGAACTTATGTCCCATCGATAAACTCATTTACATATAAAAATAAATAAAAATGAGTGAAATTTAAAAATTTGAAAATATATTTTTAGTTTTCAAATTATTATTAGTTTTAAAAAATCAGAAAACTTTGGAAAAAATTATAACATAAATTTGAACTTATGAACGGTCAAATCACTTGACTTGCAAATGAAAAGTATTCTCTATGGTACTTGAAAATGAAAATCATATCATATGTTTTGGTAGGTTGAAATTAAAACAAAATCAATTTACATTTGTATTTTCAACCAACTGAAAAAAGCTAAAAGATAAGTTATATTCCATGTCAATTGGCTCTAGCCTAAGTGGTTGTGGGATGGAGTGTTTTCTTCCCCGTTGAGATTCTATTCTTTTAAGTGACATGTTGAGCTCATTGTTGTAATGCCTTCAATCCATGTTGTTGACTTGCTCTTTGTGTCGGCTTACCCTAGGTACCATCCTCGAAATGAGGGGAAGTGCCTTGGGGTTTGCCCCAATATAATTTACTTGAAAAAAACTATATTCCAAAGTATTTTTCCCCCCACTATAATTTGTCATTTTGAGAATGCTCAAAGGGAACCTTTTTTTGTTGCCAATTTACTATGTCTAAGAAAACCCTCAAGTACTTCCCCTCACTTTGATGATGGTACACATGGTAAACCCAATATTGTTCAAGACACGAGTCTAAGACAACAATAGGGTTAGAAGTTGTGTGTAATTTTGCTAACTATTAGTTATATTCAATATTCTATTGATTGCATTAAGAAAAGTGAGGTGCATTTTACAGTCCAATATTGAATAGATTGCAACGTTTGTCCCATCATCCATAAGGTTGACATAAACATAGCATATGTTGGTCCAATATAATATGTTACACAGATATAAAACTATAGTAATAAAATACACAACTTAAAGTATAATAATGATAATACCGAGGCGACAAGAGCAGGTGGGGAGATCGTATTCCTAGGGGCAAGCACTTGTATTAATTAATCTCAGAATATAAGACATGCAACAAAATACCAAGCAGAAGCCCTAGCTCTTCTTGGTATTTTCCTATCCAAAAAGAAGGGGTGGAGTTGCCTCGTAATCATTGGAGACTCAATGTTGATCAACAACCATTTAAAAACCAAAACTCTCCCCTTGGAAATGATTATCAAATCACTCTTCAATTTTTTTAAAAAGAAATTAAGGCTTTTAGCAAAAGTATCGTGTTCCATGTCTTAAGAAAGAACAAGCAAGGAGCAGATCGCCAAGCAAATATTTCTTTGAGGGAGAGGGTCATAATGCTAAGTACCAACAATGATCTAACATCCAAACCAATCCCATAAGATATGAAAAGAAAATAGTTCCTAAAGAAGATGGAAGTATCGTTATAGGCCAAAAGAGAAGAATCGATGGCTTTAAACCTAGATCAAAAGATGTCTCTAGGAAATTTGACGCACATGTCATTATTGGCAATAATTATTTTGGGCTCTCCCATCAATAGATAGGTGTGAGATTTCCTCTCAATTTAATGATGTGAGCATGGCATTTAACTCCCACTCTAGTAGATCATCCTCTTCTTGGTACTTCACTCTGACACCATATTCACGTCACCATGAAGATGTTATGGAAGTACCCTTGGATCAAGATCTCAAGCATTCGAAGCAATGATGGGGAGGGCACTGTTAGGGTTATTAATCCTCCTTTGACCGTACTTTCTATTTAGATTATTTAGCCTAACTTAGAAACCTTAATTAAATAATTGGGTCCACCATTACCATTGGGTCCACTTGGCCTAATGGGACCACATGTACTAGTTACTAGAGTGTGGGGAACACTATTAGAGGTTAACTGCCACTTACTGCATGTGCATGCATCTGTTTGATTGCTTCCTAGACCAATCCCTACATTTTAGGAGCCACTGGGAGTCCCGACACCAACCTCCATCAGTTAGTTGGAGTTGGAACTAGTTAGTCTTAGTTAGCTTCCAGTTACTTTCAGTTATTTCACAATCAGTTAGCTAGTGCTAGCTATGCATGGCTACATGTGGAGTAGGCGTCTTTTCCCACCTGCCACAGCCAGTTGCACTGAGTTAACTAGTTATTACAGATTGTATGAGTTGGTTGGACATCTAGGAGTTTATCTATTGGACACCAATATTGATTGAAACACCATGAGTTAGCTAGTCAGTTAGGTACAGTCAGATCCAGTTGGTAGATTTGAATCACTCCCTAATGCATTTGAATTCTTCCTATGTAAACTATTGTAACACCGGATTTAATCTATGACAATGATACTGTAAATTCCTGAGCTACACTCATCTGTTTCCTGTGTGGTTTTTTGTCCAGTTTGTATCTTCATACTCTTTTTATTGCAAATATTATTCAGAACTATCTGCTTTAAGATCTAAATGGCACTTCAATTCTAATAGGCACATCAAGACGCATCAAGGATTTGACGACAATTTGGGTTCTCACCCCATGAATTGGCTTATGTTAAAGCGAATTAGCCATCCCGTTAAGCAAAATGGAAACACAAAAAAGGAACCTGAATTCCTACCCAACTACCCATTTTGTGTTTATAAAACATAATTGGTGTATGAAGAGGAAGAGAAAAGGCGTGGTAAAATAGGAGAGATTGGTTTGGAAGGGTTTGCGACTAGCGAGGAGGACAAGGAACCAATGATCTACTTGCTCCAAATATCAATTAAAGGGCTTTAGGCACAACATTTAACCACCCTATAAATTCTAGCAGAGCAGAAAGTGAAGCAACGGAGGTTGGAATACGAATGTGATGCCCTCAGTTGGAAATAAAGCATCTAAAAGTAAATCCCTCACTAGAAGTCTCCATAGAGGATCATCTCCCATGACATTCAACGATTGTCTCCTCAACCATAACCAAAAGAATCCTAGGGAAACATTCAACATGTAAATGCAAGAAACAAAGACCATGCCAGAAAAGCCCTGCATTAAATTCTTAGTATGTTAAATTGTTTTTGTAACATTTTGTTGAATCTACTCAAGAAAACCTGGTAGTATAAGGTTGATTAGCAGATATAAGAATTATATCTAGATGAATGAAACTTTCTTTTAGGATAAGAGCTGAGGAGTTTTACTGGTTGGATGGATTATTGTGAACCTTCTTCTGCATTTTTTCAGATTTTATAATACAATCCTTCTTGTTTCTTTTTAAAAAGGGACAATAATAATAATAAATCTAATGTAGGTTAAGTAATAATCTCTCTTACACACAAACACATATATAAACAAAATCAAATCAACTATTGGAATATGGCGAAACTGAGATAATTCTATTTGGCACCATTCATCACTATCTTTTATCAACCACAGTATCAATGATGAGTTATATATACATCTTAACTTGGAATTTTTAAGCATCGAGAGATTTGCACTTCAATTTTTTTTGGGATCTCTCTCATTATTTAATAGATATAAAATTAAGATGAATCCATACCATTTTACTATTGTTAAGTTATTTGGTTAAGTGGAAACATTAATGATTGTAGTGTAAAACTTATATTTTATTTATTAAAAAAATATTTTGTTATTATAAAAAACATATATGCTTAGAATTTAGAAAAACAATGGCAATTAATAGTTAGTACCTCTCTGAAAAGTCATATGAATTAAGATATTGGATTTGTGATAAGGTTATCTGTAGTTGCTTTACTTTGAGGTGTTTATATACTTACTTTGTGGATCTTTTGTTTATTCTTAGTTTTTTTTTAACAAAAACAGTTTAATAAATTTTTTATAAAATGAGAAATTATCTGTTACATTGATATGGACACATACTACTCCAAGAGGAAGACCACTTCCATGCCTCTTTGTGTGTTCTTTTCCAATCTATTTTTTTCAGTAAGATTTCCTATTCTTTGAGTACTGAAACTCCTTACAAACTGCCCAATAAGGAAAATACAAAAGCAGAATATTCCATAAATGTGGTGAACAGGTACACTATAAAGGGATCCAGTTTCTCTCATTGGCCTGTTGATCGCAGACTAAAATGTCACAATCTATACTCACTCCCTTATTGGCCACAATATCCGCTTGTTTATTATTTTCTCTCAGAACGTGCAGAAAGTTGATGGCTTTGTATTCATTTACAATACTTTTTAGGAGATGATGAGTCTTGGTAACTAGATTCTTTTGTTTCCTTGTTAGTTTCCGCACTTCCCCAATGACCATACTCAAGCCACCAAATGTCACCAATTCCTCAATGCTATCTTTCCTTACCAGCTCCAGGCCTTTAATTAAAGATAACCATTTTTCCCCATTATTAGTCTTTCTATCGATTCCCCAAGCGTACTCTTTCATCTTGATTCCTTCGGAATTGAAGTAGACTCCCCCTGCACCTACCATACCTAGATTTCCTTTCGAGGCTCTGTCAAAGGATACATAACTGCAACCAAGCTTCTTCCACCAGCTTTTGAATTCTTCCAAGCTCAGTCTCATTTGCCAATCTTGCAATATTGGTTTTTTTGGGGATTGATTCCATGGTATATGGGATGGGAGGACTAGCAAATTGGAGACCCAAACACTTTCTTCTGCTATCAATGCTTCCTTACTGATGTTGTGCATTCCCATCATGGATAAAACTTTCACCCAAAGTGTCTTTGCAGCTGCTACAACTTTGCCCATACTACTTTTTTTCCCCTCAAAAATCTCTTTATTTCTTATTGTCCAAATCTTCCAACAGATATATCTTGGAAGAGCTTCCCAATCCCTCACAAAATCTGGTTTGTTAGAAAGTGATCTGTGATATTAGTCCTTCCAACAAGCAAATAAATCATTTCATTTTGTTGGCAGAGTCAAGTCGAAGTGCAAGTCTTTGTATGCTTGGTGCCATACCTCTCTGAAGAATTTACATTCTAAAAAAATATGTTATAAAAATTACTCTGATTCTTTGCAGAGAATGCATCTCAAAGGACCTTCCATACCTCTTTTTCTTATGTTTTCTGCTGTGAGTGTTTAGCGATGAGCTAGTATCCAAAAGAATAAATTAATTTTTGGCAAACCATCTATGTTCCATATCTTTTTCCATTTGTCGTCGATGCTGCAGTTGTTGTGCAGACTGTCCATAATGTCGTATCTCTCCTTCACTGTGTAACATCCCAACTTTCCCCAGCTTCTCTTGTCTTTCAGCTCGCGGTGGACCGGATATGAAAATATCGAGGTGAATAATTGGTATTCTAACTTGAGCTGGTCAATCTCTAAATCACACCAACTGTCTCATCTTCCACTGTCCTTCCACGCTGAGAGGTTGTGAAGGGTGGTAATGTTCATGGTATCCAATCTCCGCTTTAGTTTTGTAAACGCCTGTAATAAGTTGTCAAGGGATGCATTTCCACACTTGTCTTTCCATATCTTGATTTCCCTCCTGTTACCTGGTATCCAATACAAATGCTCTTTTAATATATTCATAGCCTTCTTACACAACTCCCATATCGGTGAAACTTTTTTGTCCAGATTGATATTGTCCACGCATTTCTTTCTGGTTCCATTCGTATATTTTTTTTGCATAATTTCCTTCCACCAGGTTTTTTCTCCTGAGATGATTATCCATAGGATTTTGGCTCCAAGAGATTAATTCATTTTGCTTAGATCCCTTATTCCAGCTCCTCCGTAGATTTTTGGCCTGCAAATAGTTTCCCAATTCACTAGGTGAATTTTTTTTTATTTGTCTGATTTGCCTCCTTGCCAAATAAATCTTCTGATTTCTTTTGAAAATTCTTTCATTATTTTGTTTGGGGTTAGTGAGATCGAGCAGGCGTATATAGGGTAGGAAGAAAGAACATAATTGATGAGGGTGATCTTTCCAGCCGTATTAAGCCACCTTGTCCCCCAAGCGTTAATTTTGTTCTTGATCTTGTTAATCATCCCTTGTCAGTTTGCAGCCCTTTTTTCCCTTTAAAGATTGGAATCCCAAGGTAATTGAAGGAATTCCATGTCATGCTTCCTTCAAATCCAAGGGTCCTTGCTACCTTTTCCAAATTTCTCGGGGAGCAATTCTAGCCGTATATTTTTTACTTAGTAGAGTTCACTTTGCCATCGGATGCTTTGAGGAAAGTACATATCACGCCTTTGAATCTATTTGCAATTGTGATACATGCTTCTCTTAGAAGAATGATATCATCTGCAAACTACGCATGGTTGGAAGCTTTCACTCATCTAGATATTTTCAAACCTTGAGATCACCAGACTCCTATAAGTGTTGTAGCTTTCTGCTCATAGATTCAGCCCCCAGGAGGTAAAGGAATGGGGAAATAGGAAAACCTTGTCGGAATCCCTTGGCTACCTGGAAGAGTTCGGTAGGTCTGTCATTTACTAGTGGTGTTATCCGTGACCTGCTGATACAGGCTTTTACCCATCTACAAATATTTTTGAAAATCCAAACTTGGACATGATTTCAAAGAGAAAAAAATGATTTACTCTGTCGAAAGCATTATCCATATCCAGTTTAATAGCCGTATCTTATTGCTTTTTTTTCATGCTGGAATATAGATTCATGAACGATGATAATATTGTTAAGAATATGACGTCCCGCTACAAAACCTCCTTGCGAATCTGAGATGAGGCGGCCCATGATGCTTTTCATTCTAGTGGCCAAGATTTTCAACATAATTTTATATGAAGTGTTGCATAATGAAATTGGCCTGAATATATCAAGCGATAAATGACTCTTTTATTTTGGAATTAAGGCCAGGAAGGATGAGTTAGTGACCCCTCCGATCTTGTGTTTTTTCCTTGTCCAATTTAGCATTTTTTCATATCTTCTTTTATAATATCCCACGTTGCTCTATAAAAATGTATTGTCAATCCATCTAGTCTAGGTGCTTTATCAGCATGGAGTGACCATATTGTGTTTCTTATCTCATATTCCAGAATGGGATTTGCAAGCTCTTCATTCTCTGCATCTTTGATGAGCGAGGGAATACCAAGGAGAGGGAATACCAAGGAGAAGATCTGATTGTGCTTTTGGATCAAACTCTTCAGTATTCGCGTATATCTATTGAAAATGAGTGAAAGCATGTTCCTTTAGCTCTTCCTGACCTGTTATTTTGCTTCCATATTTATACTTCAAATACTTGATGGTGTTGTAACTTTCCTCAACCTTGGTTTGCTTATGAAAGTACTTAGTATTGTTATCTCCTCCTTTCAGCCACATCTGTCTGGATTTTATTCTCCACCCCTCTTCTATCTGCCTTACAACGTTTAGAATTGTAATGTTCAACTCTTTCTCCTGCTTCAAATCTACTGGAGTCAACTCATCCACTTCCATACAAGACTATAAAGCGACTAAATCACTTTGTAGTTGGATTTTGTGAATATTTGGATTCTTAAACCCTTCTTTCACCAATGTTTTCAATGCAGATCACATTGATCTTAGTTTTGATTCCCAGATGTAGCTGGGTGATCCATAGTGTTGAAGGTTCCATTCCTTTTGAATTAGATCTAGAATTTTTCCATCGTGCAACCATATTGGGTTGAATCTAAAAGGAATGACCCCAAGATTAATTGGAGGGGATAAAATCAGAGAAATTGGCTTATGGTCATAGACTACCGAAGGAATAGCAAGAGAGGTTGGAAGGAGGTCCTTATGTAGGAAGGTGGAACTTACCATATATCTGTCCAACCTTGCCACTACATGTCCAATTCCAGTTCTTCTATTGCTCCATGTGTACTTCTCGTTCTTCAATGGAATGTCCAACAGATCCAGATTTGCCATCAAGTCCTACATCTTCTCACCCAAAGGGTCCCTGACCTTTGTTCCTCCACGTTTCTCAGATTTCGACTTAGTGGTATTGAAGTCCCCAACAATGATGAGGTCTTTTCCTCGCAGATCCTCCTTTAGTTTGTTGAGATCATCCCAAAACGTTGTCTTGTCCCTGTAGTGCATTGGCCCATATATATTACAAATGTATAAAGAAGTTAATTCCTTTTTCCAGAATTTATGTCAGTATCCAGTAATAGTTTTCCCTACTTGATTTGACCAAAAAATTGCCTGATATTATGGTGGTTAAACCCCTAGATGCTCCTATGGAGCTTATGGATTTACGTTTGCTATTTTTCCATAAAAGACATGAAAGTGCCATAGCCTCCACATCTGGAATTTTTGTCTCTTGAAGTAGCAGTATGCCTGGCCTCTCTGTTTTGTTTATCTCTCTTATTACTTCTACTTTACTTAAGCCTCCTGCACCCCTGCAGTTCCAAGAGACTATTTTCATCATTTCTTTATTGATTGAGATCCTGCTCGGGATCTACCATCTGTTTTTTCCCCTCCTGGGTTTTTAGGATACTAAAGAAGTTTCGTTTCCTCAAGACTTCTTTGTCTCCCTAGTTCTAGCTCTCTAAGATATCTTTGTGACTTTCTTCCTCTTGTGTTTGGTTGCAAAGCTACTTCATGCGATTCTTGGGATCCTTGTGAAGGATATCTTTCTGGGGAGAAACCATGTGGCATGACTCTGCTATGTTTTACCATCTCTGCCCAAGTACCTCCTGGTGTTATAGATCCTTCAAGATCTTTTTTGCTCCTTTCATTTTTGGAAGACAGAGGAGGGATTCTCGCGTCAGCATGGATCTCTTCTTCTTCTGTTTAAGCCGATATTATTTATGTAGGTGGGATTTCTCCCTATTCTATGAGAAGTTCCTGGAATTGGTTACTAGTCGAGGCTTCTTTCCCTTCTTTAGGTTTTTCCTTGCTTATCTTTGGCTGCACCTCACTTGATACTGGAGGCATTTTTCTTGCCCTTTTTTTTTGCTACCATCCTTCCTCTTGATTTTTTCCTGAGTTTTCTTGAACTACCTTTGGGCAATTTTTAACAAAGTGACTATACTCATGGAAATTCTTGCATTTGAAAGGTAGTTGTTCGTAGTCTACCTTTTGCATGTGTTCCCATCCGTCCATGTATAGAATTATGGCTTCTGGAAGGCCTTTCTCCGGATCTACTTCTATGCAGATCCTTGCGTAAGAAAATAATGGTCCCTTTGGTTCTGCTTTGTCAATGTAGTTGCCAAGAGAATTCCCTATTGCTTGCAAAGTTTCATCATTCCAGTTGTGAAGGGGAAGATGTGGGGGTTGAACCTAAACCAGGACCATCAATGACACATCCTTTTATGGGTCAAATGAAAGACTTTAACGATTTAGGTATAAGCCACGAGGGCCCATGAAGTAGGGTCCGCTCCTGAATATGAGATCTCTATCAGCTTTATTTTCGATCAAGAAGGTGAAAAATCCTTTTCCGCAAAAACAATGTTGTAGACCCCCAGAGATCAAGGGCATCCAATTTTTGTTTATCCATACGTCCATGGTGATGGCCATATTCCTGTAAATTGACCTATCAGACCTTTCTCACTCAGAGCCAGGGATTTCAATCTTGAAGTTGCTGACGTTATCTAGATTCAAGGAGCGGTTGTCAGCTTAACAAAGTTCACATCGCTAGAATCCGAAGTGGGTAGAGTTGAGGGAGATGTGGTAGCCACCAAAGCTTTGAAGGCTTCATCTAAGATTCTTTGATGCTCCTCCGGGCTCAAATTTGGGGGTGGATCCATTCCTGAATATTCTGAAACCGACTTAAATGATCTCTACTTCGATCATGATGCAGATCTAATAAAAAAATCCAACTGTGTAAAGCTTCCCAATCCTCAACTAGTTGGCAGATCTCCTCACAGATCGTTGATCGCTAGAGGCTGATCTCCAAGTAGATCATTGATTGCAGAGGATTGATCAGTTGGAAACAGGCTTGATCGCAGAGGTTGAACACAGATCTCATTTCAAAAATGAAATTTGCACTATTGCATAATAACTTCAGGCTTGGTCACAGAGTTGGCTTCAGTCTTGATCCAATGTCTCCAAACGAACTGGCCTCAAGCTCAATCTCAGTGCTTGATCGTAGAGCTCTCAACTGCCTCTGTTTTCGGTGCATGCAACTCATACATCTTTTGTTTATTCTTAGTTGCAATGCATTGAATAATTGATTTGTTATTAAAATCAGAATAGTCTAATGACGTGACCATTTGGCCTTTTTGGCTATCATTTAATCTCTAAACTCTGAAACTAACACGTCCCATCATTCTCTGTTTTGTCCACCGTTCCCTATCCGCTCCATCCCCACTCCCAAACTCTATCCTTATCATTAATGGATTTAAATTTTGAATTTAAATGGAAGAAATCCGTGCCATTTTCCCACCACTTCCGCAAGTAACTATGAAGTAAAGCCTACGATGTTTTCAATTAATCAACCATAAGTTTTTGGGCATCTGCAAACACAATTTCAAGATTTCTCTTGTTCTACGATTTTGAGGAAAACAACCTATGTTGTAAAACACTATAGAGAACATGCGAGCCTAATGCACCAAACAATGGTTGGCGAGCAAAGTGATTCAGTCCATTTAATCGATGTAAAACCATGGAAAATATGATAAAAAGGCTATTAATCAAAACATTATTTTTCTGTTGTAATATAAATAATTAAATTAAACTTCCCATCTTCCCATATGGTTGGATTATTGGAATTCTTCTCAATCTCCATGGCTTTAAAACCAATCTCAGTATCTGTCAGAGATGATATTCGTTAGCGATAATCCTCGTCTCCTCCATTCAATACATAAATGGTTTTACAAACCAATGTAAATCTATGTGGAGAGATGTTCTTTATGAACAATAATCCTCATCTCCTCAAATCAATATTAGAAATGCTTTTACTAACCAATCTCAATATCTATGATATGATCTTCATTAGCAGTAATGCTTGTCTCCTAAATTCAATAAATAAATGGTGCTTTGCTTTTTGTGGTCAGAATTTTAAATTATTTTAGTTTGTATATTTTCTTTATGGTCTTTTTGGGATTGTTGATATTTTTTATCAGAGCCATAGAAACAAGAAATTTCATAAATACTTTGGGGAGGATAAAATTTTATAGGCCCTTCATACAGTTGAGTGAACAACTCGTGGAGGATAAAGTCTTATGAGCCCTTATATATTGGAATCCTAGAAACCTCGTGCATGCGCGTGCACTTGTGTGCGTGAGAGAGAGAGAGAGAGAGAGAGAGAGAGAGAGAGAGAGAGAGAGAGAGAGAGAAGAATCAATAGTCTCGTAAATACTAGGGAGAGGATAGTTTCTTATGGGCCTTTAACATATTTGACCAAGTTCCTCACTATATGTGGAGAGTAATAACAATATTTATATTAGTGCACTTAATATATTTGAGCAAGTTCCTCAATGTACTTGGAGGGTTATTTAAATAGTATTTATATTTGTGATGCATTTGTTATTCAAAGAAGCATGATAACAGGATTGCCAAGGACTAGGGTGTATTCATTGATGTGATTGTATTTAATACAAGTTTTGATCCGTGTTGGATCTAGTCATAAGCATTAAAAGGTAGGCTATTGTTTTCCTTAGTTTACTTAGTAAACTTGATTGAAAACATTTTATTTAGAATTTTTTATAACAAAACCATTTAGCTTGATTGTTGGGTCAATCTTGTGTGAGAAAAATGTAATAAGATGGAATTGGTTTCTTTAGAATTTTTTATTATTTAGAACCTGTTTTTATAAAAAAACGATGTCAGAATATCAGTGCAAAATTGGACTCCCTCATCAATGAGGGCATATATCTCAATGATAAAGCATACCACTAGCCATGGAATATTAATCCATATTCCAAACCCATTATCTCACTAAAGAAGGTATAGTGATAAAACTACCAAGAGTACTAGGTTTCAATTCCTACTTTGTCCAATGTTAAAAAACCAAAACAAACTTCGTGCCAACTCTACTTTCCAACCATTATTTGGTGCACTAGGATAACCTGTTCTATGTAGTGTTTTCCAACGCAGGTTGTCTTCCCTGAAACCACAGAACAAGTTCAATCTTGAAATCGTGTTTGAAGATGACCAAAAACTTATGGTTGATTAATCCAAAGCATTGTAGGTTTTACTTCACATTTACTTGTGGGAAGTGGTGGGAAAATTGTGTGGGTTTCTTCCATTTAAAATTTAAATTTAGATCCATTAATGATAGGGACTAAGCTGAGGTGGGGACAAAGTGGACAAGAAAGGATGGATGGAACTGAGTTGCAAAACGGAGAATAATGGGACGTGTGAGTTGTCAAAGTTTGACGACTAAATGATATCCAACTGAAAGGCCAAATGGTTGCATCATTAGACTACTCCATTAAAATCAAGTGCAACACCACATCTAAAATGCTCATTGAGATCATGATCTAAAGTATTGCTTTAAATATTCAAGGTCATCTTTAGATCATCTTTTGTATCACTATGTGGTTGATTATTGTTAGAAAAAAGGCTAAACTAAGTATTACACAACTGAATATAGAGTCCTAAGGTTAGGCTATCAGGCCATTCAACCTTAACGTAACCTCATGAAAATTAAACATGACAATCTCGAATGTACATACTTAATAGGCACAATGATAATGTATTTCATAAAATGAATGCATGGTATTTAGAATCTTCCATAGTTAACTCAAGTAATTTATAGTAAGCATCAATTTGTAAAGCTAGAAAGAACTTTAGTGGTAAATTTTGTAGTTAACATTCTCATGCATAACCATTACCTTTCATATGAAGGTTACTCTTCAGTTCCGTAATGTGTGTGCTGATAGTAGTGATTAAGCAATAAATAAAAATAACATCAAATCATAGCCATAACCACACAACCAAATTAAGGCAAGGCACATGCTTCCAATTACAGCCTCTGAAATCAATGTCTCGATTGTCCCCTACAACCAACTTTCACTAGTATAACTTAGATTAAATTACTATCTTCTTTCCAACCATCAATCACCATTACATATCAGATTTACCGTAACATAATTATACATGCAACAACACGATCATATCTACATCATTACAATCATATCTACAACAAGAGTGCTCCTAATCTAAAGACAGTGTGCATTCCCTTTAGTGTCGGAAACATTGTTGGGATAAATAGTCATAACTTGGTCATCCAAAAAGATTTTCCAGTGAAAAAGTGTTTATTAATATAATCATCTCTCCAGATGTAATGGAACATGTTTCAGAACCCATAAATGAAAATAAATGGGCGAACCAGAACCTATGGTTGTGCCCCTCTCATCATTGTGAGACTTACATTCGTAAACCATGAAGGAGGAGAGAAAGGAAAATAGAGGAGTGCCATGGCAATACAAAGTATCAAGAACCATCCATCCTACATATAAATCCTGGCACATCATCCATAAACAATTACAGGATTCATTTCAGTCCCCATGGCACATAAACATAATAAAATATCATAAATAAGTATATGAACAAATACTTGTCTTTAATCACTATTCGCTAGAGTAGGACAACTTTCCTCCCACCTGTAGACATAATCAAGCCTTCCTCGCTTAAATAGGTCACCCTTGAGATGAGACCATGGGTCCACATGTAGAGGCTCATTTAGCCTAGCAACTATCAAAACTACCTCTTTAGAGAACCACAATGCTTCCCACTGCTACTTTCCTATCTGTCTCCGTAGCCTATGGGATGTGACTCCCTTCACCTGACTTGTCCCTCGGTATATCACCATCCCATTTCCTGGATTCCTATGCGAGAACCTGGACTTGTTGAGTGATATAATGGAAACAAATGGAACAAATATACTAACTCTAAGCCTCAACAAAATCTTAATACCATAAACATTCCCAACATGGTTAGATAGCACAAGTCAAGTGATCCAAAGCTTAATATTAACTTCAACAAGTAGAGAGCACATGTATAAATAGCTCAAGGAGGGAAATGCAAACACAAGGTGGCCAAATCAAATTGGTTTGAGTGTGGTTAGGCTTCATCATGGATACTTTACTGAAATTGGTGGAGTGGTGACTTAGTTATGATATTCCCTTTCTTGGGATAATACCATGAGGAGGAGTTACCAAAAACAAGGAGTGGAGCCATGAAGATCACAAGGAGGCACACTAATGCATAAGAGGGGTCACAAAACATCAAAGAGGGAACATTAGGTGAGAGAGAGGATCCAATAGGGTCATAAATATCCTAGAAGCACAAAAATAGGAATGCATGGAGGAGTGGGGCGCACTTGTGGAGGTGGAGGCACAAATCAAGGAGGCGAAAGCTAAATTCTAGCTTACAACTCCTAAAATCTAGGAAGAGGGCACCTTAATGCAAGTGGGTGCAAAAAAGGGCATCTCTCACTCAAGGATGGTGCACTAGGAAATAGGGGCCCACTAAGGTATGCATAAGCTGAAGAATTAACTACATGGTCCATAAAGACCAAGAATAGGGTCTGTTGTACAATGTTTATGTGACCATCATTATTAAAGTCACCTGGGTGAAATTGTATCTATGATGGACAAACTCAAGCCAACAACAAGTTCAAAGGTGCCAAGGATGTCCCCACCCCCCCTCACTTTGTGGAATCCATGGCCTCCCATACTCTTTTAGTTGCCTTTGATGAGCCATTTGTGTATTTAATCAATAACAACAACATTCAAAGATAGAAATAATGCAATAATAACATTAATATTAATAATTGTGTCAAAGTCCAAAGTCACATTATCAAACAATGATAATAAGTCCTTAATCACACTAACATGCAAAGGAACATAAGTTCACAGTCACATAAAAGATCATAAGTCCATACTGCAAAAGAACATAAGTCACAGAAAGATCATAAGTCCATATTACACAAGAACATAAGTCACATGAAAGATCATAAGTCTAGGGCTTAACAAATGGGGTATTACAATTATAATATTTTATGAAAAACACAAATAAATAAAATAAATGTAAATACACTCTTATATATATAATCAAGGTGTAAAGTTAATGATAATACCTTGAAATTTGAACATCATTTAGCTTTTTGTTTTTATGTTATTACAATGACTCCTTGTATTTGGGAGAACTCAAGACCAACTCCAGGTTGATATTGATATTTCATCCAACTACTAGATTATATTAGATTGAGACATTTAAAAAAGTATTGCCACTTTGATAGAAATTTAGCCCATGGAGACTACAAACAAGGTCTCAAACTGAAGATCAATTCCCTATGGATATCGGTTCTTGGCAAAAATACCAAAGTATAGCATTCAACACGAGACCCACATCATTGATAGAAGTTCAAACCACATCGTTTATGTGGGGTTCTAGAAATGCTCAAGAATCGTGAAGGGTTGCATTGTATATTAACTCTGTATAGATATTGAAGTTTTTTTATAAACCCATGTAAGAAAAGCAATAAAAACATAATCTAAAACATAAAAGTTAACAATGCCTCGCACACACATTACACAAAGATTTACCTTGAAAACCCAAAACTACGAAAATCAATACTCTAGAGAGTTTTTCCACTATCCATCTCATTGCATTATCTTATTGGTTTACGATGCACATTAGAACATCCAAAACTCTAATCCATTAACCCATATTATATCACAACTACAATTCTTTCATCATAATTGGTTTGCAATGGCCCAAAAAACTGTTAGTAAAAAATAACTCAAAGCTAGCCAAAAAAATGTGCTTGAGTCGTCACAACCTATACTCATTGTTTTAGGAACAAAACCAATACCCAAACACAATATTTGCAACCATATGGCTTCCTTACTTCCATAAGTGGCTATCACATATTCAACTTCTATAGTTGGTAATGCAACCACACCTTGCCTCTTACTCATCCAACTAATTGATCCACCAAATGAGTTAAATATGTAACCACTTGTGGATATTTTGAGGTTAAGATACCCAAACCAATCTACATCAACGAATACTTGTATAGCTATCTCCTTGCGAGATTCAAGTATTCTTTGGTAACAAATTACAAAATATGAAGTGCCACATAAATATTTGAAGACCCTCTTTACTATTATGTAATATTCCTTCCTTCATTTTTACAATACCTACTCAAAACTCCCATTGCATTGCAATTTTTTGGTCTAGTATAGACCATACCATACAACAAACTTCTAACAACACTAGCACAAGGAACATGTGGCATGCCTTCTACCTCTTCTTGAACCTTGTGACACTAATCTATAAATAACTTTGCACCTGTAAGAATTGGTACCTTCATTGGTTTACATTCTTGCATATTAAACCTCTGCAATACTGTCACAACATATTTCCTTTGACTCAGCCAGAGTTTTTTGTTTGCTCAATCTCTTTTAAGTTCCATGTAGCTCAAAATAAAATTTGTAGCACTAAGATATTTCATATCAAACTTAGAAGACAATTGAGCTTTGACATCCTCAATTATCTCCTTGTTGTTTCTAATCAACAACATATCATCAACATACAAGACCATATAAACAAAATGATCACCAACATGTTTGTGATACACACAATGATAAACTTTGCTTCTTGAGAAACTGAGTCCCAATAATAAATATCAAACTTTTGATACCACATTCCTGGTGATTGTTTTAAACCATACAGGGACTTCTTTAGCTTACAAACCAACTCCTTATTTCCCTTCACTGCAAAACCTTAAGGTTGTTTCATGTATATTTCTTCATTAAGATCACCACACAAAAATGTTGTATTCACATCCATCTACTCTACTTCAAGATTAAAACTAGTAGCAATAGACAAAAGAAATCCAATTGAAGTTAATTTAGCAACAAGAGAAAAAAATCATCAAAATCAATTCCCTCCACCCGGGAATATCCCTTAACTACTATGCAAGTTTTGTACTTCTCTACCTTACCTTATACATTGAACTTATTGTTACAGAGAAGATCTCCTATGGCTTGGGGTGGACCACAACAGACATGATGACACCAGAAATAAACCCATTTCCAAGCATGCTAAATATATAAATGAAACTAACACTAAGGGACAAGAGGCGTACCTTGTTTTGGACATTCGAAGTAGATCCTTGTTGAGCTTTCAATCAAACTTGTACCTACACATTTCCCTCAACAACAACAAGATATACAAGCATGACATATATAACACGTTATAATCTAATCTAGCATGTTACATTCCAATACATAAACAAATTAATTGCATCCGTGGATAAGAATATTCATAATTACGCATGCAATGGACGAGAAATGGATATTTCTATTAATATGGACAGAGATAAAGATGACAAACTCTATTATCTTTGTGAGCTTGGGAAATAGCACTAATGTATGCTTCAAGGACAAAGGGTTGTAGACTCAAGTATGCAAGAAAGGGGCACAATTCCACTATAGCATCTTTGCTCTCCAAAGTTCTCCTCCTCTAATGCTTCGTAGTATCTCAATATATAGCCCCTCAATGGGAAGTGAAGGGTCGAAATGGAGCATTTCCTGGCATATGGAAGGCCAAGGGACAAGTCATTCGTTACTTGATGGGGGAAAACTCCAAATAATTTTTGTTTTGTTTTTTAGCATATACTGATGCGCGGGTGACAATGGTGCAAGATGCGTATATGCGGGTTGTAGACTTGTTACCCACGTATACATATAAAAATGTCTTTTTTAAAGGTTCTACTGGAGCATCAGGGTCATAGTGAGCAAAAGTGGTAAAAGGAGTCTGCATAGGGATAGGTATAGGCCATCAAAGCATGATGTATTAGGTGTGGAAAATCATGTATAACAGATGCCCCCTAATGTGTGAGGTCGAAGGGATACACGATGGCCAAAATACTTTATTATAACCCCAGAAGTGGAGTAATGAAGACCCAGGTGGAAAAAACCAGCCACTCATCAGTATAATACAATGATAGATCTCTACACATGACTGCATATATGAAGTATACATAGCAGTCTCAGATACATAATAGTACAATGGCCATGAATAGGCATAATAAAAATATGTCATGAGTGGTCATTGCCACACACAATATATAGTGAAGTAACGTATCCAAATTGAATGAAGACATCAAATGGTACACTGTAATATAGTCACGAGAGCTGAAATCTCATATATACTAGCATGATCAAGGAGGTAGCATATATGGAGTGCCACCAATCTTGGAGGTATTCGACACAAATCACCGCTAGTACATGCCCCATCATGTGAATAAAGGTGTCACAGTCGAACATGATGGACCATCGTCTGTTTACTAGTCATTGATGTAAATCATTAACTGACGTGAGATATCCCACCTATAATGATCATGGGAATCAAGGTACAAATTACAAACAAACAAGTGTTAATAGATGTGTTGAGGTCGAACACTTGAGAGGATCCATCAATCAGGGGACATTGTGTTAGATTTTTATCATTTAATCAATATGATCTAGGATCTTATCTAACAGAATAACATGCACAACAATAAACACAAGAGACAAGAGACACAAAGGATTTTCCTCGGGGAAACCATAAAGGAGAAAACCCCGCAACTTCCTCAGAGATAGAATGAGCACCAAAAGAAAATGTAAAACCCAAATATACAAAGATGATCTTCGACAGTTGTTCTCTCTCTCCCTTGTGCGAGATACTCCTCTCTCACTCATGCGCTATTGTTGAGTGAGTGTGTGACAAATAGATAGTCTCACTCTCTATTTATGCTTGTTTTCCACTTGACAGTTACTCTATAAGTCCAACCTCACTAGGAGAGTCTAATAACCCTAATACAACTCAATTGTGGGGACTATCTCCCCGACTTACGACAGAGGGTTAACCTCAACTCAATTGTGGGGACTATTGCCTCGACTTACAATGAAGGGTTAACCTCAATGACTTTACATGACTTTATTATATTAATGACTCTCCCGATCGGAGGAACAAACATCTCCGCTGGGGTAAAATGAAATATAATAATAAATATACAAGTGAATACATTTCGAAGTTACAAATACATCAACACATTGATGTATTCCCAAATATGTCGATGGCAAGAGAACCTGCAACTAATGACTACAAGTCTCAAGGCACTCAATGGAATCTAGATCCCTATTCCAAAATAGATGTTCTGAAGTCGATGGAATGGAATCCGTTGGAAGGAGGGCATTAAGGAACCCCCCATCAACCAACACGAAGTACACATTAACGTTAGATAATTTGGAAGAACTCGGACGAGCAAGATGCGCACAAACCAATAACAAATGTATGGGGAATGACCGACATGCAGAGACAAGATAACTGAGGAATGACCGACTCGGGCTAGAACTTCCTTTGAATGAGAGCATAAGGTATATGAAGATTCATAGGCAACATAGACTCAAAATACATACCAGGACAACTCTGTGACAGAGGAGGCATCAACAGAAGCTCCATAGGGACTGGAAAGCATAACCATTCGTGGAGAAAATTCAGAATAAGGAGTACAACTCCTAAGGTCATACTAGCAGCCCAACCAATGGATGAATGTATTGTGCTCTGTTCAAAGGCAACAAAACACGACATGACAACTGCCAATAGAAAGTGATATCATTTCTTGTTCGATTTTTTATGTTTTATGATTTTTTCTAGTCTTTTTCATATTTGAAAATCTTGAAAAATAATAAAATTGCTTATAATACACTAAGGAGGAAATGAGTGTCCCGGGCAAGCAAACTAGTTCCAAGTAGTGGAACATACCTATTCTCAATGCAAGGAAGCATATGCAAGACAAGGACACTCGGGGGATGTCTCATCTGGTTAGGGTATAATTAAGCTGCAACAAATATATGGAAGGCTCTGCTTGGCTAGGATTGAGCCAAACTAGGGCTATATGGCTTATAAATTGAAGAAGGGAGCCAACATAAAGCTCAATACAATAAGAAAACATATGCAAATGAATTTACAACTTGATACAAATGGGAGTCCTGGTAGGATATGGCTAGCATGAAGGTTAAGAAAGAGTATGAAGTTCTTTACTTGAAGGCACCTCGTCGAAATCAAGAAACCGAGTCCATCCACTTGGGCTTCTACCACTTCAATCCTCCATACAAAGGCAAGCTCACAAAGACAAAGACAGGCTTGTGAAATATCACTAATGGTTGCTTCAAGGACAAAGGAATGTTGACTCAAGTATGTAAGAAAGGGGCACAATTCCACTATAGTATCTTTGCTCTCCAAAGTTCTCCTCCTCTAATGCTTCATAGTAGCTCAATATACAACCCCTCAATGGGAAGTGAAGGGTCGAAATGGAGTGTTTCCTGGCATATGGAAGGCCAGGGGACAAGTCATTTGTTACTTGATGGGGGGAAACTCTAAATATTTTTTTTGTTTTTTAGCATATTTCCTGATGTACGTGGGTGATAGTGGTGCAAGATGCGTATACACGAGTTGTAGACTTGTGACCCACGTATACATATAAAAATGTCCTTTTTAAAGGTTCCACTAGAGAATAAGGGTCATAGTGAGCAAAAGGGGTAAAAAGAGTCTGTATAGGGACATGGATAGGCCATCAAAGCATAATGTGTCAGGTGTGGCAAATCATGTTATAACACTTAATCTTAAACACCCATTCACTACCAATAAGTTCTCTTCCAGCTGACAACTCAGCTAGACCCCAAGTCTCATTTCTATCCAAGGAATCCATTTCCTTCTTCTAAATTTTAATATCCTATATATCCACTACCTACCTAATAGTTACATGATCATCATCAATAAAGAATAAATCAAAATTAGTGTGGAAATCAAGTTGGATATATCTTTTTGGTTTCCTTCTTTCACGAACTAATTAATTCAAGGTTGGAACTCGAGGTTCTTCCTCTTATGGTTCATCTTCTTCTATTGAGTCATATTCTTCACCCTCCAACTCAAATTCTATTGTCTATGTTTTTCTTCCTTTACTTAGACTTCCTATTTGAGAGGAACTCTAACCTCTCTAAATATGACATCCCAACTATAAAGAACCTTCTTAGTTACCGGGTTCCAAAGTTGATAACCTTTTATACTATTTTTGTAACCAATAAAGATACATTTTAAACTTTATTAACCATCATACTCCTATTTTCCTTTAGAACATGCACATAAGCATGACAATCAAATATTTTGAGATGTTTAAGAGAAGGCTTTTTACAAGTCCATGCACCATGTGGAGTTTTGTCAACCAGTGCTAATGTAGGTGATTGATTTACCAAGTAACATGCAATATCCATTGCTTATGCCCATAATTCCTATGATAACCTTGCACCACTGAATATGATCCTTACCTTCTTCATTGGTGTCTTGTTCATTATGCAACTGCATTACGTTGAGTTGTGTATGGAGTAGTCTTTTGCCTTACTAATCCATACTTCTTACATAATTCCTCAAACTCATTTCTATAGAACTCTCCACCATTATCTATCATCAACACCTTGATTTTTTTATTTGACTAATTATCTACAAGAGCTTTAAGCACTTTAAATTTACCCAAAACCTCATTTTTATGGAGGAAGTACACCCACATGTTCCTCGAGAAATCATCAATGAATGAAGCATATTACATAGATTTACCTAATGATGGACATGAATAGTCCCAAACACATCATTGTGTATTACCTCCAAGATTCCTCCTGCTCTTGTACACTAGATGTGAATCTCACATGATTTTGTTGACCACATATACAATGTTCACAAAATCAAAATCTAATGAACAATCAATCATACCTTCCACCATACCATTACTATGTAATTCTCGAAGTCCCTTCTCTAAGATATGTCCCATCTTTGATGCCATAGCATTGTCTTCTCTATAGAGACAATAGGAGTCTTAACTTCTACATTGCAATTCTTACGAACAACATAATTGTTACACTAATCATTAATAATGCTTCCCAATATATTGTATAAAGTGCTAATTCAAACTCGCTACATCAACACCATTTCTCCTCGAACCATCTTGCATGTGTCATTTTCAAATATGATATGTACACTTGTATCACTCATCTTACCTACAAATATCAGACTTTTGGCCAGATTTAGAATGTGCAAATACCCAAAAATAGTTATAATCCTTTTGTCTTTGAGCAACATCTTGATCCTGTCACATCATATGATTTTGGTTGTCAAGTCATCTTCTAGAAAAACATCACCTCCAGTGCACTTTACATATTCACAAAACCACTCCCTATGAAGAGTCATATGAAATGAAGCACTCAAGTCAATCAACCATACATCACGATCTGTATGTGTACTTGTAGATGCCAAGCAAACATCACCTCCTTATCAAAGGTTTTTGTCTTTGTGGAAGCAACATCATCATATCCCTAACCTTTACCAACATTCTTAGATCGTCAATTTTTCTTATAATGGCTAGCTTTACCACATTTCCAACATTTCTTTTCAAATTGTCCCAGAGATTTATATCTACCTCTAGATTTAAATTTTCCCCCAAAATACTTATTTTTCCTCTCTTGAGAATGCCCTCTCATAAATAAAACATCCTTGGCCACATCCTTCATAGTTTTTTTCCTCATTTCCTCTAATAACAAGGATGTAATTACATCCTCAAACTTTAATGTGGATTGATTGGCACCACCAATTGCTACAACTAGATTATCCCAACAGTCTTGCAAAGAACATAGCAAAGTAACACACTTATTTTCTTTCTCCATCTTAACATCAATAGAGACTAGTTGACTTACTAGAGTATTGAAGGGATTTAGATAATTTGCCACAAAATCACTATCCTCCATCCTAAGATGATACAACTTCTTTACCTATGACTTGATTGATACAAATTCTCTAGCTTATCCCACAACTTATTTTGCACTATCTTTTCTAGAGACATTCAATAACATTGAATTTGAAAGGCATAGTTGAATTGTGCCTCTTGCTTTTCCTTGTAGTCTTTCCCAACATTCTTTCAACATACTAGTGGGCTTTGTACTTGGATCCACAAAAACCCACTATTCTCCGTCTACAAGAATATCTTCAATCATCAACTTCCATAACCTGAATCTTTGGCTGTTAAAATTCTTTATTTATTCTTGAACTGCTCGTCATTTTCCTTACACAAGGTTCATTGCGCAAAGCTCCCATTCCAACATGGGTTTATCGCAGACACAAGATACCCTTGCTCTTCATAGGATGATATGAACCCTCGCAACCATAACCTCGCTTTGATACCATATTAAAATTACTTGAGCATTATGGATAAAACAAAACACACAATAAGCATGCACATAATAATGACCAATATTTATCTTGGAAACCTTGTGCTAGGAAAATCAACATCCAATAGAAATCTATTATTACCTTAGCCAATTCCATCAAGGTGGCCACATGCGACATTTTACAATGGAGTTCTTCAAACCTTTAAATATTCACGTACTAATACAACGAGAAATTCCATGGGTTACCCAAAACCATGGGCATATAAACCACCAACAATAAACCCATCATTGACTGAATCAAGGTTATTTATTACTCTATAATTGCGTCAAGTTTAACCCAACAGATATGAGTTCCTAACCAACTTCATCCTAGATGAGGGCATTCGACAAGGCGTCCATGTCATTGGCAGAAGTTCAACCTGTAGAGTTGTATGTGGAGTTGCATTGATGCATGGGCATCGTGGGGGATCAAATTAAAGTCCAACTCTTGTGGATATGGGTCCTTACTAGAGCATTCAACAAGGCACCCACGTCATTGGTAGAAGTTTAAATCATGAAGTTGTATGCAGGGTTGCAGTAGTGCAAAAACATCTTGGAGAAAGTAGAACTCAAGACCAACTACACGTGGATATGGACCCTTTGACACAAATAATAGATAAGAGCATTCAATAATATACCCACATCATTGGAAGAGCTAAACATGTTACCTTACTTTGGGATAATCAAACCTTAGTGGGGGAATACCACCACCCTCACTTTACAATCTAAGGAAACATTGTTATAGAAGTAGTTTAAATGTTATACGATTTAGTCTTTTTTCGATTATTATCACCAAAATTTAATAAAATAATCTTTTCATCAAATTGCAAATTCCCATTATTATAATTGTAATTCAATGAATAAATAGATTCAAGACCCTCAAATACCTTATTACATACATAAATTATTATATATATCATTATCATTTAAATTTACAAAATATCAAATTTTTATTTAAAAAAAAATTGACATTGAAGTGTCACACACACTTCATATCATAAGGCAAATCCAAACCTAAGTGGAAAAAGGAATATACATAACCATAAACCAATGATATATATATCACCACTAAACTTTACCATGATATATCTTTTTACGAGTGTTTGTTTGTTCGAGAATGAAAAAACATTGAACCACTTATCTTTAACTCAATGGTAATCTAAAATTAAAATATTTTTATTATTTTATATATCTTTATTTCACTTTCTTTTATAAAATTAAATTATTATTATTTTATATATATCCACCACCACTTTTTACTGTTGTATTGATTGAGCAAGATTTAAAATAATGTAAATCCATCTTATATATATCAAAGAAATATATATATATATATATCCACCCCATTTTATATTTTATATATTATTGTGTAAGATTTAAAATAACGGAAACCCATTTTTGAGCATGGAGTGGAGTGGAGCCCACTAATTATATTATAAATATATATGAGGTGAGTTAAAAGTCTTATGTGCTTCGGGCAAACTCATTTTTCCTTTCTGCGTTTCACTTCGTCTCGTCTCTTAAATATTCCCTCCAGTGATTCGGCTCTACAAAGAGCTCAAGCTCCCAGCCAAAAGAAATACTAGGTTTTCAAGCTAGGGTTTAGGGTTTTGAAGCCAGAATTTGTGCGACAAGCCGGCTTTTAGACCCGAACACAGCTCAAAGGTGGAAGCCATAAACCCTCTGGAGTGTTATTTACCGTCTGGTTTTTCATCTTGTTTTGGGTTGGTTGCTACATTAAAAAATATATCAAACATCGTGGTGAAAGTGGTTTTGGTTGGGTGGACAGGGTAAAGGATCGATCCTCGCGAAGATGGCCAACTCTTTGGACATGTCCTTAGACGACCTCATTAAGACCAACAAGCCACCATTCCGTGGCCGTGGTAGAGGAGGAGGAGGAGGAAGCGGTGGTTTCCGCAGAGGTGGTTTTCGTGGTGGTGGTGGTGGTGGTGGTTTTCGTGGCGGCAGAGGAGGCGGCGGCGGCAGAGGAGCCATGCGCAGAGGAGGAGGAGGGCTGCCGGTTCGATCTACGCCGTATACAATTGCCAAGGCAAGCAAATGCGAATGAATTTCTTTATTTCCAGTAATTATTAGGAAAAAGGAAAAAAAAACCAACAATGTTTTCAAAGGGACTAGCTGAGTCCTAGGCCTCAAAACCATGGCCGCTTAGCCAAAGGCGTCGACTCAGTGGGAATTGAACTTGTGATCGATAAGACCTAACCCAAAATCAAATTATTACGTATTATCACTAGGCCGTGATGTTTCATCAGAAATCAGGGCCTTATAGTTCGAAGTATTACTTCTACCTTAGATAAAGGTTCATCACGGCAAGTTTTTTATGAATCAAGTATTTTTAAATAGGTGAGCTGAGCCACATGCATTTGAAAGAGGGCTTTCTATTTATTTACTTGTTTAGTATGCAGAATGCCTAATCTCTGCAAAGAGGAATCAATAGCTGAAGTTCTGGACCCTTGCTTGGAATATAGCTTTTTCCAACCGTAGGGCGGTTATTTTATGATCTACCAGGGGTTAATTTAATTTAATTTTATAAGGTGCACTGGAAAAATGTTTTGTTGGTATGTCTTGGTCGAGGAGAAAAAAAAAACTATTGCTGATGGTCTGGTCTGGCAAACTTGGAGGCGAGAATTACTCTTTGTTTGAATTCGCTTGTCTGGCCTACCCAACCCAAATGATGATATGACCGACTTCTGTATATAATGGTACAAGTGAGAACAAAACCTGGCAAGGATGGAAAGGAAGAAAGTTAGTGATAACATGGAATGAAGTACCACACAAGGGATATGCGACTGTGATTTTAGCAAGCTTGTATTAATGAATGCTTTACAAAGATAACAATTACAAGGAAGGGGACCTGCAGAGCACACAGGCACTTCGACAACTACCTGCCATCTTATTTGGTAACTGGGTTCAGTGCTTAAGGTGTGCTTTGTATATAGGTTTCTGCAAATGTCATCAAAGAAACAAATGGTAATCTGCGCACCTACCTGATTATCGTCCTTGATACAGTCTGAACGCCATGACTGAATGGGGATTGTTCCATGGAGCATACGATGACAACTGTTAACCATTAGAAACAACCTGCACATCTGAACAGCTCATATGGTTGAAAATTTCCCTCCTACATCCCATAGGAGGTATCTGTAACTGGTTGTGTAACTATCAGTTTCTACCCCATCACGGTGTTCAATATTTGATCTATTTCTGTCATCTTTGGTTGTTTTAATTGTATATTTGACCGGAGTATTGTGTAGTACTGTGTAGGGTTGTAGCATGCTGATATTATTTATGTTAGTGAATCGTGACATTATATGTTGTTCCGGAGCAGACTTTCAGCCGAGCGAAGGGTTCTCTTTGGCAGAATGATATGTTTGAAGATAGCATGGAAGCCTTTGGCATGCAGCTTGGATTTGAGACTGGTACAAAACTATATGTATCCAATTTGGATTACGGAGTCTCGAATGATGATATGAAGGTTGGTAAGATGAAATAATTATAATTCTTCAGATTGTTTTTCATTTATGTAGTTTCAAAAAAATGTACTAGTATAACTTATGATGTTGATTTTTACTTTTAAGTTTTGTTAACTCGCGTGTTTCTAGTATGCATGAACTTTAGCTAACATCCTTCAGTTCTCTGTATCATCCATTATGGTAGTTCGTTTTAATTCTCTTTTTATGCAGCTTATTTTGGATCCTAACTCAAGTTGCTTTTCCCATGAGTTTTGATTTAGTCAATTTTGGATCCTAACTCAATTTGCTTTACTCTCAAGTTTTGATTTATTCTTTAGTTATGGGTTTTAGAAGTTCTTCAAGTTGGGTTCCTTTTCTGTGTTGATCCTGTTCTAATTCATAGTCAAAGGATAATTTTCTCAGTTATATGTAAACATGCTAGCAACATCTCTTAAGTAGTTGGTCTAATTTCACATAATGTTTGCAGCAACTTTTTTCAGAGGTTGGTGAGCTTAAAAGGTGTTCAATCCATTATGATAGAAGTGGACGTTCTAAGGTTCGTATTACTCTCTCTTTAGTTAGCTCTCAATGTAAGAAATAGGTTTATACCCATCCATATCTAATTTAGGTAAATTAGCTTATAGCCTTGTTGATACCATAGTTGCCATGAAATGGTTGTATAAAATAATCATGTTTGTCAAACTAAATTGCAAATATTATGGCTGAAAGGTTTGCTAAGCACATTGGAGACACATTTTAACTTGACATTTTTGGGGTAGACTGCATCGATAATGGAAGTGTCTTGATTTTCAGACCTTATAAATGCTAGAAATTTTTGTTGAGACTTCTGAGGGTATTATGTGCCATGGGCACCTCCTCACATCTTCTTACATCCTGTTGCCTAGTCCCTTGGGAAGAGCCCTAAATTATGTTGTAGGACATCTTATAGCAGGGGAGCTATTTTGAAGGAAAAGCCAAGCCATGTTTTTTTGTATACCATCACTTCTTATGGGAGGAGATTCCCTGCAAGTGGCCAAGAAAATTAAGTCTGTAGACAAATACTTGGATTTCTTGCAGTTCAAGCTAACTAAAAGTGCATGGTTGACCAAGGTAGTTGTAATTTGATGTAACAGAATATATGTCAGCTGATAGATTTCACTTTTCAGAGAGTCAACTGGGGTCATCTTAAAATCTTTCCATCAGTCTTTTTAAAGGGTCAGGTCTAACTGGTACTGTTGTGAATTCTGAATAAGCTTAGATGTTAGAAATGAGGTGGATATGTAGGCTTTAAGATGGCTTAACCATGTATGTTATGGGAGCATGTACTTATTTCTCTTTTAAAGTAAATGTGATCTCAGAAGTTGTAAATTCTATAAACCAGATTGTAAGAAGTTTTTTGTGTAATGGAGGGAAAATTCAGAAAGTATGTTTTAATGTTGTTCTGGTTTGACAGTGGCAAACTCATCTCCCAAAGAAAAAGGTGGTCATGGCAACAGACCATTATTTTTGTCCATTCAATTCTCGAGAAAAAATTAGTTTGGAGAAATTTTTCTGATTGATCTTTATGGCTGTGAGTCAAACATTTTATCCAGCTCTTCTAGAATCAGATTTCTTGGTTTATAGGATATGGTTGCAGAGCTGATTTGTGGAATTGCTTGAGGTTGGGAATGCTTTACATGCAGATAGAGAATTTCTGTAGAACTAAGGACTGATTTACGCAATCATTGTTGTTGTTTGTGATTTTTGTAAAGAACTTATCTGTGAATAATCTGTGGGCACATTCAATCCCCTGATTAGAAACCTAGATGTAATTGTCCAGATCTCCATGAACTGCTCTTTCAAGATCAGTGTTGCAAATATCAATAACACCATGATATATTGTGATTCTTTCAGCTTGGTTATGTTATCGCCAAAAAGATTCTGTGTTTTGTTTCCAAAATTTGAAATAGTGCATAATTTTGAAATTATTGTTATATATCAGCAGAATATCCTGATAAATTGGAAAATATTGGCCGAGTCACGAGACTTTTGGTTTTTTTTGCTCAGTTTGAAGAGGGAAAGCAGAGGATTGAGAATGGAGGTCATGTTAATGGTGAGTTGGTGAATGACTCACCAATTTTATATAACAAGAAAAACATAGTCATAAGGGCAAGAAAGCCCCAACTCATTATGATTTCCTCCATTTTTTCCTTCTTTCTCTTTTGGAGGGTGATGGGGGAAATACAGAAAAAATTACATAAATTACAAGCAAAGCTATTTTGTGAAAAAATTAAAATAAAAGCTAATGAGAGGCTCGCAATTTTATAATGCACTGAAAAAAATATCTGTCATGACGAGGGAAATAAAGCGCTAGTTGGTGGGGAACAATGCAAAATTTACCTTACCTTTAAAAACCAATTACAAAACTCACCAACTTGTCATGGCCATCTTTTTGATGAGTTGATGATCATCTTATTTAATACCCATAACAGGGGTCATTTGTGGTTTCTGTCTGAGCTTCAGCATTCTTCCTCGCTGGGTGGAAGTCGTTGCCTCTGGTGTCCATGCTATCATTCCTTTTTTCTTAAATAAACCAAGTTAACCTTCAATAATGCCATTTGCATCTTTGATATTAACGACTGGTTTTGATGTTGTGTAAGATTAAATCTCCCTGGAGTTTTAACCTTATCATTCTTTGATCTAAGAAATGAAACACATTGGATAGGGATTCTGTTCTCAATCTGTGTCGGAGATGAAGATACGTGGACATGCTGATTGCATGTGTTTGATGCATGTCCCATGTTAAATGTGGTGTCCCACCTGTGTCAGGTGACTTGGGTTTGGATATAACACTAATGAATTTTGATAATTAAATTTGTTAATTTATGCCTTTTTCACCAAACTCCCCTAAGGTTGGATGGAAACATGTTTAATTTCCACACAGGATCCTTTTCCAATCGCAAGGTTTGCCATGATTTCTGCAACTTTGCTACTTCTAGAGGCATGCTGGTGCTGTACCCCTTTTGAGTTTCTGCTATGTTGTATGTTGAAGTTCACTGGTGCTGAAAAAATGCAGCCATGAATTGACCATTTGCCTCTCCACAGGATCTCTCCTACTTCCCCTGAGTTACCTCCATTGTCCCATCAAAGTTGACTTTGATTCACCCTTTATCAGGTGGATAGTGGCTCTGTTGGGTTGGGGTGCTCCCTCGCTAAATGGCTATCCTTTAATGGAATTAAGCTCTTGCTATTTGGACTTGGGCTGGGAACATGTTTAAAATCATTTTGTGGAATATTTTATTTTGTATCTTTCATGGAAAAAAACGAAGTTATGAAAAAGCATTAGTGCTCATGTAACTAAAGCAACATCACTTTGTGAGCTGAATTGTATGTTATTGAATTTGTAGCAGGGTACAGCAGAAGTGGTATTTTCAAGGAACGGTGATGCACTTGCAGCAATGCAGAGGTACAATGGTGTCCAGCTTGATGGTAAACCAATGAAGATTGAGGTTGTTGGTACAAACTTGGCTTTGCCTGTCTTGACTGGAACATCTGCTGGAAGAGGACGGGGAGCTCCAATGACGTATGCCCTCTAGACTTCTAAAATTTCATGTGTTTATGTTTCCTATTTCTATACGTGGATGATATTTGGTCATGCTTTCGTTGGGGCCTGAAACGTGTCAGATATATAATTTTTGTTCATCACTATAAAATTACTTCTAATAAGACTTCCTTTTTTCTCCACTATTTGTGTATTTGTTATCTGGGTTGTTTGGATGGTGACTAGGATAAGTTTGTCCTACCTTACTAAACCTAGTGGAAATTATCTCATACATTCAAGTTTCAACACATAGCATGACTATCTCTCATTTCATTTGTGTGATGTAGAGCTGGATACACAGGGGCTACTGCCACGAGAAGAAGAGGTGGTGGGTAAGTGACATTATGTCAGTTGTTAGACATCGACTTTTTTAACGTTGTCAATTTGCCATGGCCTGCTTGAATTAATTGATTACTGGAGTCATTTCAAGTGTATATAGTAGAGTGAATTTAGAGTTTAACATTGGCAATCTTCAGAATGTAATAAGTATTTTTATTGTGTCTAACAGCTGGAACTGGGGCCGTGGGCTTGGTTTTAGACGTGGGCGTGGTCGTGGACGGGGACGTGGAAGAGGGCGCGGTCGCAGAAACCAAGTACCTGATAAGTCTATGGAGGAACTCAATAAAGAGTTGGAAGAGTATCATGCTGAAGCCATGCAAACTTCTTAAAACTGTAGGTTGTACAGGAAGGAGTCGCATTGCAGCTTGTAGTAGTGAGGTTTTGTATTTTTTAGAATTTCAGGGAAACACATGGATGATGTAGAGAACGTACCCGTAGTTATTTTGCTATGCTATCTTTTTGCCCAGCCACGGTATTTTGGATTAATTTTTAATATTGTCAATTGGGGGTCATTTTTAACTTTAACCTTATTTTGGTGCCGGCATAACTACTTTCTTTCTAAATTCATTGCTGTGGAGCTTAGTGTAGTATCATAGTGATTGATTTGTACAATATCTTACTTCTACAAAGTTGTGAGCTTTGGCTCAGTGCGTAAATTTTAATGGTTTATACCCAAGAGGGCCCTCTCAGGTTCCTGTATGTTATTGTCTCTTTTTGTACTTTGTAGCTCAATCTCTTATGATGAATAAGCAAAATTTAAATGAGTCAACCTGAGGACGAAGTCAAAACAATAGCCAGAGTCTATCTCCACATACACTAGGAAATTCTATATGACATCAACTTGTTTTTCGACTTTTGTTGAAATTTTTGTAAAGCTGAGATAGACATGGTGGAATACATCTTTTAATTGCCATTTTTGCCAATTGCTATTTTTCAAAAAATATATATTCGTTAATTGTTATTTTATTAATAAATTGCCATTTTTACATAAAATAAAATATTTAAATATTCTTATTGTTATTATTCATTATAAATGTTTAAAATATTACACTTGGGTTACTAGGTATAATAGTTGAATCAAGGTTACTAGGTATAATATTGAAGGGGCGTGCTCTACCACTGAGCTAATGGCGCATCGTACATGCCTCATGGCATTATGGAATGTCCCTAAGCTAATAGCCCATCGTACAGGCCTCCTGGCATTGCAGCCTATCCCTGAGCTAATAGCCCATCGTACAGGCCTCCTGGGATTGTAGCCTGTCTCGTATCATATTTAAATCCTCAAAAAATATAATATAATCTGTGGTTCAAGTCAACAGTGAAGGTTGAAACAAAGGTCTCGTGCCACGATTACTTAAGGTCTCATCCCACAATTACTTGACATTATGATATATGTGGGCTCCTTTTTCTGGTTTCGTCTATATACAGGAAATTCAGGTGCATCGAATTTAGGATCCAGAATTTAGACAAGTGCGTAGTGTAGGTGCTCCTGGATATTTTCTTCCCTTTTTTAAACTTTTGTTGCTATCCTGTCTTTGTCTAGTCTTCCCTTGTTTTTAAAACTTTTGTTGCTATCATGTCTTTGTCCAGCTTTCCTTTTTTAATAAAAACTTTTGTTGCTATATATATTTCAATGAGATTTTGCTGGTTGCTGCTTACAAACTTTTGAGGTGGATTTTTTTGGATTTTTTTTGCACGTAGATTTGAGAGTTTAGCACATCAAATTTTTTTGCACCCATTATTATGGATTTATAATAAAGGTCTTAGGTGCTTTCAATTAAGAATTTCCGAGTGTTTATAAATTCTTTCCCACTATGAATTAAGCATTTATTAAAAGGAAACAGGTGCCTCTTAGAATTTCGGGCGATGTGGTGACGCTGGAGTTCGGTAAAGCCACGCCCTTTACTGAGTTCAGGCATTTTGGTGACACTGTAGTTGGGTAAAGCCACGACCTTAACCAAACGCGAAGATATAAGTGGTTCTGTGCAAACATAATCTTTGGAGTTCGGTAAAGCCACGCCCTTTACTGAGTTCAGGCATTTTGGTGACACTGTAGTTGGGTAAAGCCACGACCCTAACCAAACGCGAAGATATAAGTGGTTCTGTGCAAACATAATCTTTAGAGGGTTTACTCGATGGTTTTGTGCAAACACCGTCTTAGAGGGTTGATTCAATATGATATTGCCCTTGAAGTCTAAGCAAAGGACCTCCGGAAAGCTTTACCTCCGGAAAGCTTTCGTGTTTTATGGTGTTTAACTGTCAGAGGCCTTGGAGTTGGGAAGAATTAGACTTCATGCACAGCCTGATTCTCTTGTATGGAACCACAATCGGGCCGTGAGTTCTGCTTCGGCCAAATCTGTCTATGAATATATTGTTCTTACCTCCCAGCCTCCGGTCGTTGACAGTATACATTCCCTGATATGGTCGGGCTCTCTTCCCACTAAAATTAGTTGTTTCATTTGGTTGGTGACGGAAAACAAAATATTAACTTGGGATAACCTCCAGAGAAAAGGGTGGATTGGGCCTGGTATCTGTGCACTCTGTGGTGCTGGAGAAGATTGTGTGCAGCATATATTCTCTTCATGCTCTGTATGGATGGAGGTCATTAGTCATCTCGGTGATAAATATCAATTCATTCCACCTCAGCAGGGTGATAATCTTAATAACTATTTGAGGAATTGGACAGACAGATTCTCCAAGTATTCGGCTACCTGTTTCCTCATATTCTTTGCCTTGTGGAACATATGGAAAGCAAGAAACTCTTCTATCTTCGAAGGAAAAAAACATACTGTTTTAAACATTGTTTTTCAGATCGATAAGTTTCTCCTTTTATATCAGCCTCCTTGCAAAAAGATCAAAAAGCCCCGTGTTGTAAGAAAAAAGCATACTGTTTTAAACATTGTTTTTCAGATCGATAAGTTTCTCCTTTTATATCAGCCTCCTTGCAAAAGATCAAAAAGCCCCGTGTTATTGGTACAGGGCCACCACATGTCTTTCCCTGCGGTTTCTTTGATGGGGCTTCAACTTATGATTCAGGAGGAGCTGGTATCTGTATTTACCTGAATAAGGCTCATTCCTTCGAGTTTGCACTGGGGATAGGAACTAGTACCAATACCAAAGCTGAACTGATTGGACTATGGGCACTTTTGCAAATTGCTCAGGTCATGGGGCTCCCCACATTGAACATTTTTGGGGACGCAGCAGTCATTATTTACTGGGTTACTTGTCCTTCAGTCATATCTATTGTGAATATAATCAGCATGCAGACTGTCAATCGAAGGTTGCCTTGAGTTTGGCTTTAGGTATTTGTATCTTTTCTGAATTTTTTGAAGGCCATTTGGTCTCGCATGACACTCTTATGTTCTTCTGAGCTTGGTGCTGGAGTATTAACTCCCTTATTTTTGTTATTTGCACCTATTTACTGTTTGGGAGCAGGCACCTTCAGATTGTGGATCAACACTATTATATCCACGATAGTGATGGGTTATGAAGGACAGGTTTACTTTAAAGTCATGACTGGATGTATTGGTAGAACGTATTCGCTGGACATGTTCCTGTTTCTCCCCAGGGTAGCTTGTTGAGTTGAGTCATATTTTAGGAGTTCTGTATCAGATACTCTCCCAATGCTCCTTTATTTGAATGTAACCCTCTATCAGGGTAGGCACGTTAGATGCCCTTTGATTATTCAATGAATAACAAGGACAGGCTTTTTTCCTTCTGAAAAAACTGTCAGAGGCCTTGTAGTGGATAAAAGATTGTTCTCCCTAGCAAAGTTTATTTCCCTTGAATCTAAGCAAGAAAGCTTTTGCTTTTATGGTGTTTAACTGTCAGAGGCCTTGTAGTAGATAAAAGATTGTTCTCCATAGCAAAATTTACTTGTCCAAATAATGTGCAAGCTGAGGCTCAATAGCATTTGTTCTTCTCTTGTATGTGGGTTTGGATCAAGTTTCCATGTTATAGATCCTTTGCTTGAATGTCTCGAAGCGTTGCTTTGTTGAATGACCATCTGCGTTAGTCCATTGAGTTCCAAAATTCTTGAAGGAATCTGACCCTAAATTTAGTCCATCTGCTTTAGTGTGGTCTTAACCATTATTGAAGGGTCAAGCCACGAGAGCTTGACTGATGGTTGTGACCTTGTGCAATTCACAGAGGTAGGTCCTTCAGTCATTGGTTGGGGTTTTGGCTCGGTTTATCTATTCGTCTTCTGCTATTGTGTATTAATGTTTCACTTGAGTTTTTGGGTAGTTTGGGTTTACAATAGATTGTTCTCCTCTATAGTTTTAATGTTTGGCTTGGTGATTTTTCCAATTTCTACTGCTGCTAGTGTGTATTAATGTTTAACTTCTACAATAGATTGTATTAATGTTCAACTGTATTAATGTTCAACTTTTACATTAGATTGTATTAATGTTTAACTTCTACACTAGATTGTTCTCTTCTTTTTGCAAATCTCCAGTCTTTTGAGCTTCCTCCTTCAATATAAAAGATGTTCTCTTCTGTTTGCAAATCTTTAGTCCTTTGAGCTTCCTTCTTCAATATAAAAGATCTTATGAGTCTTATATTTTGATTTATTATATAGATCATTGCTATTTATGTTTTCTTCTGTTTGCAAATCTTTAGTCTTTTGAGCTTTCTTTTTCCATATATAAGATCTTATGAGTCTTATATTCTGATTTATTATAAGTCATTGCTATTATTGTGAGATAATACAAAACAATAAAATAATGTTTCAAATAAAATGATAAAAAACAATAAAAGTTTTTTTGAGCTTCCCTCTACAATATTACGAGCCTTATGTTTTGATTTATTATAGATCAGTGCTATTATTGTGAGATGATACAAAACAATAAAATAATGTGTCAAATAAAATGATAAAAACAATAAAAAACTATTATTGTGAGTCTTATGTTTTGATTTATTATAGATTATTATTGTGAAATGATACAAAACAATAAAATAATGTGTCAAATAAAATGAACTATTATTGTGAGATGATACAAAACAATAAAAAACTATTATTGTGAGTCTTATGTTTTGATTTATTATAGATCAGTGCTATTATTGTGTGAGATGATACAAAACAATAAAATGGTAAAAACAATAAAAAACAATAAAAAACTATTATTGTGAGATGATACAAAACAATAAAATAATGTGTCAAATAAAATTATAAAAACATTAAAAAACGTGTCAAATAAAACTGATTTAATGATTTAATGTACTTATTAATACAAAGGATCTTAAATATCAGTTAAATGTCAGTTTTAATGTACAATAAAAAACTATTATTGTGAGATGATACAAAACAATAAAAAACTATTATTGTGAGTCTTATGTTTTGATTTATTATAGATCAGTGCTATTATTGTGAGATGATACAAAACAATAAAATAATGTGTCAAATAAAATGATAAAAACAATAAAAAAACTATTATTGTGAGATGACAATAAAATAATGTGTCAAATAAAATTATAAAAACATTAAAAAACGTGTCAAATAAAACTGATTTAATGATTTAATGTGATTTAATGATTTAATGTACTTATTAATACAAAGGATCTTAAATATCAGTTAAATGTCGGTTTTAATGTACTTATTATTAATACAAAGGATCCTAAAAAAATAATGTGTCAAATAAAATGATGAAAACAATAAAAAATATGTCAAATAAAATTGATTTAATGTACTTATTAATACAAAGATACTATTTATTCATTTTTCAAAATAAATTTTTTAACATGTTTTGGATTTTGATTTATTATAGATCATTACTAATATTGGGATAAAAAGCAATAATGGCTTTTTTTGAAAGGGCTTCTAGTCTGTATTCCTAAAATGATTTATTCTTAATTCCACTGTGTTTTTTTACATATTCTGAATAACTAGTGGCAATTTTGTTATTCTTGTGATTGAACCTTTCTCCTTGGGTTCGTCTTTAGCTTTGGCAATGTAAAGGACTTATTTGGAGTTGCAGTGGGAGGACTTTTATTTGATTCCATTTCTAATATTGTGAATATTGGGAAAGGATAATAAACCATAAAAAAATAAAAAAAATGTGTCAAATTAAATTAAATTTAATATTGTGAATATTATGAGATGATAAAAAACAATACAAAATGTCAAAATAGAACTGATTTAATTTACTTATTTTTCAATATCTCATTACATTGATGATTATATATATATAATAAAAAATGTGTCAACAGATTGAGATTATATATATAAAAAATGTCAAATAAAACTGATTTAATGTACTCATTTTTCACTATATCATTAGATCTGATGATTATGTATATGATTTAATGTACTCATTTTTCAATATATCATCAGATTATGATTATATATATATGAATGATTATTGTAATAAATAATAAATAATAAATAATATATATGAATGCTGGTGTTGGTTTCTGCATCTTTCTCAATGACACCCACTTTTTGGAGTTTTCGCTGGGGTCGGACATGGCACTAATACCAAAGCGGAGCTGCTCAGTCTATGGGCACTCTTGCGCACCTCCCATATGATGGGGATCACGCTAGTCCAGGTGTGCGGTGATTCCCAAGTAATCATCAACTGGGCTAAGGGATCGACTGCTCTCTCCCCACCTGAACTTGTTCATTGGTGTAGGGAGACTAAAAAGCTAGCTAATAGCTTCTAGGATCTGTGTTTCACTCACATCTATCGAGAGCACAACAAGACAACTGACCGCCTTTCTAAAAATGCACTCTCTTTCTCTCAAGGGAAAGGATGTTTGATGGAATATATTGAAAATCTTCTGGTCTCTCGAGATTATTTTCAGCTCTATTGAGCTTGTTCAGAGGTCTTACCTCTTATTGTGATGTTATTGATTCTATGATGTTTTCAGAGTTTGTTGAAGGGCTTCTTTCCCTTCCTTGCAGAGGTTTTTATATGCTGGGCAGAGTGCTCTCTTTAGAACGCTGTTCAGAGTTTCATTGGCTCTCGATTGATGTGATTGAGAGGGCAGTCTCCATTTTATGATGAGACAATTTTCTGATGGGTTATTCTGATTATGATATGCCTTTCCCCCTGGCTGGGAACTCCGGTGGACAGCTTGTCCATGTGCATTGATATTATGAACAATGTACTAATGCCCTTTGATTTCTTATGGAATAACAAGAACAAATTTTTTCTTCTTGAAAAAAATAATAATAAAAGTTGTATTAAACTGAATTAATGTACTTATTTTTTAATATTTTAATATTTCATTAGATTGATGATTATATATGAACTATCACTGTAAAAAATAATAAAAATTGTATCAAACTAATTTAATATACTTATTTTTTAATTTATCATTAGATTATATATATCATTATTATTTAATGTAATAGATTTTTTTTCCAAACAAAAAAGTTACTTAATATTTATATAAATTAAATATAACCTTGAAAATTATATTGTTACAATATTTTTAATTGTTTAACTTATTATATTTTTTTATGATTATATATATATAAATGATTATTATTTAGTGTAATAGATTTTTTTCAAACCAAAAAAATTAAACAATAGATCATCAAATTGATGATTATATAAATGATTATTATAAAAATTATATAAAAAATAATACAAATTGTGTCAAATAAAACTGATTTAATGGTTATTATAAAAATTAATAAAATTTGTGTCAAATATACTCATTTTTCAATATTTCATTATATATATATGATTATTATTTAGTGTAATAGATTTTCTTTTTCAAACCAAAAATATAGATACTCAATATTCAGATAAATTAAAGATAACCTTAATAATTATATTGTTACAATATTTTTAATGGTTCAATTTTTTTTTATTTTATATATATATATATATATATATTATTTTGTGTTATAGATTTTTTTCAAACAAAAAAAATAGATAATTAATTTTTATATCAATGAAAGATAACTAGTTATGAATTATATGGTTACAATATTTTTATTTGTTACATATTATTTTTCACTCATTTTAAATAATTGACTTTATTTTTTTATATATTGTGATTCACAAATCCTTCACTGAGGCCGCTACTTCTACATGAAGAAATCATAAATGACTCTGAATACGACACATCAAGTGAGGGCCTTATATATCAATATACAGGCACTCTCGGATTTGACATTAAAACTTGCTCATAGCTTTTAGCCTTCAACCACTCTTAACCACTTGAGGTAGCTCAATTAACCTTATATCTCTAATATATAAAAATTATTTAATCCACATTTAAAAATTATTATTATATATTTTTAATTATTTAACTATTTATATTTTTTTACCCATTTTCAAATAATCAACCTTATCTTTTATATATATTATTTGATCCACATCCAATTTATAATTAATTAATAATAATTTTTTTTGACAGAAACATATAGGTTTTATATTGATAAAACAGTCGCTGGGCCACCAAAGAGTTTACATCTCCAGAAGCTATAGAGATCCATACAGACTTCAAACTTTAAATACAGATTAGACAGAGAGGACAGAGACTAGACTGAATTTAACACTGTTTGCCCATAGTTCCAGAAGGTTGTTTGCCCAAAGCTCCAGAAGACGATTTGGTAGCAGTTTGACCCATAGTATGGCTTGAAATTCCAGCATCACGCTGTTTCGCCATCGTACCTTCCATCCTTTGCAGCCTGAGTTCCAGTTTATCCAGAGAGATCGAGACCTTCTCTTCCAGCATTCGCAGAGCAGCCATGAGGTCCAATTGGAAACGGCCCATGTCCTCCTCAATTTGGTCAAGGCGACGTCCCCCCATCTCGTCTAATTGCTAAAGAAAATGACCATGGCGTCGAACCCGACGTCTCAAAACCTTCACCTCTGCATCCAATTCCACCATTGGGTTTGGTGAGGAGGAGGCAGAACCTTCAGAGTTCGCCATACCACCCAGGATTAGCTGTCTGAAAACGAAGGGGAACAAGGAGCTTCGCCACCCAGGAGAGAGAGCCGCCACCTTCAGAATGTCAATGGCCCTGATTCCTGAAATGGGACGAAAGAGATAACAACGAACAATCCAAATATCATTCATATGGCATAATGGAAGCATCATTACCCAGAGATTGGAGCATGTCGACGGCTAATTCATCAAATTTTGAGGAGCTTCATTAACCGATCCCGTACTGTGCAAATCATAACAGAGCGTGAGTCCAACAAACCCATTAACTTTGCCACCTGGAGACCTCCTTCTAGTCCGGACAGCACTGGGATAATCCACTCGCCCAAATGAGAACCCATAATTGCAGATTAAAACCTCACGCGATCCCGATAAAGTTTGAGAGATCTTTCGCCATAACTCCACCTGCTCCGAGGTAAAGCGGAAAGGACGCTCCCTCAACAGCAGAGGCAGAGAAGACATCATCTTAGGGCGAGCAAGACGAGCGGGCGTAGGAGTGACGATAAGCATGAGCTCGGACATGATATAATGGAACGTGCCATGGAATTCGATGCCACCTACGAGGAGTGCCACCACCCGGCCGCGATGGAACGTGACACTTGGCCTGGGGCCCATTCTCCACATTAACGATCCTTCCATCCTCGAGTCCAAGCCCGTGGGATTAAGGAATATGATGTAGACTAAGCCCTTCATTGAGTTTAAGGACCCCTTTTCCCAAGGGGATTGCTTCATTTGCGGCTTTCTCTGCTTGTCCATTATTCATTCGCAGAACATGAAATAAATCTATATATTGGAAGAGAGGAATGAGCATAGAGATTCTTCGAAGAACTTGACGAAGGCGATTAGAGGAGGGGAACGTCTGAGAGTTGATGAAGTGGATAGTCAACTTGGAATTGCCCACTACCGAAAGGTCCTGTATACCATGGAGAAGAGCTTGATTTAAGCCTTGCCATAGAGCCAAAGCTTCCGCCATGTTATTGGATTCAATTCCCAAATTCCAAGAGTAAGTGAAGTTCAGATTTCCATCGGGACCGAAGAGCGTCCCTCCCCCTCCTGCCTCCCCTAATTAATTAATAATAAATATTTAGTCCACAATAAATTTATTATTACTATATATTTACTGATATAACCTATTATATTTTCGTTTTACCGGTTTGCAAATAGTTGCTTTTGTACTGTCTTTATAATATATTTTCCTTTTACTGGTTTTCAAATAATTGCTTTTGTAGTCTTTATAATATTTATATAGCATAATTACATTATGATAATTATATAATTAAATAATATAAATACATTATTTATGTTTATTATATTTAGTTTTATATAACATTATTATATTGGGATGGCATATTTATATAATATAACATATTTATGATTATTATATTTAATTTCATATTATTTTGTCTTTATAATATATAAAATATATTACATTATTTATTAGTTATAATTATTATATTTATTTTTATATAGCATTATTTTTTAGATAAAAACGATTATAATTTATATATAAAGGTGGTATATCCACAAACACAGAGCTACATTTAACATAGGTGCCCTTATGGTAGCATCAAATAGAGTTCATAGAGTGCCAATCCTTGTAGAGTTCAGACAGTTCTAGTCCTATACATCCTACATAGCTTAGATAGTGCCAATCCTATACAACCTACAAAGTTTATCAAAAAGAGACGGATGACTTCTAACTAAACGCTAATATCATCAAACAGAAGCAAGAAATCCAAAAACGAATTCCTATAAGACTGAAATTCATTTAGTTTTCTCGCCATAGCGAGAAGATGAACTTGTGAAGTTCATTGCTTCTAGCTTTACCACCTTCAGTTTCAGCTTCTCGAACTTAATTTCCAATTTTGCCAGCATCCCTGTCAATGCATTTTTAGTGCGTGAAATTGCCCGGAAAAATTCTTTCCTCAGGTAAGCCATGTCCATATCAACATTTTCCAGCTGTCGACCTCACTCTGAATCGATCTTGCTAAGGTACCGATTCATCTTCCTGATTTTCTTCTTAATCTCCCTAATATCCGTGTCTATGAAGTCGGTAGGCGGGGAAGAGCCCATGGACTCAGAGGAAGTTGAGGACGCTTCCATGGTGCAAGTAATAGCCCGAACACACAAAACTCCCACAAATTCCTCGTTGATGCAGACGAACTAGAGCTTGAGACAACGTCCATTCCCCTTATCATGCCTTGTAACCTTACCACCCAATTTGCTCCAAAAATCCATGATTGCCTGAGAATCCTTGTTTGATTTTACATAAGGGAGACGAGACATAATTCTTGTTGCGAGTTGGGAATGACCCTGCTCGATCATACAAGGATTAATAACATGCATCAAAGTCCCTGTCCTCGCACACGCACCTTGTCCATTCCAGGAATTTCGCCACGGGTTGGAGACATGTGCCACTTGGGACAAGCACCAGGGCCTGCTGACATATGCCACAAGGGGATTTTTTACCCCATGGTCAAGCGCCATTGTCCTATGGGGGTTGGAAAAAGGTGCTGGCCCCATTTTCAACAAAATTCCAATGCCAAGAGTGGTGCCAATCTTTGCAGCTAGGTCTGCTTTACTATTGTGCTTCCTTAGGATGTGGAATAACTCGGCCTTGCGAAAATATTTGACCAAGGCTTGAATTTTTCTGATCAGCTGACGGAGTTGCATCTGGGATAGGAGAGTATTTTCAGCGAGGGCTTGAATTATTATTCGTGAGTCTCCCAGCACTATAAGTTCATAAATTCCCTGGCTCCTGGAAATCTGAAGTCCCTGCTAAAGGGCCAGTGCCTCCGCTACATTATTTGTTTCCCTTCCAAGTCCCCATGAGAAATTTGATTCCATCTTTCTGTCCGGGGTGATGAAAACCCCTTCCCCCTTGCAACCCTAATTTTTATATAGTATTATTATATTGGGTTGCCATATTTATATAATATAACATTTGTTTGTTTGTAAATAAAACATTATATTACTTCAAACGAGTTTCAATACAATTCAACTATGATTCTTGACAGTGAAAATAACAGAGCTTCCCAAAACACCCCAGCTCTATTCAAATTTACCACTATCGAGAGTTCAGGCAGGTTCCCCATGCCCACAAAGACAAACATAAAGCTGTTACAACTATCCCTCCCAAAACACATATAGAGTCCGACTAAACAGAGACTACCCTTATACATATCGACAGTACAAAAAGAACAAACATATAACATAAAAAACCGAACTCAAACCCGATCCTGGACAGTATCTCGAAATATCCTCCCATTCCTTTCCTTCCATATGCACCACATTTCCATTCCCGGAAATGCCTCCCATAGGGTGTGAATAATTCGATTCTTGAAGGCTTTGGGGTGCCAATCTTTTAAAGTTTGAGCTGGCCGACCTCTCCTCCTGTCACTCCTTCTGAACCCCATAGATCCTTTGTCCCAGATGGTTGCTGTGAAGGGGAAATTGTCGAAAAGATGGCCCATGCTTTCCTCGTCCTGAAGACAGAGAAAGCACTACGATGGCCCCTGGATTCCCCGCCTTCGGAGGTTCTTGCTTGCGAGAATTCTACCTGTGACTACCAACTAGGTGAAGAGAGTTGCCTTCGGCCATGGATTCGCAACCCAGAGTTTCCTCCAAGTCCCTTCCTCATCCACTTGGTAGCCTATCTTGATGTTGTAAGCTTCCTTTATACTAAAAGACCCCCTGTCCGAGTAGCCCCATCTTAGTACGTCTGGTCCCACCCTAACCCGGATGTAACGCTTATGGATTTCCTCCTAGAAAGACCGCCACTCATCATCACTGGTCAGGTCAGGTTTTACTTGAAAATTCCACTGTCGTTGCCCTTCCCGATCCCTCCAGTACTAACGCACCTTTTCCCTACCTTCCTCTAGTCCTCTTTCCCGTATGTGCTACCATCTCGGATCTGTCCCCAGTTTGGGAAGCCAGTTCCAAAAATCCTCCCAGAATTTTGCGCTTCCCCCCTCCTTGATCTCCCAGAAGCTGTGTTCTTGCACAACCTGTCGCCCACTCACCGCTTTCATCCATGTGGGAGATTTAGTCAGGTCTTCATTGAGTCGCACTGGTTGATTTTTGGGTCTGTCTCGAGCGTATTTGATATGCCAAAGCTTGGCCCAGGGTTCAATTGAGTAATTGGACCATCCCCACCAAAATTTTGCTCCCTATACTTCAGCCATGATCTCAGGGTCCCAGAGCCCTAATCCCTCTTGCTCCTTGGGGCGACAAATTCCCTCCCAACTGACCAAAGAGAATTTATCCTTCGCCTCCCTACTGCCCCAAAGGAAGTTCCTCTGCAAGCTTTGAATTTCCCAGAGAACCGATTTTGGGGCTGAGAGAACCGAGATTGGTATTGATTGCCAGACCAAAGGCCTTCACAAAGAGATTTAGGCTCTTTTTGAAGCTTTGTGCTTCTTGGACTGAAGGGTGCCCCATGAGCATGGTGTCATCAACAAATTGTTGGTGTGTCTAGGGGTCCATTCCCTCATGGACTTGGAGCCCCTGCAATTCTCCATTCCCATCTTGAGTCTGAATAAGGCGACTCAGACCTTCTGCCATCAAAATGAAGAGAAAGGGTGACAGAGGATCACTTTGTCTAATACCTTGGGTGGGCTGGAACACTTTTGCTGAAGATCCATTCAGGAGGATGTTGAAAAAAGGGGTTGAAACCAGGCTCATGATCCACTCTACCCATTTGGGACCAAATCCAAAAGCTTCCAACATCTTGTCCATGTACTTCCAACTTAGTTTATCGTAAGCCTTTGCTATGTCCAGTTTAATCAGCATACCTGGCCTTCGAGTGCTTTTCAGGGAATGAATCACCTCATGGACAAGGATGACTTTGTCCAAAATCTACCTCCCCTCCACAAACCGTGATTGTTCAGGGCTAATAAGACTGGGGAGGAGGGGTTTCAGTCGGTTCGCTATCACCTTGGAGATGATCTTGTAAATCACATTGCATAGGGCTATTGGTCTGAACTTGTCCGGGTTGTCTGCTCCAACCTCCTTAGGAATTAAGGTCACAAAGGTTGCATTGAATGCTTTGAGAACTCCCCTCTTACTTCTGGATTCTTCAACAATCTCTAGAACCTCCCCCTTGACTAAATCCCAAAAGTAATGGAATAAATTTGAGGTAAAGCCATCCGGACCCGGTGCTTTCCCCAACACCATATGGTGGACCGCTTCCTCAACCTCCTGCATAGCCATCGACTTAATGAGCATCTTGTTGTTTTCTCCGGTCACAGTCATGGGAATTAGATGTGTAATCCTCTCTATGGCTCTCCCTCTATCGCTGCCATCCTCACTTAGGATGTTGGCGAAATGCTAGGTGAGCTCCTCTTCTATCTCCCTTCTAGTTTCTACTCGACTTCCATCTTCTTTCTTGAGTTTATGAATTCTCGAGCTGCTTCTGTTTTGGATAGCTGAATTGTGAAAAAACTTAGCGTTCCTTTCCCCTTCCTAAAGCCACTTTACCCTTGAATTTTTCTCCCATAATATTCCTTCTTGCCTTTCCCTGGCCTGTAGCTGACGTAAAAGGTCTTTTTCTTTGACCTTCATGTCGTCATCCCATCCATCTTCCATACCTTTTCTGTTGAAAAGCTCAAGATCGCTTATCAACCGTTTTTTACCTTCAAAGATATTCCCAAACTCCTCCCTGTTCCAAGTATGGATTTTGGCCTTTAGGGCTTTAATTTTTTGCTGGAAACGATACATCATAATCCCCGGAGGGGGGACCAAATCTTGCCACCACTGAGTGACAAGCTCCTTAAAGTCCTTGTGTTCCCGCCAAAAATACTCAAATCTAAACGGTTTGCTCAGAATGGAATTCGACCAATCCCAATTGAGGCAGATTGACCAATGATCTGAGCCCGCCGCTGGGAGAACATTGGCGAAAATATCCCCTGTCCCATGCACAATATTTTCAGAAACCAGGAATTTGTTGAGTCAGGAAGCCACCATATGTTCCCCTCCCCTCTTGTTGTTCGAAGTGAACCAACCATTACCCATCTCCAGGTCTACTAAAGGGTTGTGGGTCAGAAAGTTACAGAATGCCTCTTGAAACTTGTCCAAGGACTGTGTGCCACCCTTCTTTTCCCCTAGGTTGGAAATGAGATTAAAGTCCCCTTCTGTTACCCATTTTACTGCCGCTGTTAGGCCCTTGACCCAACTTAGGAAATCCAGAAAAGCATGTTTCTCGGGGCAGCCAGTAGGCCCATAAACGTTCATCAACGACCCCGTCACCCCAGAATCCAAAAGGTGAAAATTCACCATAAATGAGAACTGGTTAGCTCGCTAATACGATAGTTCCACCCCTATAGGCTTCCAGAGGATCGCAATCCCATCAGCTTGTCTAGCGGCATTAAGGGCCATAATATGACTACCCTTCCAAATCTTCTCCTGGATTTTCTCAAATCCCTCAGTACTGCATTTTGTTTCTTGAAGAAACAGGATGTATGGTCTCTCTTGCTTGATCTTCCTATTTAAAGTCTTCCACTTCCTGGGGTGATTGCACCCTCTTATGTCCCAGGAAATAAGCTTCATTGGCACACCTTGATCGTAGGGTACTGGCCCGATTCAATGAGTTTTAGGGCCTACCTTAGCAATGCACTGCTTGTTTGTCTTTCTTCCCTTTCGAAGCTCCTCGTCTGGGGATTTCCGCTTACTTCCTTTTTGCGGGTCTGGATCAATCCCCAAGTTCTGGTGGGCTCGCGTTCTGATGATTGCCTCTTGAAGAAGCTCTATGTGCCATTGGGATACATAACCTTGTCCTGTTTTTTTTTCACATTTTGCCTCGATTGCATCCAGATCCAGCTCCCCCAGTTCCATCTCTTCCACCTCGTCTTCCTCGTTAACTTCCATCGAGGTCTGCTGCATATCCTCTTTCGCCGTCTCCTTGGTTTTTTCGTCCTGTTTCCCTGGTAGGCTTTTTTCCTCATAAGTACCCTCTTCAACCACCTCCTCTCCCATAACATCAAAGGGGTTGTTTGATCGGGTTTTTTTCGTCATGGGATCCTTCCTTATTTTTGACGGCCCTCCTCCTCTGTTTCTTCGCCGATTCTTGACTTGAGTAAGCCCTTCCCCATATCCATCACTTCCATGGCGCTAGCTAGGGTTTCCCCCCGGTGGGTTCACCTTTGGACAATCCCTTCCCAGGTGCCCATATTCATGACAGTGCATGCAGCGGAAAGGTAGTTGCTCGTAATCGATAGGATGAATCCATTCCTCTTATTCCCAGTTCAGGTTGATTGCCTCCGAGAGTTCTTTGGACATATCCAGATAAACACAGATACGGGCAAAAGCTGTATATATCTGGATATTAGTTTGTTCATCCACCTTCACAAGTTCCCCTAGGGTGTTCCTTATGTCCTTCAGGGTCTCCAAATCCCAATACTCGCTAGGCAATGAGAAAAGGCGGATCTAGACTGGTGCAACCATCATGTCTTCCGTATCTGGTTTAAAACACTCATTCTAGGGCCGGAGGGATAACCCAGCCGAGAAGAAGAAATATGCCCCCCCCTCTAGGATTCTGTCTCTATCTTCTTGGTTGAGAAAAATGACAATGAAGAAACCCTTGGATCCAAGCTGCAAATCATAATGGCCTTTAGGGTTCCACACTGTCTTGATCCATCTGATCGGATCCCTCTCCTTGGGTCAAATCCCCACGAACTTCCCAATAAGGGCTTTCTCCTTCCATAAATCAATCTTGCCTCTCACCTTCTCAGACATTAACTAGATCGCAGGGATAGACAAGGCTCTCGGCAGGCACCCACCTGGGCCTGATCTTTTACCCTTCCCTTCACTGTCTTGGCTCTCGCTCGCTTTCCCAGCTTCCCCACCCTCAGGTTCATTATTCCGTGGATCCCGGTCCTCCATGATCCAAAGCCGGGGGATTTGCAGCCTCCTCGACTCGCCTCCTGTACTCAGGTTTGCGTGGCCGCGCCCTACCTCGTCGTTTCTGATCACGCCGACAAACACAGAGCCTGATTCTCTCAACCCCTAGTTATATAATATAACATTATTTATAATTATTATATTTAGTTTTTTTTAGTTTTATATAACATAATTATTATATTTAGTTTTTTTTAGTTTTATATAACATATTATGTTAGGTTGATATGTGTAATTTTACATATTAGTTTCATAAATATATATCATATATATATTTAGTTTTATATAACTTATTATATTGGGTTGGCATATGTAAATGGATGGATCATATATTACTCCAATACAATGTATGTATCACTTCGTAAAATACAATGCATATACGAGTTTGGATTGGAAATGATATATAACATTAGTAGTTTAGTTTTATATTACTTATTACACTGGGCTGGCATATGTAAATGGATGGATCATATATTACTCCAATACAATGTATGTATCACTTCGTAAAATACAATGCATATACGAGTTTGGATTGGAAATGATATATGACATTAGTAGTTTATTTCTTTTAATGTGTTCTATATTTCTCATCATTGATATTATGGTTGATTTCATTCTTATTCTAATAGATATAATTAATTTTTTTTATTGTATTGTTTATATGAATAAAAGTTATTTAACTCTTTAAATTTATTATTATAATATTTTTATTTTTTCTATAGCATTTTACAAAGACGGTTAGTGGTACATCTTTTATTATTGTGTATCCAAATTTACTTTTAAATAATAACTGGTAGTGAGTTAAAGTTCAACATTTTACGCAGCTTTGTGAGGAAAAATTTGTTTGGCATTTATTAATTAAACTTATTCACAATTGTTTGTATTATAATATTTTAAAAAGAGTTGATAATGCGTGTTTTTATATTAAAAATTTGTACACTTTGTTTATATTAAAGGGTTAAGTTGTTGGGCATAATTCCATCTAGATATTAGGTTTTACATCATTATTTGATTTCCTAAGTGTTTAGTGAAGTTGTTTTATGTGTTTAGGCTTTATAGTGCATAGTCTAGAGTCTCGGATTATAGTTTGTCCTCTTTTAATCACCTTAGACTATTATAGCGCCCTGTTTCTTGTGTTTTCTCTTGCTTTACTAGCTAGAGTGCACTTCTTGCTTTTATTCAACTTTTCTGAGATATGCCAACTTTATACTGATTTTCTCTTGGATTAGGATGAGCAAGGTGTGCTAGGTTGATTTGGGCAAGATTTCCACTTTTTTGCCTCAACCACTTCCATCTTTTTCTCTTAAAAGCCACTTACTACCTGATTTCTAGTCACTCATCGGCTACCAAGTCTAACTTATCCAATTCATGACCTCTAACTATGAGGTGGGTTTACACTTGTCTAGATTGAAGAATTAGTAACATCTCAGTTTGCTTTATTGTAAGCCATTCAAATTGCATCTAAGGCACTCAGTTTTCTCTCTTGATATAAATGTATTATAATTGTACTCATTTTATGTTTATGTTTATAATTAGTAGTCGCTCTTATGTTTATGCTTCAATATTTCTTCTCTATCTTATGCTCTCTTTCTTGCAATTCTAAGTGAGGATTACATTTATTCTGAGTTATTGTGCAAATTTTAATATGGTATCAAAGTTGCTAGGTTGAGCATAATTGCTTGTAGTTACGCACCAGAAGCAGTGGAGTTACCACACAGATCCTGTGGAAATTGTCTGGAGTCCTTTGGTTTCACCATTGGGGTATACTCAGGTGTGATGCACTCCTGAATGTTCCTTCTGACTAAAGCAGATCTCATTAGAATCAATTAATCTTCCATACATATATTCAGAGTGTTGTTTGCAGGTACAATTTCTTAGAAGTTGTTCAATAGAAAATGAAAACGACATAAATCTCAACATAGTTTTGAATTGGTGAAAGTTTCCTTGAAGTGACTCCTTCCTTTGTTGCTTCCCATGAAGTAGTTCTACATGAAGAAGACATTTGACCTAACATTGTTGAAGAAGAACTCAACTATTTCCATCTCTCATTGTTCTCCAATCATTCTTCAAGTTTTGAATTTGAGGATGTTATGTCAGTTATTGCTCATTCACCTCCTATGCATGATCAAAGTGCGCAACCTAGTGATCTTTTGGATGTTCTAGAGGTTAGATTAAAGTCTAGAAGTGATGCATTCACTCTCCTTGGCCATATGCTTCCTACCTATTCCTACATGATAATTGATCCCTTTCCTCAGAGTTTCATCGAAGATGGAGATTCTTGTGCATTTGCCATTATCTTAGCGTACTTGGGGCTCTTGTTCCACCTACTTGGAGTTGATCTCCAAACCACTTTGTTCTCATAGTATTCACATTCGAATTTTGAAGTTCATCAATTAGTTGTTGTAGTTTAGTCACTCTTAGAGCCTCTCAATGGTTCACATTTTTATGTGTCATTGGATGTTTTGAAGTATGGATTTGTTGCATTCGCTCTCATTGTCATGCTTCCTATTAATTGCTTTTTTATGATTGGCACCTATTTTTAGAGTTTCATAGAAGATGGAAGACACCACCATTTGCTTTGCGCTGAAATACCTAGTTTTGGTTCGAGTTCTCAAGCATCTCAAGTCTCATTTGGACCCGATCTTAGGAAGTTCAAGTCTAACGAGCACCATCATTCGCTTTACTATTAGTGGATATCAGTTGTTCAACATGGCCAGATTGTCCATCCTACAACTGTTTATGTTCCTAATCCAATTGAGCATATTCCTCTTCTTCCAAAGAGGAATATTTTTCTAGACATCTAATCAAGTTCACACCTGCTTGGCGTTTGGAGCAGTTTATTTTTGGTGTGTCTCATGTCCATTTTTGAGGGAGGATTTTCCCTATGTGGTTTGCCTATTTCCTCAATTTATATGGATAAATAATGTAAAGGTTGACCATAGGCCTACTTTTCCGGGCCCTAATTTTGTTTGCTCGCTCAAACAGGTCAGGCTTAAGGGGGGGTGTTGGAACATAATTCCATCTAGACATTAGTTTTCACATCATTATTTGATTTCCTAAGTGTTTAGTGAAGTTGTTTCAAGTGTTTAGGCTTCCCAGTGTATATTCTAGAGTCTCGGAACATAATATGTCCTCTTTTGACCACCTTAGACTATTATGCTTCCATCTTTCCTGTTTTTCTCTTGCTTTACTGGCTAGAGCACACTTCTTGCTTTTATCCAACTTTTTTGAGATATGCCAACTTTATATTGCTTTTCTCTTGGATTAGGATGAGCTAGGTGCACTAGGATGATTTGGGCAAGATTTCCACTTTTTTACCTCAACCACTTCCATCTTTTTCTCCTAAAGGCACTCACTTGTTGATTTTTAGTCACTCAGGGCCTACCAAGTTTAACATAGCCAATTCGTGACCTCTAGCTGTGAGTTGGGTTGACACTTATCTAGATTGGAGAATTAGTAGCATCTAAGCCTGCTTTATTGTGAGCTATTCGAATGGTCTCTAAGGCACTCGATTTTTTCTCTTGAGAATGTATTATAAATGCACTCATTTTATTGAATAATAGATAGATGGAAATTCTTCCAATTGAGTTCTCTCTCTTATGTTTATGCTTCAATATTTCTTCTCTATTTTTTGCTATCTCTGTTGTAATTCTAAGTAAAGATTATATTCTTTGTTAGATCCACTATGCAAATTCTAATACAATGAAGGTTCTATTCAAAATAAACAAACAAAACAAGCGGGGAACTTTGAAATTGATTAAATACAACTATTGCTAAGCTTATTGATGGAAAAATATGATGAAACATGTATGGGAAAAATATGATGGAAAACACAAAAAATATTAATCAATTATATTCACACAAACAGTACCATTATATAGTACAAAGAAGAATGCCACCTCATGGAGAGATTTGCTCTAGATTCTAACACCTTTGCATGGTGACTAGGCTAGGAAATCTTATCCAAAATCCCTTGGTCATCATTTAGGATAAATGACAAATATCCTAAATAAGAAATACAAATAAAGGTGTCAATATTGACTTTGTGATTGTTAGGTTAAGCCATAAGGCTAACATTCCCCCTCTCAATCACAAGTTTATGTATATGTATCAGCTAAGCAATAAACACTAATTCTGAAGTTGATATGTTGGATCTTTAAGAAGCCTTCATCTGTGCTTCATTGAAAAATTTGCATGAAAAACCGTCAAATTTGGATTCTGAATGGTTCATTTGAAATGAACTTGAAGAGACCTGAATTTCTGGAGTGAGCAACTTGGCATTTCTGAACATTCCCTCCATGCTTGACAATTCCATCATTTGCCAAGTGATTTAGCTAGAACAGGTTGGTGTCTTCTACTAATTGGTGAGCATATAGTATCACCATTATACAATCAGTGAATCGCTGAAAATCCCCCTGAATATTTCAACACTGTAATGTGTCGATCAACATGCCAATGCATCATGTATTTGAGTCCGTCATCTTCAGATTTTTGTTGTTTGTTTCCCATTTGGAAATTTTGTAGTCTGCCATCTACATACTTTTGATTCCCGTTTAACAGTATTTTATCCATCTTCATAGTAGTGTATTGGAGTCTTCCATCTACAGACTTTTATCCATATTCAGAGTTTTGTTTCAGAGTCTGCCATCTACATATTTTTGTCCATATTCAGAGTCTGCCATCTACAGATTTTTGTCCATATTCAGAGTCTGCTATCTACAGAATTTTGTTGTCGAAACTTGAAGAATGACAACCATTATCAATATTCCCTCCTTTTTCAGCTGAAAGGTGAGAAGATATGGTTTTTATGTGGGTTACCTTGACCCAATTCACCATTGTATCATAACTACTCCCCCTTTAAAAAGAAAGTGTATTTTGTACATGTACTTGCACCCCGCCCCCCCCCTTAAGATGCAAGAGAGTACCATTTACATTTGAACTCAAGTGGGCATGTGGAAACATCCACATGTTATCTCATCCCATGAGGGCCATGCTCAAAAGCTACGCCATAAGGGGACCACTGAAGTTATATTCTATCATGTACAAAATAGACTATGTGCTACAGATAAATCTTTACTAGAGATTGTACTATTCGGTAAGACTGATGTAATTTCTTGGTTGTTGATGTCCATTGCCAAGGATTGATCCACCCATAGTGAATCTTTCAAAAATACAAGTAAACTTACAAAAGGACTATTGCAAGTATACTGTTCAACTAATGTTTGATTTCAAAGTTGATTTGATCTTCAAAATTGAATACTAGTTGCTCCTTAGATTGATGTATCCATTTGATTGTGTACCATAATTCACTTTAATTGGTGGATGAGTGTTGATGTTGTGGCAATTTAAATTATGTGGAGTGCTTGTTTGTCAAATTAAATGTGTCAAAGACTAGACACATATTACTATCTTCAAGCATCTGTAACATAATCACCATCACACACAAACTCAAAGTGTACCTAAGATCCCTTTATTCAAATTTCGAGTGGATCTAGGTTACAAGCATTATCAAAACAAGAGCTTTAGACCCCCTTATTCAAATTTCAGGACAGGTCAAGGATATATCCATCACCAAAATATAAAAAACTTTGATAAAGTTACTCTTAGTACTCAAAAGTTTCAAGTTTGTCTTTACAATGAATTTCACTTTCAAAAACTTACAAAGCTTTTATAACTTTTTAACAAATAGACTCTTTGTCTTTCTATATATATAATTTATTTTATTTTACTTTATTATTATTTTTGTTTATTTATTTATTTTTTAATAACTCCCTTTGATGAACAAGTTATTACAACATAAAACTACTGCATTTCTCTAAAAATATGTCTTGCCCACTCATCAACCCAAGCTACATATTTACACATATATAAGCTGCAAATATATATAACAATCTATAACTAAACAACCGTATGTACATGACACATCAACTTTGAAAAGCCTTACCAGGTTATCAGAAACTCAAATCTAACTTCAAGAACACTGCTGCAATATTATTCATGTCAGTGATGTCACTGCTTCATTATTTATAGATCCAACGCAAGTTGCAGCTGTCACATTTTGCAGATCAACACGATCATCCTCATCCTCATCCTGGAGCAGGTTTGATATCGGTCATACCAACGGTGGAACTGAAAGCAACCCAACACAAATATTCGAACAAGCGACCGGATAGAGGTCGAGAAGAACGATTATTTTGGCCTTAACATTTTGGTTGGATGAGATCATTGAAGGCCCGCTGGACAGGCAGTGTAAAAGAAGATCGATGTGGAGTATTGGAGAATTGTAGATCAAAATATCTAGCTGATGTAAAACGCAGGAGGAGATCGCTGGTTCCACAGATTTGGTAGATCACTTGACAGAGTTAGATCGTTGGATCCACGACGCTGAGAATTGATAGATCGATGAAGATCCGAGATTGTTAATCGTCGGTGGATAGATTCAGGCACGTGAAAGATGACAGAGTTCACCTGGCTCGCGAGAAGATTAATTTCATCGAGGCCGACTTAAGGATCGATTTCATCCTTTCTCATAGCCTCCATGGTGAGTCTCCTTCAAACATAGCGGGTCCTCCACACATCGATTCCGACTTCCTTTTTACAGCCAGCGTTTCTCCAGATTCAAATCAGTAAGGGACTTTAGCGCTGAGCTCCGACGCAGCAGAGAACAGAATAAATAGTCTCACGCAGGCTAATAGCTACACTTTCACAATTTTCTCTGTTCACGATCTCTCCCTTCAGCGTTGAAATTGAAGACGGTGGAAGAGAATCTTCAATGATCTTCCTTCACTGCGGATCACTCTTCAGCATTCTTTCCACATCACGAGCGATATGACAAAACAAATGGCTTCAGCGTATCTAATTGAAGATCACTCGTCCATAGTCCACACGTATTTCACATGGTGCCAAGATTTTTTCAAACTACTCCTCATTGCATACCTCAAAAGTTAATGGCTACAACATTAAATCTCTCTCACACGCTGCAAATTTATAACAGGCAGTCATATCTCCTCTCACTCATTAATCTCATGGATCACTACCAAGAGCTTATCAGGCCCTTTAAGAACTATACGACTTTGATACCAAATGAAGGATTGACCTATTTGCTCGACCATTTGTACCGATAGGACGACCTGATGTGACAGCTCACGCAAGCCAGATCGCCCCATGGTCGGTTAAGTAGTTTACTCCAATGATAAAAACATGTATGGGAAAAATATGATGGAAAAAGCAAAAAACCTTAACTAATTATGTTCACACAAATAGTACCATTATATAGTACAAAGAAGAATGCCACCTTATGGAGAGATTTGCTCTATATTCTAACACCTTTGCATGGTGACTAGGCTAGGCAATCTTATCCAAAATTCCTTGGTCATCATTTAGGATAAATGACTAATATCTTAAATAAGAAATACAAATAAATGTGACAATATTAACTTTGTGATTGTTAAGTTAAGCCATAGAACTAATAAAATAAAGATAATTGACATGTTACATCGATGAAATTTATCAAAAGAGGATCCCTTAATTTAATGGCTTTGATGTGGTGCATTTGATCTTTGAGAAAAAATAATTTAATGTGGTGCATTTGATCTTTCAGAAAATCGAGTTAAATAAATGTTTGATAGTGTATTATTGCATTACCACTATAAACGAAAGCTGTGAATTTGTAAATTGTGTTACACTAATGTGTAAAGACAATGTGCATCAACTTTATTTTTGCTTGGAAAACAATTTATATAAAATTACATTTATTTTTTGTTTTAATTCTTTGTTAAAATGTACATAAGAAAATAAAATAAAATTATTAATTATTTTAAATGAATTTTGGGATATGATATAATGGTTTATATAGGGTTCATTATTAAAATTTGTTACAATGTTTTACAAATTTTTTAATTTTGTTATAATGAAGTCAATTTTGCAATGTTGTCTACTCTTTTGCATATATCTTACACCATCTTGGTTGAAGGCCTCTTTTTGAAGGGATCTTCAACATGTTAGAGTTTATATTCAAATTTCAAATGTAAATTCAAATTTGTTTGTAGGTAAGGTAATTAGTTTTCATTGTTAATTTACAAAAAATGTTACGTTTTTTTCATAGGAAATTACAACCCTGTTTTTCAACCATCATGTGAATTAAGGGCCTTGCTTAGCCCCACCCCCCTCTACTGTTTTCATTGGTCTGCTATAACTGGTAGACCTATACAAAAATGTTACAATATTTTCAATAGAGATACATGTTCGCACAAACTCAAACCCAAGGTTCTAAATCTAGGACAAACACTATTTTCATGAGAATTGGCACTTTTAGTATCCAAAAACAAATAAAGTCTCACTTAATATTTCCACAAGAGAACAAATATATGTTAGGATTTTACTTTTACACAAATTAATAGGAAGGATTACCATCGTTCATTTATTACAACATCTCATTCACAACACACATAGAAATCCAATCATATACCATCGTTCATTTATTACAACATCTCATTCACAACACACAAAGAAATCCAATCATACATAGGGAATCAGACTAGACCATTGGTCCAACAATTGAATTAAGGAGAACAAAGTTAATCATTTACATAGTCTCATCTATCTTTTTTACCTTCTCCGATATTACCAAAATAACATGGATAGTACTTTCATCATACACAGAAATTCTATCAACTACCTATTATGTTTCAAAACCTTCCCCTTAAATACAAAGTGATCGATAGTTACTAATTGTTAATTGTCTTTAAACATTACTTGACTACTAAATATATACAATGCTTTGTAGTCACTTACATTACATTCCTTAGCGTGCACTCTTTATAGTTTACTATGCTAACATATAACAAAATACTACTGTGCATAATATTATCACTCTATTGCACATACAAACTATAGCGCCAACAACCCCTAGATGCTATGTTTGACTCGTCCTTCAACCAACAATCTTCACTTGGAAAAAATGTGTTGAATTGATGGTAGTTCTTGCTTTAACTGATTGGAAAAACCTTGAAATTGGTTATCAAGTTAGAAAACCACTGCAAAAAAACTTCAAACTCGTGAACAAATGTGGTAATATGCTTTGTAGTGGCTGATCCATGTCGTGGCTACACAAATTCACCTAATTCTAATGCTTTAATAGTTTTAGCATGTATGTCAGTGTATCAGGAGAAATGTTGCTCGACTTGTTCTTGAAGGCCATCACCCTGGAAGATAATTGTCGTTGATCTAATATTACAGAGGCAATTTGTCGAGTAAGAGTTAAAAATTCTGCCTTATGTGCATAGACATGGGAAAATATTTGTTGCACACATATCAGGGACATCTTGAAAATGTGTCCAAAGTAAAAAGCTTGCATCCACATGACTAGAAACTCCTTTTGCTATGACCTTTGCCTTTTGAAATATTTATTCTCCAACTCTAATATGCTTTTCCATTTCCAACTCTTTTGGTGTAGGTGCAATGGTAAAGTTTTCTTGCAATTCCACAGTTTGTGTTTTTAACTGACGAACAATAGACCACACTTGAGCAAACTTAATTTCAATCAAAATATTGTCTAACTCTTGTTGCTCCTCAACATGAATACATGTATAATGTTCATCAATTGCACTCACTAAGGAAGCATGCACAAGGACCTCCTTGGCATGTCGCTTTTGAATATTTGTGTATGCACAACTTAAACCCTTGTGACATTCACCCAACTCTTCTATAATAGCTTCCATATAAGAGTGGAGCTGGTGGGAAGGAATTTGATCAAAATTAAGCTCCATATATGGAAGGGTGGATGAAGTTGAGGAATAATTGGGAGTATCATGTGTTTTGATGGCTAAGGGGTTGAGTTTGAGCACTCTGCTCATGGCTGTGCTAGAAATAGTCTGACTAGGTCTTGGACTTAGATCCTTAGAGCTTGGTGTTGCGTTAGTGCTCAATGGACGCAGTGCTTGAATTTCATGTCATGGGATTGTTGTATGTAAAGAAGAGAATAACTCACTTAACATTTGAATAGAATCATATTGCAAAACTTGTTGAACTTCATTGTTTGTCTAAAGAGTACTAATAAGGTTATGAGTACGCTAAATTAGTACCCGCAGTAGTTTTCTCACCATGTGTAACTATTTTTTTGGAAACTTTGTAAGACTGTGGAGCAATGAGGTGTCCTGTCTAGTGACTTTCTAGGTATTGGGGTCTTTTCTTTATCATTAGGGGACTCTTGAGACTTCACAAAAGAGGCTATGGTAGAATGTGTTCTTTTTCCTTTTAATGGAGTCACCTTAGTCATATCCACCTCTTCTAACTTTTTGTTTGATGCTGAAATCCATGGAGATTCCCGAACACGGATACTAGCTAGCGGTTCTTAAGGTTTGAAACCCTATTTTTTCTTGGCCCAATGCTTTGGAGTGCTCAAAATTTTGACATTTGGACGAATTTGAATTCAAAATTCCTCTGGCCATTGCCTAATTGTATTACAAATGTCATTCTCTGTGATAAAAAAAAAGGTAAAACATCATTTGGAGCCTGTCGATCTGCATGGGGAGTCAAGAAGACATTATGTGAATCAACAAAAAATACAATAAAATAATCATAATTATCCACTAGATGGGGTGCAATTTGTATGATTCTATAGTTTCCTATATCATCTTGGTATACCAATGTTGGAATGCTAAATTAGTCTATTGCTTGAAATCTTTGTTAGAACTATGCTGTCAAATATTAAACACTAACACAAGGAATGATGGAGTAAAATCAACATTGAATTCCCTACCCTTTGGTGCTTTCTAAATAATCATTGCTATCAACAATAAACCTCAACAATAATGAAATTCCTTACCCAACTCCTGAACATCCAAGCAATCTTGAATAAATTCATTTAACAAGTAGAGAACCCAACTCATTTTAATGCCTTATTGACATCTCTCTGCTACAAACAAGACATTTATTGGACATTTATCCTTACTGCATTTCCAAAATAACTTTTCCACTAGCACATGTGTTGTAAATCAAATCTCAAGATCTGAAATTGCTAAAATTACTACACCCCATGTTCCCTTGTGTACCATAAGACATACATCCTATGCCTTGAGGTCTCACGTTGAAATAGTCTCAGCTGGATTCCCCCCTAAACAAGGTAGATTGGATACTCCCACATTAATAGGGTAATGCTCGATCTAACCATAAATACACTCCATGCAAGCGACTGAGCGAAAATCTAATAAAACTAGTAATATTGGAGTTGCAACTGAAATGAAGGATATCGAGGAAACAAATGATACCCGATTGATAGATCTTATGTGCCCATTATTTAGCTATTTCATCCTCTATGCCATAAGGTCCTAGAATAAGCTCAACATAATTTTGAACTTTAAGTCTAGGAACCATGCTTAATCTTGTAAGTTAAAGTCAAGAAACTTCAAACTGAGTACCTTCCCAGAAGCAGCCACAGAATATCAACCTTTTCATGAATTTCTATGATTGGTTGGGCTTCCTTAATCACTTTTGTCTTTGGTTAGGACATAGGTATTGTGTATGTTGACATGATCTACATAATGCATAGTTGCAGATAACATAGAATTCACATGAACTCATATTAGGCTCAACACTTCAACATATTGAGATACGTTTCCCATAAGAAAATCCAAAGAAGGGGAAGAAAGATTCAAGATTTGTGAGCTAGGGTTTGATCCTATAAGCTAGGGTTTCCTTCACCTCAGCTCAACCTTGAGCCAAATCTGTATCTGTTAGGGCATGACGAGTTAGTTTCGTCACAACTTTGACCACCCTAATGAACTATCAGGTTGGGGGGGGGGGGAGGGGGGGTCGACCCCTTTCTACAAGGCTATTATTGATGCGTCTACTAGAGGGGGAGAATCCTTTGATAGATCGACATTTGAAACCCTTGTAGATATGCAAGTGGCAATTTGAGACCTGCACTAGTGACATGAGAGAGAGAAACGAAAATAACCAAATCTAGAAACATCCCATCCAAAGGTGACTCTTTTTAGGGAACCTGAAAAATGCATCCCACAAACAACAATGAATGCAAGGTGTAATCCAATCCAATAGAGTTAGTATCAACATGCAATTCACGAGGGATCATGCATTAATAGGAAAGTTGCCAGGAACCTAGCCCACTAAAAGTGATCCGATTAGATGGATCCAATGATGGTGGAATCCCAAGGGAATTCTGTGCTATAGTTAGCATCCAAGGTATTTTTTACTGCCATCTTCCATAGCTTTGAAGATAACAATAGGGTTTTCGAGAATGGGCCTTATTTCTTTAACTCGACTAGCCTTTTCTTAAAATAATGGAAAGAAAAATTTAACCCAGATAAGGAGGAATTCTCTCATGCACCATTTTGGATCAAGATGTATTCCCTTCCGTAGGATTTCTAGTCGGAAGAAGTTATGGAAGGAATAGGCAATACCCTTGAACAATAAATTAAGTCACTTGAAGCAACAAAAAGAAGAAGATACACCTCCTATGCTGGAATCTGTGCGTATATGAAGAAAGTCCAGGAAGGCAAAAGTATCACATCCAATGGCTCTGGGAAGGAAAGAATAATTCTAAATTCTTTCACAAGTCTACGATCCAAAGGAAGCAAGCCAACAAGATCCACTACATGGAAGATAATGCAGGCCATAAGCTTAGTGATCACAAAGACATGGAGTGGGAGCTTACTTCCCACTATAGAGAGTTACTTTCAGAACCAATCATACATATCTTCGAATCCATAGGAAAAAAATTCCATAACATTCCTTCCTAAGTGTCTAATGACCAGAATGAAGCACTCATATGACCAGTAACTTAGGACAAAGTTGATCAAGCGATTAAGTATTTGAAAGATGGAAAAGATCCGAGACCTGATGGCTTTATTACAATTTTTTTTCACAATAGCTGGGATCTAATAAAGGAAGAAGTTTGGAAAATTGTGGAAGAATCTAGAGCGACAGGTTCATTGCTTCCATATTTCAATGCCACGTTCCTAAACCTTGTCCTGAAAGGGGAAAAACCTACAAAGGAATTGAAATTTCGTCCCATTGATCTCTGTAATGTCATTTAGAAGCCGATCACCAAGGTGATTACGAATAGACTCAATCAAATATTTCCCTCCATGATCTCTTCGAAACAAACAAGGTATGTAGAAGGAAGGAAAATTATGGACAATGTCATCCTTGATCATCAAGTTATCCACTCCCTGAAGAGTTTCAGAAAATCAGGTATGATGATTATACTCGATCTCTTCAAATATTTCGATAAATTAAGCTGGAAATATATGGAACAAATCCTTTTGGCCTTTGGGTTCAGTCAATACTTGATAAGATGGATAATGTAGCTGATATCATCGACCTTCTTCTCCATACTAGTCAATGGCTGACTTTCAAATCCCTTCCCTTTGGCCCGTGGAATTTGTTACGGTGACCCTTTATCCCCCTTTATTTTTGTTATTATGGCGGAAGTTTAAGAATAACCATCAAGGAAACCATCAATGATGGTTCTTTGCTAGGTTTACCCCTGCATGGAATTGATCTTCCTATCTCCCATAATCAATTCGTAGATGATACTGTGCTGATGGGTGTTCCCACTGTTTAAGAAGCCAAGAAAATCCAGCTCATTTTGGAAGAGTTTATCTAGGCATCAGGTACCTCTATTAACTTGGGAAAATCCCAAATATTATTCCTTAACACTCCTAGGCCCATTTAAGTCAACATTGCTAGAATCCTAGTATTCAAAGGAGCTCCCTTCCTTCCAAATATTTAGGTATCCCCCTGACCGATAATGGTTTGCACAACTACAACTAGGAGGACCTACTCTCAGTCCCTCCAAAAATGCCTCTCTTCCTGGAATTTCAAAACTCTAAATATTGTAGGTCGCTTAATCCTTCTCAAATCTGTCATCCAGGAAATCCTTGTATATCTTTTCTCGACCCTATAAACCCCAAAATAAATCCTAAAGAAGATCATAAATCTCACAAGAAAATTTCTTTGGCAAGGCACCTAGGAAGGAAGGAAATGGGTCTTGGTTCGCTAGACCACAGTTTGTAAGACCAAGTTAGAGGGAGGCATAGGCATCCGGGACCCCCAGACCCTTAATGAAGTCCCTAGGGCAAAAATTTGGTGGAAATGGATTAAAAACCTAGGGGACCTCTGGAACTGCTTCTGGAGGAAAACGTACACTCCCAATGTTAATCAAGAAAATCTAATAAGATGGAATGCACAATTAACCGACGCAATGATTTGGAAGAACCAAACCCTAGTACAATATCTCACATTATAGGAAACCAGGGATGGAAACAATCCAAACCTCTAGATAGACTCATCACGACATATGCCTATTCTCACTAATGACCAATCATGGGATGACATTCATACTAGCCTTCCCAACAAAAGCATCATAAAAAGTGGCGAAATACTAGATGGACGATCATGATAATGATCTATGGAGGAGATGGAAAAATTAGTCAACATATTTTCAACTCCTAACTCAGACCAACACAGACCAATGGCCTGAGGAAATGAGTCGAAGGAAAATTAGGAAAAGACAAGGGCGCGACATTCTGCATTGGGGACATGCCCCCAAGGGAATTTCACAATAAAGTAATCCTACCAGTTAAAAAAATAAAGTGAGGGTGTTGGACATTGGGTTCAACACTCCCCGTGAGTTTTGTGACATGGACTAACCGCCTCTCAAGATCCTAACTCTAGCGATTGTGGTGGAGATTAACACCTACAAGTTTTGGTCTAACGATAATCATGAGTTCAACAATTGGTATCAGAGCAACCTATCAAGGGTTCAAAACTCAGTCGGATCACGTTGTGGGGAATATTGTTGGACATTAGGTTCATTGCTCCCCTTGAGTTTCATGACATGGACTAACTACCTCCCAAGATCCTAACTCTAGTGATTGTGGCAGAAATGAACCTTCTACAGGTTTTGGTCTAACGATAATCGTGAGTTCAATAGAGGGGAATGACCAAAACAAAGCATGTAAATTTATTTGGACACTAAATATTTGGATGAAAATCAGTATATTCCTCTGGAAAATTATGCATAATATTGTTTTAATGTGGGAAAATATTCTCAAAATAAATTTCACAGGACCCTCGATTTTCTATTATGCACTCAACACGAGGAAACAATTGCGCAAATAATGCATACCTCAGACATAAAAAGGGATAGTGTTGCCTCCACCATATCTGAATGGAGAGATACAACTTTCAAGAACACCATCCTCAACATAATATGGAATTTTCTTTCAGGTTTTGTCGTTTGGAATACTTGGAAATAAAGAAACAAGAGAAACTTTAAATCCCAACATCTGTCTGGGAGAAATCAAAGTTGACATTGTGGAAACTATCAAAATATCCTCTTGGTTTAATCAAGATTATGATTGTGATGAATTTGATAAACAAATCCTAATCAATTGGGGTCTCACACACCTATAGAATCCTTAGGTGCACCCACAGGATAGGGTTAGCTCTCATAGTTCCAATTCTTTGTTCCCTCCTCCTCTAGGTTTTGTCAAGTTAAATTTTGACGATGCTTTGAAGGGAAATCCTAGCTTTGCGGGGTATGGTGTGGTGCTTCCATATAGGTATGGTAATATCCTCCAAATTCTGGCTAGAATTTTGGGTACAAAAGCCAACAATGTTGCAAAATTATGGGCTCTTCTTAGGGTAATTTAGTTGGCCATCAGAAGGAATAATATTCAGCTATTTGTGGAAGGGGATTCCAAATTGTTATGAATATTCTAGACAAATTGCTCAAAGGCTCCAAGACTGAAAATATTTCTCCCATATGGATCCTTCTCGACCCTTTGGAATCTCTTGCAAGTGCTATCCTATCACACATGGCACTCATCCCCCCTCATGTAATGTTGGAGGCAAACAAAGTTGTGGGTAAAATTGCTAATGTGGGTGTAACTTGTGTCTATGTAGAAATAAAATACCACCCAACTAATCCTAATCACCATTCTAGCTGGGATGAATGCCAACACATGGAACTTGAATATGTCTCACACCTGGATCCTGCGACTCATATTTAGTGTTAATGAGTTTCAATTTGACAATTGAGGGAACAAAGGTTCACACATGAGAGGATTCCTACATCTGTCTATCACACATGTAACTAATCATGCACAACCTTCGCACATGCCCACAACTTGTAATTATATTGCTTTGTGCATTCAATCCCTCATGCAAAAGTGTGACAAGATATATCCCCTGGGTGGAGGCATAATGAAAATATTTGGCATTCAAGGCCGAGGTACAATGTAGTGTATTATGGTGATGGAAGGTGATAGGAAAATCATGTTTTAAGTGGTATATCTGTGGGTAATCATTTCCCATTCAGGGCCACATCTTTTTGTTCTTGTTGCTTCCAATAATGATCTCATTCATAACGATGACTATGATTTCTATATCATGGCACTTAGAGTATGGGAAATGCATTATGCAAGTTTTGGTTTTTTTCTCATTCCTCTTCCCAATCCGAGCATTTTAGTCCTTTGGAGGCATGTAATTGGGAGTTCCAAGAAATCCACAAACAATGACTTCGGGCCTTTGCATACAATTACCCCAATGGTGGAGAATCCCTCCTTGTCCCTAGGTAAGGGGAAAGGCAAAGTTCAAATTAACAGAGAAATATTTTGGGCTACACAGGTGGTATGGATGTTTAAGAACTCCATTTTGTCGACAACCCGTGAGAAGATGGCTAATATGGAAGACGAGCTATGGAAGGAATTGGAGAACCCCAAAAGAAAGAAGGACTTAGAGATCGTAAAGTCATGGATTGTAGATCCTGGATCCTCTCAGGATAGACACTTGCCATATGATAGAACCATTACCTTGTTCTATAGAATGAAAGGACTTATGGGAAAAATCCTAATGAACCACGAAGCATCTTTAATTGGTATTAGGGTCCAATATTTTCCATAGGAAAAAATGTATGATGGTGTCAATCTCATCAATTTTAAAATTGATGCCATAGCCCACTCCTTGGGACTTCCTTTTTTCCAGTAGTAATATCACTCAAATCATGATGGAGGCGCACACAAGACTGATGGTCACAACAATCGTCTATATAATCCAGGTACATGAAGTTCAAGCAGTGGTCTAGTTCACATACAATGCTTTATTTTTCCCTCTTAGTAGTTATGTTTATGTTAGCATCAAGTAAGTCAGACATATTCAAAACTCTTTTACTGTTGATCGACTTTGTTTTCCTTTGTCAAAGAGGGGTCATTTTGGAGACTACTACGATAAATATTGTTTTTCCCTATCTTCTCCGTTAGGGGAGGAGATTTATTTGTTTCCTTCAGTTAAAATCATAGTGGTTACATGCAGTATATTAGAGTGGAATTGTAGATGGCATTGGTGATGATCAGGATGACACTCCATATATATCGATTTTTGATCTATAATTAATGGGAAATATTACTTAAAAAAACACTTCAATGCATTCAAATGACACAACATTGTGATTCGGTTCTAATTTATACCAAATCTCAACTTTTCTATTGAATGGATCCTTATTATTGTTAATCTTGCAATCATTCTCAATTCTGTATTCGATGTAGGGTTTTTAGTTTTGTCACAAAATCCAATTTGACAACTTCAAATTTCCATCTACAGTGTATCTTTAACAATATTCATTATGTCCTATTCATGCAATTAGTCTAATCTCTATCCATCATGTCAATATTTTTCCTTATTGCGTCAGTGATTGTGAATCCTTCTAGAACTTCCTAAATCTAAATCATTAACCACTCTTAGCCACCTACATATTGTCTATCGCTTCAATTCATTAATGACAAGAAACTACTCCATACTACTAAAATGATTTATTTTTCAACTAATTCTACCATGTATATAAATATTTAAATGATTTATTTTGGGGATATTATGATCCTTGAGGGCCATACAATTCTTTTAATCAACTTCCATTAACAAGAACCTTCAGTTGAACACCCCACAATGTTTGTAACTTCATGGTGTCGAATTCTATGATGTACACCATACAAAATGGTCCCATCCACCTCATTTGCAATTTATTGTGATGCTTAATATATCTGCTATCATAAAACAACACCAAAAAACTAGGTTCCAACTCTCTTTGTTGTATATTACGATCATGGCATTCCTTTTATCATTACTTTTACACCTGCTAACTAAAACTTGCATTTAACATATCTTCCTCCAATTCCACTAATTTATTAAGCCTATGTTGTAATGATTGCTAATCTGTCATCTGCATCATGATCGCAATCCAAAGACTAGATGATACAAATTCGAGTGGCATGATTGCCTCCTTCCCATAAACAAGATGATAGGGAGTATGCTTCATTAACCTCTTACAAGTGGTTCAATATGCCAATAATAGAACATGTATTCTTTGATCCCAATCGACGTTCCACATTACAAACCTTAGTCACTACATGCTACAATATTTTGATAAAGGGTTCAACATATCGTTAGCTTGGGGATGATAAGGAGTGCTTTTGTGATGATGAATCATGAATTATCAAGTTAAGGAATGAATAATAGCATTCACAAAATGAGACCCCTAATCACTTATCAAAAATTTAGAACAACCAAACCTTGTAATAATATTTTCAAAGATAAACTATGCAACCATTTATGCAGAAAATCCTTAACAAGAACAACCTTTTCCCATTTTGTCAAATACTCTGTTGTAGTGATCATATATCTTGCACCGGTTCTCCACACAAGATGATTAATTAGTGCCACATAATCAATTTACGACTTTTCAAATGTCTCCAGCACAATAATAAAAAAGAGTGGTAGTTCATTCCTCCATATAGTTTCCCAATTCGTTGGTAGACATCATAACACATACAATATTATTTATCCTTTTGGAATAAATAAGGCCACCACAACCTAGCGGGAAATACCTTCCTTGTCATTGCTTTGCCTACATTATATCCACCATCAATCTCTTGATGCAATTCATATAGAACCATGTCACGCTCATGGTCCATCACACATTTGTGTACTGTACCATCCACTCCAAGTTAATACAATTTCCCTACTATCAAATGATAATATGCACTTCTTGTTACCAATTTCCATCGTTGTGCTACTGTATAGTTGTATGGATATTTACCTACCATTAGAAAATATAATATTCCCATATATTGATTTGGTACTATTTCTACTTGAAAGAGTTGTGCATCTGACAATTCATCCTTCAGGCTCCCAGTTGCTTCTCCAGACTCTAATCTTGATAAATGATATGGGCCCACATTATTCTTACCAGGATTGGCTACTAACTCAAAATCAAATTCCTGAAATAACAACCATCGACACTAGTTTATTCAATACGTATTTCAATGCAAAATGATCAATAATGAATTTAAAGTATTTTCTAACAAATAATGTCTAATTTCTACAATGCATATACCATTCTCAAACCTTGTTCAGTGGTGGTATAGTTCCTTTCAGAACCTGAAAATTTTTGACTTACAAATGTATTGGAGTGATCTATATTACCTTAACCCGGTCATTCCAATAACGTGCCTAGAGAAATGGAAGATGCATCCACGTGTATGTGAAATAATTTCATCCAATGTCGATATATTAAAATTGGCAGTCACCATTTTCTCTTTCAACAAATCCAACACTCCCTGACATTCCTGTGTCCATATATATAGAGTTTCTTTCTTTAATAAATTTTCCAACAATGTAGTAATCTAAGCATTATTCCTTATAAACTTCCTGTAATACTGAGTATGTCCTAGTACTGCATGCAACTCCCTTATTGAATATGGGGATGGAATATTCACAATCACAACAATCTTTACCGGATCCACCAATAAACCCTCTTTACATACTACATGTCCCATTGAAATTTCAAAAGATGTACATAAAATACATTTCTTTAAATTCAATGAAATATGCAATCTACACTTATCCAACATCAATATTAATACTTGCAGATGTTCCTTCAACATACTAAACAAAGTCCATTTATTCTAATCCACTTCTAAGAATTTATTCCTAAATTCTTTAAAAGCAACCATCGCTATTCAGGAAAAAACCGCAGGCACATTCTTTAGTCTAAATGGTATTATTGTGTATGAAATGATCCCCATTTGATTTCAAACATAGTTTTCGTCCTGTCCTCCTTGGCAATTTTAAAATGGTGGTACCTGGAAAACTCGTTGTAACACCCTGGTTTTGACCCTGTTTGCATTAAAAATGTATATGATGTAAATATTGTATTTAATTGTGGTGTGGAGCTAAAGGAAAAATCCCCACCATTGATTTATTATTTTATGTTTCAGCAATTAAAATCGATGCCGATGGTATTTTGTGCTAGCCGAGACATTATAATTTTGGACATCATGTAAATATGCAATTTAATTAAAAACCCACAACCAGCTATGTCAATGAAACAAATAATGAGATGGGGGAATGATTTACTAAGGATAAGGGGGGGGGGATGTTTAACCTTGAGCCATTGGGGAAAATCCATGTGTCAAGAGGAGAACCCATCTAGCTGTTAACACCTTTTTGTCTTACTCACCCCAGCAATTAAATTATCCAGGAGTTAGTTGGGTAGTTATTTCCTTGAGGGACGTGAGGCATGGGAAATCGTAGGGGTGGGTGGAGCCGTCATTCATGGGCAGGGTTGTAGGCCATTTTCCACACGCATACCCAAGGACAGAGGGTCTAACCATTTTGTCCCTCACGTGGGGAGGAGCTGATTACTCTCTTGCTATTGTTTTTTTTTCCTCATGGAGGAGTTGATTACTCTCACGCTGTTGATTTTTCACCCATGCAATGGATTTTACTCAGTCCCCCATCCTCCATTTTCTCCTACACAATTTTGTAGTTTGCTTTCATTCTCCCACGATTGGAAGTTGATTTTGGTAGTGTCCAACAAATTGAGGAAGAAATCACAATTTCTGGGTGGTGGTTGAGCCATTTTCACCCACGTGAAACTGTTGATCATTTGGTGAAATCTATTTTGGCCCAGGGGTTGTTTTGGTCTGAACTAGTTTGGAGTGGGATTGGGTCTTAACTAGCTTGATAAGTCCAGTGTAGGAAGGAACCTCACAGGCAAATCTAGGGGGTTGGTTTTCTTCTTTGCACACCCTAAATAGCTCTAGAAAGGGAAGACATAGCCCGAGGGACTGGGTAGCAGAGAAAGGGATGCTTCCTGGTGTTGGCTGTCTATATGTTCTAGAAGCCAGGATAGATTTGGTGCAGGTGTCCATAGCTCTGTGGTTGAGCTCACTATCTTAGCACTCAAAATTTCCAACTCCTTTGTAGGCTGATAAACCCTACTGTGTTGGCTTGGATGAGTTTTGTGGTATCCTTGGCTATGTGTGAGCCTGCTAGTGTTCCCTTATTCCTTGTAGGAATCATACCCAGCTTGGGGATGGCAGTGTTACTGAGAGATTGATGAGCACACTGGCCTATGGTTGGGTGGAACGTTGCAGTGACATAGATGGTTGCAGGACAAGCTTCTTTCAAGATAAGTATTTCTTGTGTCTAATATCTGCAACTTTATTTTGTTAAATGAATTATTTGAACACGATGCATGCTTGAATGGAATGTATTTTTCTCCTCCTGTATGTTAAGTATTTATGCATATATGCATGTTATTAGTTCAATGCATTTCATTTTATGTTCATGGGGCTAGTTTTCCCAGATATGATAGGAGTGTAGTCACGTCCTCTCTCTGGTAGAGGGGTGGGGATGTGATAGCGTGGTATCAGATCCCATGTTGCAGTCATAGGCCTCAATGGGCCATGAAGAGAAGTTGACAGAGATTGGATTACACTTTGGACAGTAGGAGAAAGAAGCAAACACAGAAAAAAAAATTCCAAAACTTTTCTAAGTGTTGTAAATTGTCACATATCAGCTCAGTTGGTCGAGTTTTGTCGTAACAGTGTCGGCTGAACTGGATGAGTTGAGTTGATGGCATGTTGAGCCGATGAGAAGAAGAGAAAAATAAAACTTTTTGAAAAATTTCTAAGTGTTGAAAGATCAGGTAAACTTGGTGAGTTTTGTCGATACATCGGCTAAGTTTTGTAAGTTTTGCCGATACACATCGGGATAACTTGGAAAGTTGAGCCGATGACAGGAAAAAGGGAAGAAAAATTTTCAAATTTTTTAAGTATGGACATGTCGAAAAAACTTTGGGAGTTTTTCTGATGCAAGTTGGATGAACTCAATGAGTTTCGTCGATGCATATCGGGCGAAAAGGCGAGTTTCAACGATGTGAGTCGGGAGAAAAAGTTGAGTTTTGCTGATGCTGAAGAAAGAAAGAAAACTTTCTCAAAATTTTTTGAAGTGCCAAAAATCCCATATTGGCAAGAAAAGACGAGTTTTTCCGATACATGTCAGGTGAACCTGGTAATTTTTTTCGATTCGTTAGAAAATTTTCATGAGTTTTTCGATCGGCAAGAAAATGTGAGTTTTGCTGATACGTACGATGAAGTCGGTGAGTTTTTCCGACATGTCGGAAGGAAATGACGATTTTTTCCGATCAGAAGGAAATGATGAGTTTTGTCAATGCGTCGAAACAAAAAGGTGAAGTTTATCTGACATGTTAGAAGCCCCCTTGACCCTCGTCGTCCTCCTCAGATAGTAATTCTTTGTGAAAAGAAAAATTCTATGATTTGACAAAGTTGTCAATGTATGATGTTTCCAATGCAGGTAAGTGATGTATAAATTCTGTGAATGTTATGCAACTAACATTTGTGTTTATGAACACATTTTGCAGAATCATAGTCATCTTCAAAGGCAACATTCTACATAGTACATTTCGGTAAAGTTGGTTTTGGCTCAACCATGAGAACCTACGACATGTATGATGATGCACAAAACCCCAATGAGTACGAGGAAGATGCTATGGGGGAAAATGTCTGAGTTGGAAATGATGAGACAAAGTCTAATGGGAGGAGATTTCAAGATACTCCCCCAGATTTTGCAGCCACCATGAGAATCCTAAGGGTGGAGATGCAAATTTACAGGGCAGATAATGAAAGATTGGTTAAGGCTCAAGAGGAGCAGAATCAACTGAATGCATCCATGCTGCAAAGTTTGATAGACATACATAGGTGGATGAACTCTGCGGACCGAACAGTAAGACTAGAAGGAAGTAAGAGCAACACCAGAAGAATAAAAAGGTCTTCTAGTGGATCATCCAACCCTGAAGGATCCACTGAGGATTCAAGCTCTTCATATCACAGAAGTAAGAAGAAGAGGAATTACCACAACCTTTGACGTGATGAATTTAAGAAGGCAAGGCTTCCTACCTTCAATGGTGATATAAATAATGGTCAAGAAGCTGAAGCTTGGCTTCTTGGGATGAGAAAATATTTCCAAGTCTAAGACTACTCTGGAAATATGAAGTCTAGGGTAGCCATCTTCAATTTGACTAGAAGGGAATCCATATGGTGGGAGCACTTCAGGAAAGTAAAGAAGATCAATGAAAGGAAGATTGTGTGGAAGCAGTTCCGGAAGTATTTCAAGCAGGAGTACCTCTTTGATAGGTACTATGATGAAAAGATTAAAGAGTTCCATGAGCTGAGATTGGGATATCAGAATATGGAAGAGTATGCAAACAAGTTCTTGAAAATATTGAGGCATGTTAGGTACATCAAAGATGAGAAGGTGAAGATCCAATGTTTCTTGAGTGGATTGCCTTAGTCTTACAAAGACAGAACTTAGTTTTATGAATCTAGAACTATGGAAGAAGCAATAAGGAAAGCTAAGTATTGCTATGAGAAAATCAAAGGAAAACCTGATTATCATAAGACATGGAAGGAAAAAAAGAATGAGAAGTCTAACCAAAGGAAGAAAGGTTTTGAACCTTCTAACTTCAAGAATCAACAGAAGCAACCATCCCAAGCTGCGATTAAGCCAACTGGAGTGGTGGGAGAAAAGCCAAGAGATACACAACAAAACAAAGAACCACTCCAATGTTGGAAATGTGGAGGACCCCACATGCCCAGGAATTGTCCACTTGAGAATGAGAATGCAAGGCCAACTTACAACATTCAAGAATCATAAACATTGAGTCAAGTAGCAAGGGTTGTCCCAAGGATTTATGTAGCACTGGAGGACCGCTAGGAACATCACCAGTCAACTGTGGTTGACGTTGCAGGTAAGATTGTTGAGCACTATGTTTCTATTTTCATTGACCCTGGTTCTACTCACAATTACATTACTCCTAGAGTAGTGGAGATTTGTGCTTTTAAGAAAGTATCGCATAGCAAATCTTGGTTAGTTCATCTAGCCACTGGAACTAAGAGAAAGGTTAGTGAAGTGGTAGATAAATGTACATTGGTTATGAATGGATTGGTCACTTGTGTAGATATGAATGTTCTACCACTTGGTTCCTATGATGTTCTCATTGGAATGGATTGGTTAGAATCTCACAGGGTAAAGATTGACTGTTATAACAAGACTTTTGAGTGCTTGGATGAAGAAGGAAACTCAAGAGTTATAAGAGGCATTCCAAAAGTGATTTCTGTGAGGCAAATTTCAGTAATGCAGTTGAAGAAGTTTTGTAGGAAAGGTTTCCAATTGTATGCAACTCATATTTTGGAGGCAACAGAGAATGACACTCCTAAGTTGGAGGACTTTCATGTGTTGCAGGAATTCAAGGATGTGTTTCCTGATGAGATTCCAAGGCTTCCTCCAAAGAGAGACATTGATTTCACAATTGAACTTGTGCCAGGAGCAACACCAGTGTCCAAGACACCCTACAAGATGAGCACCCCATAAATTCTAGAGTTGAAGATGCAGCTGCAAGAGTTGTTGGAGAAGAAGTACATCAGGCCGAGTGTGTCTCCTTGGGGAGCACCAGTTCTGTTTGTGAAGAAGAAGGATGGTACACTCAAGTTGTGTATTGATTACAGATAGCTGAACAAAGTCATTGTGAAGAACAAATATCCTTTGCCTAGGATTGATGACCTCTTTGATCAAATGAGAGGAGCAAAGGTATTTTCCAAGATTGACTTGAGGTCTTGTTGAGGCCTGGAAAATTGCAGGCGACAACAGTAAGGGATTCTCCCCAATCAGCGTTCCCAACTAGCCCGCTGACTGTTTGGTATAGGGAATCCGTCCGGTTTGCGGTCCGGCTACCGTAGGTCAAAGTAACTACAAGGGTTTACCGGTTGCGGCCCGGTCCACCGGAATTTGTATTTTGACTTAATGTATGCAATGCACATGCCTATCTTAAACATGCAGGGTGATAAAAACGTAAGGAACGTCACAATGTGCTGCGCAGGTTCTTACCTCTCGTCTTAGGTTCTCGAACATCTGAACCACATATGAAACTATGAAGTAAAACAAACAACTATCTAAACACCTAACTACCTATCCCCGGGGAGCTAGAAAATGATTATTAATGAGTAATGCATTATCTCCATGTATAATAAACCAAATTACAGATAGCTGATATTTATGCTTACAACACATGAACAATAAATATTCTAACAATCATATAGCTAACTGTTATATGAGCCACAAGCATTACTCTGAGTGAATTTTCCATACAATGAATCAGAAACCATTCAACAAGACATAGGTCATGAAGTTAGAACGATCTCACGATTTGTGGACACAAGCTAAAAAAACAAAGTAGTTCATCTTTCCGCCATCCTTTTGTTAACATTTGGAAACTTCACATATCTTTCTCCAACAGGCAAACTAAAATCTTTATTGCAAAAGGAAGTAGTTCTTCTTACAATAGGTCCTCCAGTATTACTGGGAAAAAGCCCCCTTCATTATATATGTCTCCTACTTTTATACAAAATGCAAGAAATGGTTGGGCTGCCCAAAGGGACCTTTGGGCATCCCAACCCTTGGTATTCCTAATGCTTCCCCTTTTCCCCAAAAACTTTTACAAATATTTTACAATATTACAATGACCGACTCTTCACTAAGAGGGTCCTGCTTGACTCTCTAGAAAATTCTTCCACGCTGTAGCTTCTCTGGCGAGATCTTCAAAAGAGTTGGGCTCCAAGAATTGGATATTAAGCTCAAACTTTTCAGCCTTTTTCTTGATGGCCTCGGCCCTGGTTGCATTTAGTCTCACCTGTTCTTCTAGGAGCTGCAAACAAATGGCTGTATGGCCTATTTCAATCTTCAGGGTTTGTTCATCAATGGCTTGGATGC
>LPNX010479276.1:2139492-2152353 GCA_001517045.1 Pseudotsuga menziesii
TGGGTTTCACCTCTACATCAAACTCAATGAGTTTGACAGTCCACTTAGCTCTCTTCCCATCAATGTCAGGCTGAGTCAAAACATCCTTCACTGCAGTTGAAGGGACATATGCAATGAACTTTGCATGGATAATGTAGATTCTAAAGTTCTTCAAAGATGTTATGAGAGCATAAGCCTGCTTCTCAATTGGGTCATACTTGATCGCAGCATCTCTCAGGGTCCTGTTGAAGAAAACAATTGGAATATCAAGACCTTCATCATTCTTTTGTAATATTACAGCTGCCACTGTGTCATAAGATGCAAAAGAGAAAATGTAAAAACCCTTGGTGTAGTCGGGACTAATCAGGGTTGGGGCCTCCATGATGGCTTTCTTAATGTCTTCAAAAGAATTGCTTGCCTGGTCGGTCCACTTGATTTCTGCATCCTTTTTTAGCATGACTGTTATATGCTTTTACCAGCTTGGAGAAATTTGGAATGAATCTCCTGACAAAGTTTATCTTGCCTAAAAAGGATTGAATGTCTCTTTTTGACCTTGGTATTGATAGCTGCTGAATTTCCTCCACTCTTACTGGATCAATATTTACACCTTCAGATGAGACTATGTGGCCTAGGAGATTTCCTTCATTGAGTGCAAACTGGGACTTCTTGGGGTTCAGTGATATTCCATACCTTCTGCACTTCAGAAATACCTTTCTCAAATGCTGGAAGTGGTCATGATGGTTGTGAGAGTAAACTGTTAAGTCATCCAAATATATCAGTACATATTTATCTTTTAGCCCTACAAAATCTAGGTCCATAGCTCTCTGAAAAGTAGCCCCAACATTTATTATCCCAAATGGCATTTTAACATACATGAAGGTGCCCCAGGGGGTGGTAAAGGCAGTATTCTCTTGGTCATTTGGGTGCATAGCCACTTGGTTGTATCCAGAGAATCCATCAAGGAAGGACATGACCCTGGCCCCCAAGACTCTGCAGCAAATGTTCCATCTTGGGCATGGATAGTTGTCTTTTTTGGAACATTTTTTCAGGTTTCTAAAATCCACACACAACCTAATTTCTCCATTTTTCTTTCTTACCACTACTAGATTTGCAATCCACTAGGAATATCTGATGGGGATTATGATCTTGGCTTTGAGGAGTTTGTGGATCTCTTTCTGAATTACTGGTAATAGAAGAGGGATGATGGGTCTCAACTTATGTTCGAAAGGAATGGTGTCCTTATCCAAAGGAATCATGTGCTGGATGATGTTGGTGTCATACGTTTTTAGGTCACTATACTCCCATGCAAAGACATCAGCAAACTCTTTTATCAAGATGCAATATTCATACTTCTGTTCAGCAGTCAGCCCAGTGGATAGATTTATCAGTTTTGGATGTCTCTGGCTGCCTATGTTGTGCTCTTGGATAGCAGGATCTAGCTCCCTTTTAGTAGGATTGAAAGGGACATCATTGTGATCAAACAGTTCTTCCAGTGGTACTAGATCTCAGGGTATGTGGTTGTTGGGCAATTGGACGATATCATGATCAGTCACTTTATCTTTTAGCTTGAGCTGCTTGGATTCCTCCAGGTTAAGGTATTCATGGTCTATGTGTATGTTAGAGAATTCATCCACTAACTGAAGGAATTTACTAAGCTCCCCATCATTCTCAAACACCCTCCAAAATTTTACATTGTATGGCAGAGAGGGTCTGTACTTGACCTGAACATCATAGCTGAGCCTATGGGGTAAAGGAGGAACAAACAGACTTGCAGAGACAGCCAGGGAATCAGCTAGGTGATTCAAATCTCTAGGAATATATGATAGTTCAAAAAACATAAATGAGTCTCTGAGTTTCCATACCTCGTCTCTGCAGGCCTTCAGTCTGATATTTTTCATTTGAAAAGTGTTGTTGACCTGTTGTATGATGAGGTCTACGTCCCCAAAAATCTTCATGCACATGATTCCCATCTCCTTGGCCGCTTTAACTCCCAGCAGCAAGGCTTCATATTCTGCTACGTTGTTCGTGGTTTTGAAATCGAGCTTATACGATAGGTGAATGTTCTCCTTAGATGGGGAGATCAACATGACCCCTGCGCCTGCTGAGTTTTGAGCGCTTTCCCCATTGAAATACATGGTCCAGATCGCTGTTGTGACTTCTTCGGGCTATGGACAGGTGGGCTCGGTGAGCTGAACTGATGTCTGCTGATTATCATCTATTTGCAAGATGCAAGATCCAAAATCGGTGTCCACAGCGTAGATGGGGTGATTTACTGAGCGACTCTCCTTGCTTATAATGTACGCTAGCTGATTTTCTCTGTATAGTCTCTTCATTTCTCCTCCGAACATGGGAATGGTGGCGTATGTGAGATCCATCTAAAGGGTGCCGCCCAATATTTTACTCCATGACCGGGACAACAAAAGGCCAAATTTTGGAGGAATATCAGCCACTACGATGTCCATCATTACACTTTTCGAAGGTAGCCGAGTTAAGTTTATAGCAAGGTCTTTGATGAGGCCCAAGCACTTGACCTTCCTAGAGTCAAAGGAGAATAAATCATGGTAGGGCTTGGTAATTCTGAGGTCGATCTCATCCATCACATCCTTTGGCATTAAGTTATGAGAGGCTCCTGAATCCAGCAAACAGTTATGGAGGATTTTATCATGGATGTTCAAGGATATATGGAATGGTGGGCAAGAGTCCTTTAGGTCTTCAATCATGGGGTCCAGTGTTACAACTGGCTTGTCATTGTGCAAGTTCACAAAGTCAGTGTCAATGTGCACCTTGGGCTGAAGGGAATTCAGAATTGAGGTTTTAAATGCATCATTCTTCATCAACTCAATTAAAGGGAAATGGATTTTCAATTTTTGAATTTCAGACTCAAGGTTGAAGGAATAATGTAGCCTATCTGGAAACCTTACCTCATGAGCTGTAGGTTTGAGTTGGACTTGATTAGGTGTGGCTGAAGGTGCTAGTTTATGCAATGTTTTGGATGAAACAACCACTTTCTTTGGTAAAACAACAGTTTTTCTAGCAGGTGTAGAAAGCTTCTTGACAAGTGCAGCATTCTTCTTGAGGGGAACAACCAACCTAGACCTCAGTTGGTAACCTTCCTGACTATCAGCCTGATAGACAGCCTCTTCAGCGATCTGCTCATCAATCAGGGATTCTTCATATTATGCCTGGGTCAGAAAATAATAGTCCACCTCATCCTCCATGCAGTGGATATTGTATTCAGTTTCTCCTTCGTCTTCAATGAATTTCAGCTCTTCTTCTAATACAACGTTTTGAAATGGAGCTCTTATCCTCTAGTATTCCCCTCGATTTCTCTCCCTTCTGAGAATCTAAACAGGGGGGTTTCCTCTTCTATAAGGCACAAAATTTGGGTTTCGAGGAGCAAAGTCACTTGGCCCCTTACCCTTCACCAGCATGTGTCCTTGGTCCTTCAATTTTGACATTTCAGTAGTCAGGTTATCTAAGAGTTTGGTCATTTTTTCAATCTTGTTCTTTGATGCCGAAGCTCCGCTATAGTCTGCTGGCTGTTTTCTCTTGTCTACCTTCCCTTTGACCTTCTGATATGCCAGAATGTTTGACTCTACCTATAGGGCAGCATCTTGCATAAGTGATAAGGAGGCAGACCTCCTTTCTCTGAGAAGTAGGTAGAAGTCAGAGTCAAAAGCATTCGCATAAGTTATCATAGTTGAGGTACTGGTGGGCTTAATCTTAGTAGGGATCTTGCTGTACATGTTGTTGAATCTTTTGGCAAAGTTGGAGATAGACTCACCATTTTCTCTTCTTAGGTTGCTGAACTCTAAGATGTAGTAGAGGTGGTCTCTCCTCTCTCCCCAATGCTTTAGGAAAATGTCATCTAGGTCCTCTATGCCTACCACTGACCCAGCAGGCAGTTCTTTAAACCACTTCCTAGCCTAGCCATCCAGGCTTTGCACAAAAACTCTGGTCCATACATCTTCTTGTTATATATTTATATTTTCAGCATAGCTATAAAAATCCTCTAGATGTTCTTCAGCAGTGAAATCCCCTTCCCCTGTAAACTTAGGCATATACTTGAAGTAATCCCCGGTAGGCATGGTTGCGAGAGGATTTGGAAAAATTAGGGGCGCATACCTAGCTACCAGGATCCTTTCCATCTTGGAAAATTGAAGGGTAGCCATATTATAAATGGGTATGTACAGGGATGTGCAAGGTGGCAGTGATGAAAATATTTGCTAAGAAGGCGGTGGTATACTTATCCCAATAGAGTCACCAGGGATTGGATCTTCACAAGCAACAGTGCTTGAAGATTCCCAAACCCTAGATTTTTCTTATGTATCTAAAAATTTCTGGGAATTAAAAGTTTCAGCAGAAGAAATATCAGCAAAAATATTTGTTGAAATACCTGATGTAGCGTTTTTTGCAGCACTGCTGGTCTGTCTTAGTAAAGCCCTAGCTTTCCTCAAGATTTCTTCTGGATCTGAAACGGGTGTTGTTGGTGGCCCCTTTGGGTTTGCTCTGGTACTTGGTCTTCTTGAAGCCACCTTATATCAATGGAGTTGCCAGATAGATGATTACAACCGTAATAATGTCCAAGCCTTGTCTATTATCAAAGCATGGATCTATGTCGTATCCCAGGGAAGCTGAGCTTCAATCTCCTCTCCCCGACAACGACGCCACTTTGTTATCACTCCAAGAAACTCCTCTAGGTTGTAGCTCAAGGATGCCTAGTAACTCAAACTGTTTTTTGGGTTTTTTCTGAATTGGATCAAGCCGGATAACCTATATAACCTCTCACTCTCAAGACATGCATGAAGCTCACTCAATCACAAGGCTTTTAGTTACAACTTGTTCAGAAGTTTGACAAAAAGGTGCGGGGATGGAGAACTCACTAGGCTGGTAGACTTACACACATAACACATGCATATAAATGGCTAAATCCTACTGAGGATGGTGTTTATAAATCAAATATCACTAAATAACCAACAAGATGACAACTATCGACCCTTTAATAAATCTGAAAATTACCTAAATGCACATTCAGGCAATAAACACAATAAAGAAAGAGATGGCTGAACAAATCACAACAAAAGAGCTTATACTTAGAATAAACTAGATGAGACGCTTGATAATGGAATAGGCTCATAAATCCCCAGAGTCGAACCCTTATTAATGAAATAATCATGGGCTTTATATCCTTTTACAAAAGTTACAGATCCTGAAAAACCGATCTGTTTACACAAAAATAATTGAAAGTAATAGTTTTTCCATATTAGGGCTTCAAACCCTTGCTAACTATTTGTTTATCTACTGCAAAGATCTAGTTCACTGAGTGAATTTTAAATGACTGAAGTGGTTGCTGATAATCACCACTGAGGGTTTACTATGAAGTTCCCGCCAATAATCAGTGTTTCTATGTTTACTGAAGTGATTTTACTCATTTAATCCATTGGATTTTCTCCATCTTGTCACCACAATTTTGGCGCTACAAGTCTCTATTTTCCCGCAGTTTACTGACTTACTGCCATTGTCGCCGATCGGGGATTTTTTCTTTTAGCTCATCAACACTCTAAGTCTGAGTGTTGCCACTGTAGCTCTACCTTACCGCCGTAGTCGTTGATCGGGAGCTTTGTCTTCTGCGCCATCGGCACCCCAAGTCTGAATGTTTGCCACCCTTGCGGCTCCTTAATGGACTATTGTGCCGACAACTAGTCTGTAGTTCTGCCAATTGCCACGGAGCTGCTTGGTTCTAAACTCTCCGATGATTAGTCTTTTATTCCTCTGGTCATCGACGATTTCCTGTTACACTATCAAAATATTTTCTGTTAATTTATCGGAGGCCTTGTGTGTTTGTCTTCTGCCGTTGCGGCTCTTTAGTAGACTAGCTCGCCGATCGTTAGTTCCTTGAACCAGCTCCGATCGCCGTAGTTTTCCTTTGGTCGAGGAACTCATAGTATGTCTGCCTTCCGCCGTTGCAGCTCCGCATTTAACTGTTTCACTACCAGTTAGTCTTTAGCCTTTCCGACGACGAAGTTATCATCTACTTACAGAAGCCTTAGTCTATTTTTCTTCCACAGTTGCGACTCCTCAGAGGACTAATTCGTCAACGGTTTCTACATCGACGATTAGAAGCTGTTTCCTCTAGCCCATCGACACTCCAAGCCTGAATTTTTGACCCAGTTGCGGCTCCTTAATGGATTGTTGTGTCGATGATTAGTCTTTAGTCCTTCCGATCGCCGACGATTTCCTCTTCTCACGGAAGCCATAGTTTGTAAGTCTTCCACCGTTTCGGTGTCATAGTGGACTAACTCGCTGATGCTTTTAAAGTTTTTAAGTCCTGAACTGATTTCATTGGTGATCGAAACTCAAAGCCTCTTACCATCGGGAATTTTAACCGTTATTTTCTCCGCAGTTGCGGCGCCTTTGGGAACTAGCTCGCCAATGGTTAGTCTTCTCAAGTTCCAATTTCTGCTACTTGACCTCGGCGGTATTTAGTTCTTCATATCACCAACATTTCAGAACCTTTCAGCCTTGTCCCGCCGCAACTTAGTCTTTAGTTCTTTCGATCTGATTTTGATCATTGTTTGACGCCATTAGAAGTTTGAATCAGAACGCTTAGTCACTATATTCTCTGCAGTGGCGGAACTTTTAGTCACTGTATTCTCCGTCGTTGCGGCGCCTTTGGGAACTAGCTCGCCGATCGTCAGTCCTTTCAAGTTCCAATGCCTACACTACGAAAATATTTAGCTCTATCTCGCCGATCTTGTAGCCTTTAAAACCTCCGATTGTTGTTAAGAAATTCCTCGATGGTGTAAAACAGTTACATCAATACGCCTATCTGCCGAAGGGGTCTTCCACCTGCTATTTATCTTCCATCTTTCGGTGGCTAATGAGATGTTTTGATCCTCACCCAAGCCACCGAAACCACAACTTTGTGAAATTTGTATAAAAAAATAGAGGTCTTCAAAACTGTTAGTGATCTTCATATCCTTCATTGCATCATTTAAATTCTTCATACTATCAAAAATAAATTTATTTTATTTGGGGAGATAACACAATGCATCGTCCTCGATGCATATTACATACACGCCATAAAATTTCAAAATAGATGAGGGTATAATTCCCTCATGGAATCCTCTAGCTCCCAAGTCGCATCCTCAGTACTGTAATGGGTCCATTAGACCTTTACCTACCTGATTTCTTGATTCCAAAGCAGCTTGAATTTGCTACCCAAAATGGAAACAAGTTGTATGGAAAAATCCCCTTCTGATTCCACTTCGATCACATTCCAATCAATCACATGATTAGTATCAAGTATATACTTTTTCAATAAAGACACATGAAAAAAATTATGTACTATAATGAAAGCAGGTAGGACCAACTCATAAGCAACGAGTCTTATATTAGCTAAGACCTGAAAAGGTCCACAGTATCTTGCAGCTAGCTTGGAGCAATTTCCCAAGTTTAAGGAACTCTTCTTGGGTCTGAATTTCAAAAACACATGATCTTCAACTTGGAACTATTTGGCTGTCCTGTTCTAATTTGCAACGGATTTTCTGTTTGTCTTGAGCTACCTTTAGATTCTGCTTTATTTTAACCATCTGATCCTCCATATCCCTTATCAATTATGGTCCAATAATGACTCTGTTTGTTGGGTTATCCCAATTGATGGGACTATTTCACTTCCTTCCATACATGTTCTTGAAAGGATTCATCTTCAAAGATGAATTATATCCATTATTATATGAAAATTACACTAAGTGTAAATATTCTTCCCACATAGATGGCTAATCCATCACATACATCCTTAACATATCTTCAATCACTTGGTTAACTCTTTTTGTTTGTCCATCTGTCTAAGGGTGGTATACTGTACTCATGTTTAGACTTGTACCAAACCCCTTGAACAATCCATTCCAAAAGTTATAAGTAAATTTCAAAACTATGTCTAATACTATAGCCTTCATAATACCATGCAATCTAGCTACTTCTTTCATGTAAATATTTGCAATGTTAGTTGCTTTGTGAATTGTCTTTACTGGAATGAAGTGTGCTTCCTTAGTCAACTTATCTACCACAACCATGATAGCATCATTTTGAAATCTCATCGTAGGTAACTTGGTTATGCAATCCATCATCACTACATCCCATTTCCATTCTGGTATTGGCAAGGGCTACAACAATCCTGCTGGATGTCGATGCTCAACTTTAACTTTTTGACATTCCATGCACCTAGCTATATATTCTGCAGCATCATTCTTCATCCCTGGCCAATAGTATCGTTTCCTTACTATTTCTACTATTTTCTGATAACCTGAATGTCCGGCATAAGGGACATAATGCATTTCCTTCAGAACCATGTTCCTTATATCTCCAACATCAGGCACATAAACTCTATGTCTGTGCATGAGGATCCCATTTTCTTTAAACTTATACTTATCAAATTTCTGTGGAATTTTCTGTTGTTTCAATCCTTCTTTCACTTGCTGATAAAGTTCATCTATAACACTAACTTCAATGATCTTATCCTTTAAATCTAATGTTCTAGTGCTGATAGTTGCTACATGCATCACATGTATCTTTCTACTAAGCGCATCAACTACTTTATTTTCCTTACCTTTGATATGGTTGATGTCAAAGTAATATTCACATAATAACTCCATCAACCTCCTTTGTATTGCATTCAAATAGTTTTCTCAAACAAGCATTTTAAGCTATCATGGTTAGTTCTCAGCTCAAACTTTTTACCCATTAAATAATGTCTCCACATCTTCAAAGCATGGATTGTAGCCGCAAGCTCTAAGACATGGGTGGCATAGTTCTTCTCATGTTCCTTCAAATTTCTAGATTCATAACTAATCACATGTCCATCCTACATCAATACTCCAACAACTCCTTGCTTACATGTATCTGTGCACACAACAAAGTTTCCTTCAGGATCTACAATCTTTAGAACATGTGCACTTGTTGGTTGTGGAGCCTAATATTCCAGATCCAGAGATATTATTCAGTTGTGATTGTAACCCAGGAGTACTGTACACTTGTTCCCCCTGCCTTGGGGTTCAGGGACCCATGGTATTGGCCAACAGTATTGCGGACCCATGGTATTGGGTTAACCCTAGAATTTTCCCATTGTATTTCCCCTATAAAAGAAAGCATTGTAAAATGACTGAGTATGGTATTGTATTGTATTGGAAGAGAGACTGTGAGAGCGTGAAGAGGAAGTGCAGTGGTTTTGTTGGAGGGTGTATCCCTTCATCTTTCTGGACTGTAATAAAAGGACTGGAAATTTCTTTGTGGAAGTAGCCCATCATTTGGGTGAACCACATTATATCTGTGTCTCTCTGTAATGTTTTAATTTGTTTTGCATCTTGTTTATTGCTTTAACTGTATATCTGTTATTGCTCTGCGGTCCTGTTTTCTAACAGTTGGTATCAAAGCCAAAAGGTCTATTTGGTTGGTAAACTTGCAGGAAAGAAGGGTTCCTGGTTCGAGTGGGAGAAATGGCGAAAGAAGGAAAGTTTAGGGTCCAGAAATTTAATGGCCAAAACTATCAGTTATGGAAGATGCAAATGGAGGACTATCTGTACCAGAAGGATCTGTACCTGCCATTGGGTAGAAAAGTAGAACAACCGGTGGCTATGAAGGATGAAGAATGGGAGGTTCTTGACAGAAAGGCACTGGGAACAATACAGCTGTGCCTAGCTTCGTCAGTGACCTTCAATATTTCGAAAGAAAAAACATTAGAGGGTGTGATGAGTGCATTGAGTAAGCTCTATGAAAAACCCTCGGCTTCTAACAAGGTATTTTTAATGAATCGTTTATTTAATATGAATATGTCGGAAGGTGGATCTATTGCTAACCATTTAAATGAGTTTAATACACTTACCGGTTAGTTAAGTTCTGTAAAAGTGAACTTTGATGATGAGGTTAGGGCTCTTCTAATCTTGTGCTCATTGCCAGAAAGATGGAATAGCTTGGTCATGGTTGTAAGTAACTCTGTCCCTAGTTCAAACACTCTTAAGTTTGATGATGTTGTTGGTGTTATTCTTAACGAGGAAATGCGAAGAAAAAGCACAGGTGAGACATCAGGTAATGCATTGACCATGGAGAGCAGAGGGAGACAAAACAAGAGAGGAAGGAGCCCAGGAAATCGTGGCAAGTCTAAAAACGGAGATCCAAGTCCAGATTTGAAAAAATAGAGTGCTGGAACTATGGTAAGAAAGGACATCTGAAGAAAGACTGCAGAGCTCCAAAGAAAAAAGGAGACAGACAACAAGAGACTACACAGGAAGCGAATGTAGCAGGTGATGTGTTACAAGATTCTTTGATTCTTGCATTAGATAATACTAGTGATTACTAGGTAGTAGATTCAGGGGCTTCATGTCATGATACACCCCATAGGAAATTCTTTCATGATTATGTTCAAGGTGATTTTGGGCATGTGCTATTGGGGGATGATGAACCATGTAAAAATGTTGGAAAGGGTAAGGTATGGATTAAGTTAAATAATGGAAGTGAATGGCTGCTAAAGGATGTAAGGCACATTCCTACTATGAAAAGAAATCTGATCTCAACATGGCAGTTGGGAGATAGCAGTTGTTTGTCTACATTTGGAGAAACGTGGTGGAATATCACTAAAGGATCAATGGTAACTGCAAAAGGAGATAGGATAGGTATGTTATATTTATGTACTCATAATACTGATTATTCTATCTCTATAGCTTCCACAGAAATAGGTGCGGAATTGTGGCATCATAGGCTTGGCCACATGAGTGAGAAGGGGATGCACATTCTCCACTCAAGGAAACTGCTTCCTGATTTGAAGCAGGTAAGTTTGGAATTCTGTGAGAATTGTGTTTATGGAAAACATAAGAGAGTTAGATTTCTCAGGGTTGGGAAACAAAAGAAGAGTGAAAAGTTAGAGCTTGTCCATACAGATGTATGGGGACCAACTCAGGTACAATCTCTTGGTGGCTCTCATTATTATGTTACTTTTATTGATGATGCAACTAGAAAAACTTGGGTTTATTGCATTAGAAAAAAATATGATGTGTTTGATACTTTTAAGAAGTGGAAAGCTTTGGATGAGAATGAGATAGAAAAAAGGTGGAAATGTATCAGATCTAATAATGGAGGCGATTACTGCAGCAAGGAGTTTGATAATTACTGTTCACACAATGGAATTCGCAGAGAGAAGACAATCCTTGGAACACCCCAAGAAAATGGTGTGTCAGAAAGGATGAACAGAATGATCATGGAGCATGCAAGGTGTATGAGATTGCATGCAGGGTTGCCCTTACAGTTTTGGGCTGATGCTGTAAACACCGTTGTTTATTTAATAAATAGAGGGCCTTCAAGCGCTTTGGATGGTGGCATTCCAAAGGAGGCATAGACAGGTAAACAGGTAAAATACTCATTTCTGAGAACTTTTGGTTGTGAAGCATTTGTCCATATTGATAAAGATGATAGAACAAAGCTTGAGGCTAAATCCAAAAAATGTACCTTTATTGGATACGGGGTTGATGATTTTGGTTATCGCTTTTGGGATATTAAAAATCACAAAATCATTAGGAGTAGAGATGTAGTATTCAATGAAAAGGTCATGTACAAATATCAGTTGCAGGGAAAGAAAGAAGAAAAGGAAAACACATAATACATAGTGCTTGATGAAATCAAAGAAAATGAAGTTCCAAAAGCACCAGAAAATCAAGAGTAGCAATAGGTACCTAAAACTCCTACAACTGTAAGAAAGTCTACCAGGTTAAGTAGACCCCCTGGACAATTCTCTCCTTCACTATATTATTTATTGATGACTGATTCTGGTGAACCAGAATGTTTTGAAGAAGCAATGCAGGTAGAAATTAGAAAGAAGTGGGAGCAATACATGGATGAGGAGATGGACTCATTGGTAAGAAACCGTTACTTGGGATCTGGTTAAGTTGCCTACAGAAAAAATGGCATTGCAAAATAAATGGGTTTACAGGTTGAAGGAAGAAGATGGAGGAAAGAAGCAGTACAAGGCTAGACTTGTTGTAAAGGGGTTTGCACAAAAGAAAGCTATAGACTTTGATGAAATATTTTCTCCTGTTGTTAAAATGACTTCAATTAGAACTATTTTAAGTCTAGTGGTGGTAGAAGATTTTCATCTTGAACAGTTAGATGTAAAAACGACCTTTCTCCATGGGGATTTGGAGGAAGAGATTTATATGCAGTAGCCACAAGGGTATGAGGTCAAAGGGAAGGAGAATTTGGTTTGCAGGTTGAAGAAGAGCTTGTATGGCCTGAAGCAAGCTCCAAGGCAGTGGTATTTAAAATTTTATAAGTTTATGACAAAACAAGGTTATGATAGATTTCATTCTGACCACTGTGTTTATTTCAAGAGTCTAGATAATGGAAGATATATTATCTTGTTATTGTATGTAGATGACATGTGTGTTGCAGGGTCTAACATGTAGGATATAAATGTGCTCAAAAGAAAACTAGCTAAATCATTTGCGATGAAGGATTTGGGTGCTGCAAAACAAATCCTTGGTATGAGAATAACAAGATACAGGAAAAATCACAAATTGACGTTGTCTCAAGGTGAGTACATAGAAAAGATGTTGTAGAGGTTTAGAATGCAGAATGCAAAACCAGTCAGTACACCTTTGGCCAACCATTTCAAACCGAGCAAGGATATGTGTCCAGAGACACAAGAAGAGATATATTACATGTCCAAGATTCCCTATTCATCAACGGTTGGGAGCTTGATGTATGCCATGGTGTGCACAAGACCAGATATTTTACACGCAGTGGGAGTTGTGAGCAGGTATATGAATAATCCAGGTAAAGAGCATTGGAAAGCAGTACAATGGATTCTCAGGTATTTGAGAGGTACCACTTCTCATG
>LPNX010479276.1:2152403-2361954 GCA_001517045.1 Pseudotsuga menziesii
CAGGGATATTTTGATGCAGATATGGCTAGTGATAAAGATAGCAGGAGGAGCACCACAGGGTATGTGTTTAATGTAGGTGGAACAACAGTAAGTTGGATTTCAAAACTGCAACAGGTTGTTTCACTTTCAACAACCAAAGCAGAGTATGTTGCTGCTACAGAGGCTAGTAAGGAGATGATTTGGTTGCAGAGGTTCAAGGAAGAATTGGGTAAGAAGAAGGAGAATAGTAGGCTATACAGTGATAGCCAAAGTGCCATTCATCTTGCAAAGAACTCAACCTTTCATTCGAGGACTAAACATATACAAATCAAGTACCACTTCATAAGATTTGTTCTAGATGAAGAACTGTTAAAACTGGAAAAGATTCACGCTAGCCAGAATCCTGCAGACATGTTAACAAAGGGAGTACCTAGAGAGAAACTGAGTTCCTACTCGGTTTCTGTTGGCCTTCAAGCATGAAGTTGAAAAGAAGAAATTTTCCAAGTCCAAGGTCCAGAGCATAGTCCAGCAAGTGCAGTAGCGGTGGACTTGTTGTGACCAGTCTCCAAGTGGGAGATTGTTGGTTGTGGAGCCTAATCTTCCAGATCCAGATATATTATTCAGTTGTGATTGTAACCGAGGAGTATTGTACACTCATTCCCCCTGCCTTGGGGTTCAGGGGCAACGCCCTCGAGAAAAAAATTTGGGATGTGTGCTCGCCAACAATATTGCGGACCCATGGTATTAGGTTAACCCTAGAATTTTCCCATTGTATTTCCCCTATAAAAGAAAGCATTGTAAAACAACTGAGTATGGTATTGTATTGTATTGGAAGAGAGACTGTGAGAGCGTAAAGAGGAAGTGTAGCGGTTTTGCTGTAGGGTGTATCCCTTCATCTTTCTGGACTATAATAAAAGGACTGGCAATTTATTTGTGGACGTAGCCCATCATTTGGGTGAACCACATTATATCTGTGTCTCTCTGTAATGTTTTAATGTGTTTTGCATCTTGTTTATTGCTTTAACTGTATATCTGTTATTGCTATGCGGTCCTGTTTTCTAACAGCACTAGTAAGCATTTCCTTAATCCTTTGAAAAATATCTTCACACTTAGGAATCTAGTCAAACTTTACACCCTTCTTCTACAAATATGTGATAGGATGAGCTAACTTCGAGAATCCTTTGATGAACCTTCAATAGTACCCATATAATCCCATGAAATATCTTACTTCTGATACATTCCTAGATGTTGGCCATTCTATAATGGCTATTATCTTTTTAGGATCTACTGAAACACCTTCTTCATATAAGATATGCCATAGGTAGTGGATTCTTCCTTGATAGAAAGAAAACTTACTTAATTTGGAATACCACTGATGTTCTCTAAGAACTTGAGCTACCAACCTTAGATGTTCTTCTTCTATCTTGGAATATACAAGGATTTCATCCAAGAATACAATCCCAAATTTATCTAAGTATTTTCTAAAGACTCCATTCATTAAACACATGAATACTGCTGGTGCATTTGTTAAACCAAAAGGTACCACTGTGAACTCATAATTTCCATACCTTGTTCTGAATGCTATCTTACTGATACGTTCATTCTTAATTCTAATTTGGTGGTATCCTGACCTCAAATATATCTTTGAAAATACCTTGGATCCTCTCAATTGATAAAACAAGTCATCAATTCTTGGTAAGGGGTATTTTTTTTTAATCGTTGCTTTGTTCAACTTCCAATAATCTATGCAGAGTCTTAGAGTTCCATCCTTCTTCTTCAAAGATAACATAGGGGTTCCCCAAGGTGAAACACTAGGTCTTATGTAACCTTTCTTTAGTAGCTTCTCTTAATGCATATGTAATTCCTTTAACTCTGGAGTAGTCATTCTATAACGTGCTTTAGATGAAGGTAATTTTCTTGGCACTAAGTAGATAAAAAAATCAATTCCCCTCTTAGGAGGCATTCCTGGCGGTTCTTGAAATATATATGCAAACTCTTGTAGTATTGGATAATCCTGTAGTTCTGGATATTTTCCTTCCTTCAACTCTTCTACATGAATTACATATAGCTGGCGCCCCTTTTTGATACATTTCTTCAATTGTAGAGCTGAGAATTTCCTTCGAATGCCACTCGGTTTCCTTCTTCATCCAAACAAGTATACGTTTTATTATGACGATCCAGTATGGCATGGTGTGCATCCAACCAATCCATGCCAATCAATACATCATATGACCCCAAGGGTATGATGTTTAAGTCTGCAATTTCTAAACGACACATCTTTACAAATTCTGTGATTTTCCCCTTAGATCCTATAGCTAACTATACTAGACTTGTTATTTCAAGTTTACTTTTATTCAAATGAAATTTCTCAACTAGATTAGGTGCAATGTAACTATTGATAGCTACACAATTGATCAAAATATATATGGTTTTATTAGCAATCTTACTTACTACCTCAATCATTTGGGATTGGTGGCCAACTTGCCTCCCATCCAGGGCCGAATAGATCCTCTTGACACTTCCACCTACATCTCCAAGAGTTGAATCCTCTTGGATGTTGTGAAGGTTATTCTTATTACGTGCGAACTTATTGGAAAATTTATTCTCCTTGCATATCCAACATTCCATAGGTGGTATTTTACCTAAAGTCTCTTCCCTTGGTTTCCCTTGTTGATAAGAATGACCATTTCTAAATTTTGAATGCTGAAAACCTTTCTTTCTCTGCTCCTGTTTGTTCTTCTTCATATCCTTCCAATTTTTTTGACATGGGGCCTTGCTCTTATTATATTCGTATAAGTGTTTTTCCTTCTATATGGCATCCTTATGGTTCCTTGGTCTACCATACTATATTTTATCTCTATAAGACTAGTTAGGAACCTTTAAATCTTTACCTTCTCATCTTTGATGAAGTCCACATACTTCAAAAGTTTCCAAAACTTCTTCTCATAGGCATCCATAGTCATGATTCCCAACTTAAGCTCAAAGAACTCTTCCATATTTTTGTCATGGTAATTCTTAGAGAGGTATTCCTTCTGGAAGTACTTCTTAAATTTTTTCCAAGAGATTCTATCTTCGTTGATGTCTTTTAGCTTAACTAGTTGATCCCATCAGATATATTCCTTTCCTTGCAAATGGTATATGGATACCTATGCTTCCATATTAGGTGTGTATTGGTGAAATTGGAAGAAATTCCTGAGTCCCAACAACCATTCTTCGACATCTTCTCCTTGCTTTATTTCTGCATAAAAAATTGGGGGCTTGATTCTTCTAAGCTCTCAAACTAGTTCATCTCGAGCAAACCTCCTCTTCTTTTATCTCACCAGAGATATTTCGGGACTACTCTTTGTACTTCTTTATGCATACCCCTTATTTATCTATGTGTGATAAGATCTCCTTGAAGATGATCTAGACCTCACATAACCTCTTTTATGACTCTTTTCAATGGATCTTTGGATGGTCTTTAATGATTTTAGATCATTCATAATCTACTTCTGGATATGAATTATCCTTTCATTATCCTCTCTACACTTCCTCACTGAATCCTCCAAGCTTAATGGTTCACTACTCCTCTTATGTATAATTGACCTTCTTCCATCAACAAACTCATATTCAGGACTATATGGTCTCCATCCTTCCTCAAAATCCATCTCCAATCTCTAACTTCCTATTGTTGAATTCATACTTGTTGAATCTTTAGTCTTCACATGTTTGATTAAAATATTAGTTTAGTGGTCACACCACTTGCTCAATCAATCACTGGGAACTGCAATTTGTTCATTGTGAATATTTTTTTAGTAAACTACACATTGCTACAAGTTCATTATCATTAAAACTATTTTTCTTTTGGTTTATAAAGTAACTAGCCAACTTTTCTAAGTCACAATATGCCTAATTGGACAAGGGGGATATAAATATTTCCAAGATTTCTCCTTGCTGGATGAACATCAAGTACATATCCATCCCAATCTAAAAATTTAATTAACTAACTCACATGTGAAATGATATTAAGGTGCATGCATCCAAGTTATCTAATGCAAATGCATGTTTACAGGGCGGCTTGTAACTTCGCAGAAGACCCAACAACCACAATGTTGAAACCTTTAGCTTTGATACCACTTGTAATGTCCCCGACCCTTATGACAAGGAAAAAGGTTCTAAACTTCGGTTTAAGAACAACAAAATAAGGTTAGGACAACTAACCATTAAATGATTAAATAAAGTTTTAACTTTAATAAACATTACTAAGGTTTCATTACTTAATTAAATAATTCGTCGCCCTTAGTTAAATAATCTCAACACTTAATAAAATATATCAACATTAAATTTAAGTTCATAATCACATTCCATGCATGAATAATGAATCTAATATCATAGTATGATTAAGGCCCTACATTAAATTCTTATACTTCGTAGATATTATTGAAAACATAGTTTATAATTGTCAAGTATTGTGTCATTACTTGTTTGTAGATTTAATTACTTTGTGGTGTTGTTCGGTGTGTGATTTTAGTTAAGATAACCAATAAGGAAAATGCACATCAAGAAACATATGTAGGCGGAAACCTAAAATCACACTACAACCAAGGAAACACAAAAGGCACCGACTGCAATCACAACCCACAAAATCACCTCCCAATGGTTGTCCCCTACAACCATTTTTCACTAATATATTTTAGATTGCATGGATGCCTCCCTCCATCCATAAATCAATATTACATTCATATTATTAAAACTTAGATATGCAAAGATCAGCAGATCCATGCAAAGAACATTTCCAATCTAACAACTGGTGCACTGGCAACTTGAACCAGGAAAAGTGTTGGACCAAAACATACATATCTTGGTCATTCAGAAAGCTTTTTAGACAAAACAAAAGGAGATAATTACTAGAAATGATGTTCCCGACAGAATGGAACTGGCTCCAAAGCACAAAATGAATAGATATTGGTGAACCAAAACATATGGTTGCGTCCCTTCAAGTACTGTAGAGTCATAGTTATTGTTTTTGAAGAAGAGAAAGAAGATCAGAATGAATATCATATCAGATTCAAATCCTATGGAGTCAATTCTTCCTGTAACTAGATTATGAAATACAATAATAAATCATATAGATAATTCAATTCATCCATCTTTTCACATATCCATCATAATAATATGTTAAAACATAAATAATATGAGAAATGCTTATATCAAGATATGGACAATTGGCTTCTACAGGATGAATTTCCTCCAAACCGTAGACACCATCAAGCCCTCCTCACTTTAATAGGTCACCATCAAGCTGATACCATGGATCCACAGGTAGATGAACACTTATTCTAGCAACTCGCGAAACTACCTCTTCCAAGAACCACAATACTTCCCACTACTACTTTCATGTCTATCTCCACTACTTATGGGATATGACCTAGCTCGCCATTCCCATTTCCTGGCTTCCTATGTGATAACTTGGACTAGTAGAGTGATAGAATGGAAGCAAAGGTAAAACACCTAGACTAACTCTAAGTCTAAATACACTCCCAATCCTACCAACATTCCCAACATGGATAGATAGCACAAGTCACATGGTCCAAAGCTCAAGATTAACTTCAACAAGGAGAGGGCATATGAATTTATAGTACAAGGAGGCCAAATCTAACACAAATGGATAAACTCAAATTAGAGAGAGGTAAGGTTTAAGCTTCATCATGGAGACTTAACTTGAATTAGTGGACAGGTGGCTTAGTGAAAAAATTACCTTTCTTGAATTAGCACCATGAGGAGGAGTTACCAAAAACTAAGGATTGTAGCCATGAAGAGCACATGGAGGCACACTAATGCATAAAGGGGGTTGAAAAACATCAAGGAGGGATAAATAGGTGAGATAAGGCATCCAATAGAGTCATAAATATCATGGAATCACAAAAATAGAATAATCAATGCATAGTGTAAGAGTGGAATCTAGAAAATAGCTTACAACCCCTAAAAACTAGGAAAATGATCATAAATGACCAAAACCACATAAATGTGAGGGAATATATTCCCAAGGAGGGCTCCCTAGGAAAGAGGGGCCCACTAATGTGTGCAACATATGCGATTTTTTTTGTAAGTTTTCATTATATTAATCAGTCGAAACAAAAAATTACATAAGAAAGGATCCTGGACAAGTGAATGGGGTGGTATAAACTTATAACCGCCCCAGTCCGTTAAAAACAGAAAGCAAATCAGTTTTTAGCATAAAAGGCACAATTACCCATTCAAAATATGGGGGCCTCGTACAAAATTTATAGAGCATAAGAGTTCATAGAAATAGACGTAGAATAGTGACATGAAAATAAACTAGTAGTAAATGAAACTATCAGAATAAACAAAAAATGAAATGAGCCGAACATGCTGCATATCTTCATCAGGTCGTAGCTACAGGGTTCGTATTCGATGGGTTCTCTTCAATGATCAGGAATGACCCATAGAAATCCTCCTCAGACGAAGGTTCAACCTGCTTGATAGGAAGATGAGCAGTTTTACGAACCAAAACCTCGATATCATGTACTAGTTTATGTTGAAGTTGGGTGATTGTAGATGGCATCGAAAATGGATCAGACGAAGAGTGAGGAGTATCTAGAACTGAACCCATGTCCATTGAAACTATGGGTGCCGCTGAGGCACTATCGCTTCTCCCTTCTCCTGGCATACAGATTCCCTAAGCAAGTCGCTTCCATGTTGTTGTCTCATCTCGTCTATTGAGAAGAGTGTCTGATTTAAGAAGATTGGTTTTGACATGTAAGATTGAGCTTCTATTATAGTTCCAGGTGTCCAACATCTCCTCCATGAGGGATTCCATCATATTCTTGACGATCCAGTAATGATTGAGGCGCCCCCTCCAATGCCTCTAGCCAAGTTTTCATTAATCAACCTAGCTTCCCATTCATCAATCAAATTGCTCATTGGCATGGAAAACCCACTGCCATACCCGTCTTCCTGGATCAGGTTCACACCCCGTTAAGCGTCCTTGGCCGTTTCTAGCTCGACGAGGTGTTCCACGTTGATGAGACATACTAAACAGTAGTGAATCTCAATCACAGGGCCAAGAAAAACACTGGTAGGAAATATGACGCGCTCGACTGAATAAGAGACATAGCAAGACTGCAGGAAAGAAAAACTAGATGTATATGAGCCAGACTAGGAGGATGGAATGCAAGCCAAATCCAAACCCCTTATTAAAGGATGAGACCACAAGAATGAATGCGCTAGATACATGACCCAAGTGATAAAATAATAGTACCAAGAAACCATTAATGGTAAATTAAGAAAGCGGTGCCCCTTCCAGGTCCCGGCGCAGCATAACCCCATGTCTGTTAGCCTTTGACATGACCGTAGGATCATCTTCAGACACATCCTGTAAATGATGATGGATGCCATCGTTTCCAACACTTAATATCTTAACCTCATCATATGTGTGCGATAAATGTCGCTATGGTGGGTGTGGAGGGTTTTGAGTGCACGGTGACATTCTTGCCACCATGGCGTCCCAACTCCCGAGGCCATCACCACCTATGGGACACTTGGCACCCTCATCATCTGTATGTGATAGGTGCCGTTCTAGTGGGTGTGGAGGGTTTTGAGTGTGCGATGACGTTATTGCCACCATGGCGTCCCAACTCTCAAGGCCATCACCTCCTGTGGGACACTTGGCACCTGCATCCAGGGTAAAGAAGTCCTTAGAGGCCAGATTTTGAAATTTGTGGACTAAACTAGAGTTAATGGAGCTGCTAATCTCTCCCTTTGTCATAGATGAATGCCGAAGAACTCCTTTATTACCTAAGCAATCCGCCAAAGAGTTGGTCGAGCATTTCACATGGTGAAAGGAAATGGCCCAATTGTGCGAGAGAAGGGAGACGAGACAAGATACAATGTGCTCTAAATGCCAACTAGGAGAGAGATTACAGTTTTGAGATCCATGCATTAGTTTGGATGCCATCGAGAGTATGATATAAGAGTCCCCTTCTGCTATAAGGGGAAAAAATTGTTCTCAATAGTGATTTCAATATCGTCAATAAGACCTTCCAGTTCTACCGCATTATTACTGTTGTGGCCTATATTTCCATGATAAATGAGCAGGATCTCTCCTTTATGTTTCTAGATGACACCCCCAAACCCAGAAATGCCAAGATTTCCTTTGGACGCCCCTCCAAAGTTGAGTTTAAAGACTCCCTTTGTGGGGGGGGTCCAAAGGATATGATGGGCAATGTTGACTCTTGCTGATCTGGAAATCTTGGTAGGGGGGGTTAAATGAAAATTCCAGTTATCCAACAGTCTTTGCTCAAGGGGAGAGAGTGAAAATTTTCTTTGATTTCAGAGCCTGGATGAAAGAGATTCCTGAAGGTTTTTAATGATAAATACACCAGACTTCCTCTAGAGTGTTCTTCTTTCTTGAAAAATACGTAGATTCCTTTCTTCCCAAATATTCCAAGTGATGAATCCAGGTATTAGTTTCCAAAGAATATTAAGAATTGAACTTTGAAAGGGGTTTACATCCCATTGTTGAAGAGTCTCAATAATGTTACCTTTGACTCTCTTGGAACGACGTGTATTCTCTGCTGCTTTGTCCCATAACAAACTGGAAAAGGAGCATGAATCCAAAATATGGTCAATGGATTCAGAGTGAATATTGCATAGAAAACACCATAAAGGTCCATAGAAACCACCTTTGAGAATATTATCCCACGTAATAATACACCTGTGGGATAACAACCATAGAAACGTAGGGATTTTGGGCCAGATATTTGGATTCCATATTTTCCTCCTATTTATGAGAGGAGGCTCCTTTTGATTAGCAGTGGAGAGAGAATATGATTCATTGACTATATTTGTGCCAGAGGTTTTATAACCCCATCTGAGGATGTCAATTCCATGCTTAATACGAATCTATCGTTATTGAATGTCTTGCCAAATAGACTCCAAATGTTCGGACTCAAAGCGATGTCTCCATATACTAGGAATTTTCCATTGTCTAAAGGGAGAAGCAATGCCATCAGTCCAAAGATATTTCATAAGCATATTATGATTTCTATGTAAAAATACTTGGATGTCTTCCTGAGTAAATATGTTTCTGAATCTAGGGAGTTGTTTCCAAGCGTCATGTCAACAGAGAGCATTGGTTCTGTCCCGTATTTCCTAGATGTTGTGATGTTGAATAAGCACTCTCTGGGTGTTGGCCTCTTTACAAATCGAGGAGCCTGGAGGATCCCGGTCAAATCTTATGAGATTGACAAGGATGCAATCTTGATAATACTTATAGTTCCAAAGTTGGGCCTAGGGGGTATGATTTTGAGTTATCCATTTCCACTAGAGCTTGGTAGATAAAACCTGATTACTAATTTCAGAATCTCTAATCTCAAGGCCTCCTTTAAGCTTTGGAAGGCAGACCTATTTTCAATTGACAATGGACCATATTTGTATGTTCTTATCACAACCCGAGAGAAACTCCTTTTGGAGTTTTTTTATGTGCTTAAGCACCCATTTAGGAGTAGCAAGGACTGAGAAAAGATAGAGAGACATAGATTGCAGAATAGATTTGAGAAGAACTAGACGACTGGGAAGATTTAGGGAACGAAAGGTCCAAGAGTTAATGCAGGTTTCTAGTTTGTTCAAAAGTTCTTTCCATGATGAATGCTTGATCGACGAGTGAAAGAGTGGTGCTCCTAGATACTTTGAGGTCAAAGTAGCCACATGAATATTGAAAATTCTAGAAATGTTGCATTGGCTGGTATTGTTGGTGTTATAGAAGAAGTTTTGTGACTTGGACAGATTAATGGAGGTTCCTGAAGCTTTAGAGAAGGTGTCCAAGATGGATTTGAACGTGCGTGCTTCCTAAACCGAGGGGTCGCCAAAGAGAAGATTGTCATCCACAAACTATTGATAAATATTGGGGGAGATCCATGAGTACAAATACCTCTTAAAGAGTTGGATGATATGGCCGCTTTAAGCAATCTTTCCAAGCCTTCAGACATTAGAATGAAGAGGAAGGGGGAGAGTGGGTCTCCTTGTCTAAACCCATGGGAGGGGGTGAAAGTCAAGGAGGGCGTTCCATTTTCAAGAAAAGGGTAAAAAGTAGAGGAGATTAAGTCCATAATCTAGTTGATCCAGGTTCAACGGAAGCCAAAAGCAAGGAAAGTTCTCTCAATGAAATCCCAACTCATTTTATCAAAATCTTTTGAGAGGTAGAACTTGAGAATCATACAGAGAGTTTTGGAATGTTTCAAGGATTGAGTAATTTCACGGGATAGAATGATACCATCCAGGATCTGTTGACCCTCCACATAACCAGATTGCTTAGGTGAGATGAGTAAGGGAAGAAGAGGTTTTAGACGATTATCAACAACTTTAGAGATTATTTTGTAAGTGACATTACAAAAAGAGATTGGACGGAACTTACCACGATGATAAGCTCTGGACTCCTTTGGAATGATAGTGAGGTGAGTAGAATTGAGGGTAGGGAGAACCCACTATTTCCTCCTCGATTCTTCTACAATATCCATAACTTATTTTTTGAGTAGATCCCAATAGTGATTGAAGAAATTAATGGTAAATCCATCTGGTCTCGGAGCTTTTCCTTCCGCCATTTGTTTTACAGTTGTTTCCACTTCCTGCATGGAGATCAGTTTCATTAGGAAAGCATTATGATCCTCAGTGATTAAGGAGGGGATGTTATTTAGAACCTGATGTATGGCTTCATCTTTCAAAACAACAGGTTTAGTGATCATAGTTTTCTAGAACCCCAAAAGCTCTATTTATAAATCAACATGCTCTTCCAAAATGGTGCCATCTTCAGTTTTGAGCCTTATGATCTATTACTAATTCTGTTCTGGATAGTAGAACGGTGGAAGAAGGTAGTATTTCACTCACCCTCTTTAATCCAGTCAACACTAGACTTCTGTTTGCAAAAAAATTCTTCTTTTTCACAACATTGGTTAAGACATTCCAAGAGATCATTTTCTTTGATTTTGATTTTAGCAGTGTACCCGGTGTCCATGATGATGTGCTGCATTGATTCTAGTTCATTCTGTATGGCCTCTTTGTCCTTGAAAATGTTTTCAAAAGTACAATGATTCCACTTATGAATATTAGACCGAAGAATCTAAAAATTCTAATGCATGATGGCCATTTTGGATCGTTCTGTGACTTGCATAGTGGTCCACCATTCTTCCATAGTACTATTAAAGGAAGCATGGCTTAGCCAAATTTTTTCAAAGCGAAAAGGACAATAAAGGGTTGTACCTTGAATGTTACTAGAAAGGGAGATAAGCCAATGATCAAAACCTATAGTAGGAAGGACAATCGATCCCAAGACCCCACCAAGAGCAAGGATGTTATTTGTAACAAGGAATCGGTCTAGTCGTTTGACAATGTGATGCGCTCCTACTCTTTTTTTGTTCCAGGTAAAGAAGCCAGAGGCCTGGAGAATATCAATAAGGACTTTGTTGGAAATGATATCTTTACAGGCCTAATCTTATGTAGAGAGTGATTGTATCCCACCTTTCTTTTCTTCCAAATTGAGGATCATATTGAAGTAACCTCCAATAAGAATGGGGGAATCAGAATGATGCTGGACAAACCAGTCAATATATTGAAGAAGCTGGATCTTAAGACTGGGGGGTTGAGGCCCATAAACATTGATGATATGTCCTCTAATGGTAGTCCCGATTATGTGAAATATAGTAGATACGGAATGGGTTGTGGAGGAAAAGTGACTGAGAGAGACTTGCAAAGGATTCCAAATGATGGAGATACCACCCAAGGCTCCTTTGGCATCAGTGATGATACTCTGACTTCCTTTCCAGATTCTGGTGAAAATATTCGCAAGAACTTTAGTGGAACATTTGGTTTCTTGGAGGAAAAGGATAGAAGGTTTATCCTGCATAATTTTCCTTTTAAGCATTCTATGCTTGGAGGTACTGTTGAGGCCGCAAACGTTCCAGGAGACGATCTTCATGGGATACCTTGGGAGGCAGAGGAGAATAATTTCATAAGTTGAACATACTGGCCAGAATCAATAAGCGCATTGCCTAATTTGTTTAATTGTTGTAGGTCATTTTTGCACCTTCTCTTCTTATTGTCCTTTGGGATTTTTTGTTTTTCCTTTTGCAGTGGGTGGTAAACACCAAGTTTATTATGATATTTGGCTTTGACAAGAGCTTCCTGCAGAAGTTGAATTTGCTGAGCAGGAATGGAATCGAAGTATTTTCGAGTGCAAGCATCCTCCATGCTTCCAAGATCTAAGTCACCCAGATCTTGATCCCTTAATTGTTCATCCATGAATTCATGTGGTCGAACTTCTATTGGAAAATCCAAAGGAGACGATGCAGGTATAGGCAATGGGTTTGTTTCATTGTCCAGAGGATTCAAATTGATTGGATAATCTCTTGATCTCAATTTTTGCTCAGATGTTTGCTGGAGCATGGGATCTTGAATCAAGGAATTTGTAACAGGAATATTCATGTGCATCTCCTCAGATGGAGTTTCAACTCGATTGTTCAGGACGTCAAAACTGTTACTGGTGGTAGGTATATTTTCTTAAAAGTTTTATGTCATAGATTTTCTATGTTGGCACTTTTTTCCCCCATTTTCCTGAAACCATCCGCGTCCTATTCATCATTCTTTAAAATTTTCAGACTGGTTCTGTTGAGCAGACAATCTCTAAAAAGGTATCCATCCTCATGGAATTTACATTAGTGAAATGGAACATGTTCATAGTCAAGAGGCCGGAGCCAATACGAATCTTCATGAGATAGACAGATTGCTTCTGGAAGGGATTTGGCACTATGCATATACACATAGATCCTATCATATGAAGTGAATTTATTCATTTTTGTCTGATCAACCGATCTAACATAGGTTCCAAACGTTTTTCCGATTTCTTTGAGGGTATCCTCATCCCAATATTATTGCGGAAGGGAGTATATCCGGCTCGAGACCGAGGCCCAAGAGAAGTCTTCTTTTGCTGGGCTGAATCTTTTCATCTAGTTTCAGAGATAAAGACCTGCTGCATTGAAGAAGTAGGGGCCTCCTTCTTCTACTTTGGATTTATCATCCAGATGGTGAAATATGATGGTAAAGAATCCTTTCGATCCAAGTTATAAATCAAAGTGGTCATTCGGTTTCCATTTGGAAACAATCCATCCATGCAAGGCTTGTTTAGTTGGCCAAAATCCCATAAATTTACCGATGAGAGTGTGATCCTTCATCTTTTGTGCTTAGACGTTGATCCTTTCAATGGGGAGATGGAGATAAATTCAATCCTTTGTTCTGGTGATGTAGGTATGGGTACTATACTTCCCCTTTTCCTGAACTATTGTTTGAATTTTCTCTTATGTAGGCAGGCCCTGCTTGCCGTCAGAAATAAAAACCTATTCAGACCCAATTTTGATGGTGATAGGTTCCACAAAAGAGAATCCATCGACCGGATCGTGGCCTACTTTATTGGAGAGAAGTTGGGAGGGGCTTGCCCCCCCCCCGCCCCCCGTCCCCCCCATTGGCGCCATGATAGGATGTTGAGAAGCTGCATGGGAACAGTTTGCAGCAAGAGTTTGTGATGTGCGCTCCAAGAAAGCTCCACTTCCTCCACTATTTCAATAAATTTTATTTTCATTCCCGTTGCTTACAACATATGCAATATTAACTCCATAGTCCATAAATATTGAGAATAGGATCCATTGTACAAGGTTTGGGTGATCAACATTATTAATGTCACAAAGTTGTAAATGTGAACTAGGATGGAAAAACTTAAGCCAACAAAAAGTTATAAGGTGTTAGGGATGTCCCCATTCCCCCTCACTTTTTGGAATCCATGATCCCTCATACTCTTTTAGTTGCCTTTGTTGAGCCATTTTTTTTAAATCAATAGTAACATCATTCAGGGATAGCAAGGATGCTAGTAATAACATTAACATTAATAATAGTGCCAAATTACAAAGTCACATTACAAAACAATAATCATAAGTCCATAATCACATTAATCATGCAAAGGAGCATAAGCCCACAGCCATATAAAATATCATAATTCCATAATGCAAAAGAACATAAGTCACATGAAAAACCATAAGTATAAGGCTTAACATATATGGGGTATTACAATTCTCCAATCTACCTACAGGGTAAATTTGATACTGATTATCCAACTTGAGATGAATAGGGGACTAGACCAACTTTGGTTTACCCATCAACTCCCATTATTTATTTGGTAAAATATTCACATCAGACCCTAGGTTAAATATTGGATCTCAGATTGTATAGACTCTCAAGTCTATTCTCATTTTAAATTCCCTACCTATTCTTCTCCTTTTTTTCAATCCTTTGCACAATTTTCTATGGTAATGTAGCATGAATGGGAACCTCTATATCACTTAATGTCACTAACTTAGCTAACATATGGGTTTATTTTTTAAATTCCTTGTATCATTTAATACAACATCGAAAAATTTCACTTACTAGGTCCCCTGAGCCATCCTTTTAATAGTCATCATACTGTAAATCTTGTGCCTGCAAAGATGCATCTCTATTTCCTTCTGTGCATCACAAATGAACTATTTCTATACTGCAACGTCAAACTTTGGTAATGCTTTTGCTACCTTCTTGAACTTTCTTTCTAGTGTCTGCTGCATAAAATTCCTTCCATACTTGTTTTCTGCGGTTCTTAGTCTACCTCTTGTTACTGCAGGTACTTTCACAGGTCCTTTCCCTTTTTTCTCCTCTGCATGGTTCAATTGTCACCATATTACAATTCCCTTTATTTTCCTCCCATTTTTCTATAAGCTTAAGACAGTATTCCATCACATGTTTTGCACTGTGACAATATCCATGCAGTGCACATGGTTTTCTGCAAAATTGTGCCAAATGACTTGTTTCTATAAACATTCTACCTCCCTCCACAAAATACTTGACTACCTCATTATACTCCTTGAAACCCACCACCCCTTCCTCAATCTAAATTATCTTTTGCTCTCTGCACACAATAGGCATCTGTAGCGCACTCTTTCATCAACTTCAATGCACGACAACCATTTACATAGTGTCCCACTGATCTACAAAATTCACAAAACGAAATAGTTGTTGTCTCCTGATACTTTTGTTATCATATATGGATCCTTTTCTTTACAAATATTGCACCATTAAGCTTGAGTTCTCGTAGGGAATGGGTTTGACGCACCAGTCATTATAGGCCATCCTTATCCCGATTGTTGATTCCCTCCATCCAACGGGAAAGGAGCAGAGTCAACTATTGACTTTTATCCTTGCCCGTTGGATGGAGGGAATCGACAATCGAGATAAGTTCAGGGGTCATTATATACTCTCCAAGTGCAGGACACTCATTTTGATGGTGCCCTTCCATGCGACACATAGTGTACCATACACTATCGTGCACCACCTTCCCTTTTTCCATCTCTTGCAATGGCATTGTTAAGACAACAAGTTGATATTGCACCTACTCCATGCTTGTTCAAGTTTCTCCTCTAGGGGTAGACTCCAGTTGCATAGTGATTTCCAAAGCTTTAGACTGCATGAGAACCTTATGTTGAGTAAGTGGGAACCATATATGTGGACTAATCCTTGCAATAAACAATTTTCTATGCTATTGAATCTGAAACGTTAGTCTATACAATAAATTTTTAAATTGTTGATCATAATCCCATACCGTCTCACTTGCATATTCCTTAATTTCTTTAATCTCTATAATGCATTGATATTTTGACTTTCATTTCCAAAATTCCTTCAACATATATTTATTTCTTTATGCCAAAGATCTATAATGTTTTATCGGGGTCGTGGAATTATATTTCATATACCAAGTTAGCCATGATCCCTAAATGTAGTCTCCATCTGCACTATCTTATTTTTTTCATATGTAACCTATTTCACTGCTCAAGCTGCTTCACATACAAACTAGTTCTGCTCTACATCATCCCTTCGATTCCCATGAAATACTGGAAGCCTAAGTATCGAATCGTTTGTTTTCCCTGGCATATTTAAACTTCTTTCAATGGCCCCTCTCCTATTTGGTGATACCTATTGTAAAATATTCCTGACTTACGATTCTACTGAATTTTCTCCTTCTACTTCTAAGGTACCAAGGGGGGTCACTGTTTGAAAAGTGGGTTATACTAGGTGACCTCACCACATCCTTCCCTACTGGACCTAGATGCCTCAATTTTCATATGATCGATTTTTTTTCATAGCCAAAACATCCTCATCTTCCACATGTTATTCCTCTATTATATTGTCGACATTTCTAGTGCTCCTAGAATCAGTGAAATTTATAACTGAGTCTTCAGAATCACGATTTATCCACTAGGTTTCTACACAATTATCTCCTCTCTGATGTCCTTTCCACCATTCCATGCCTCTTTGTTGGAATTTCTTCCTCATTTACACTCATCTCTAGTGCACTACTCACTTTAGCATACACTTCTAGTATACTCCCCATTTTGGTGCTTCTTGAAACCCGGACTGTGATATATTCACCCTTCTTCCCTAAGTTTTCCATTGATATCTTCCATTTTTCATCCTTTAGTGCATTCCTTCTTTCATTTCTTCTTCTCTTTTGGATCCATCCTTTACTAACTTTCTATCTCATCACCCTACCTTTTTCCTTCTCCAACAACTCCCCAATGCAGGGGTTTTACAGTTCTATGCAAATTAATCTCTTTTCAACAAATAACATCTTGATCTGAGTTGGGATTTCTGCTAGTAATACTCCTTTATGGACAACTTCAAACTTCTCTTCTGTCCAACTAAATGATTCACTATACTCATTGGAAAATTCTACAATATAAGCCTCTTTTACTCTATCAAACAAGAAATCTACATCCCTCGTCCACTTATTATCTAGGTTTTTCAACCTAGCAACTACTTCTTGGTCCTAAACTATGGGTTCTTGATATCTCCACACAACATTGGTTTATGTTTGTCTTTTAAGTCACTCATATAATAAACAAGGAAATTCAACAAATAAAATTTCATGAATATAGGAATAAATGTACCTTTGCTTCCATCCCTCAGGGCCGATACACAAGCTTAAGGTTTCTTGTTGTACAAACTCCTCTTATTTTCCCAATAACTAGTCTTGTATATCCTTCCTTGACAACTTCCAAGCCATATCCTCAAGGAAACCCTAACCTTGCTTGGTCCCAACAACATAACCAATTGTTAGCACAAATTCATAACAAAGGTTATAAATCTAGGACCAGCATATTCTTACGAGAATTAACATTTTCAATATTCAAGAAGGGACAAAGTCTCACTCGATACTCCATAAGAGATACTGGAACTGAATATAGGTTAGGATTTTACACAATTTAATAGGAAGGATCATTGTTGTTCATTCATTACAACATCTCATGCACAACACACAAAGAGATCCAATCATGCACATAGGAAATAATAGACCATCGGTCCAACATCTGTATTAAGGAGAACACAATTCATCATTTACACAGTCTCATCTATATCCTTTACCTTCTATGATATTGCCAAAATAATATGAATGGTACTCTCATCACACATAACAATAATATCAACAATATGTTATGTTTCGCAACCTTCCCCTTAAATACAAAGTGACCAAGGGTGGCAACAAGGGGAGGGAAATGGAAATGGAAATGGTACACTCAATCCCACAATCAATCAGGCTAAGCTCATAACTTATTTAAATAACACTTCATTTGTTAAATTTTTTAAATATTATTTTAATTATCCATTTTTTTTTTTAGAAAAGCAAAGGGTGGAGGACGAAGCTACAGCCAAGGTGGATGCCAAAGTGGATAGTTGTTTTTAGACGAGGTAAATTTTGATGGAAGTAGCCGTGTAAGGTGTTTATATCTTCTTCATTGTTGGAAAAATAAAAAGCTATTGTTGGAGTGGGAAACAATGGTTTTATAACCAGCGTAGATCCAAATCCTAGGCTCTATCAAGAGCCGAGAGGGATCAAATCTCCCGTGGTGCAAACCTCCTTGAGTGCAATACCTGAGAAGAGGTTTGCACTTCGGGAGATTTGATCTCTCTAGACGCTTGATAGAGCCTAGGATTTTATTTACAATTTAATTGATTCAAGATAATTATATCTAATTTATGAATTGTTTATGTAAATCCAACATCCAGCGTAGATCCAGGGTTTGTGATTATTAGGTTTTCTACATAACCTGTCAGAAAACTCGTCTTATATTGTGTCGCAGGCGGTGGATTCAAATCGAAGCAGGCCTACATGTATGGCTTCTTCAACGCAGCGCTCAAGTTGCAAGCTGGTTACACCGCGGGGCTTACATGTATGGTTGTTGCGGTTTGCTGTAGCAGTGGTTGTTGATGTTGCTGGATCAAGGTAGCTAGGATTTGGATGTTCTCGCTATTTATATAGTTGTTGTTTTTTTTTCTTCTAATTTTCTATTTTTTTTAACACATAACATTGTAATTTTACTTCTAATTTTTTTTTCTATTTTTTTTTAATAGCCTACAGAACATTATGTAATGTTACGTAACGTGACAACGTTACATAATGCTACAACGTCTAGAGGGTGGCAGCATTGGAGACAGATATGGCTGCGGCTTATGAGCCGAACGCTCTTGCTGGTAATCTCCATGCCTTGGAAGAGCATGGGATTGAGAATTTCTCACTGGCTGTTGACTCTGATTGCCAACTTGCATCATTCTATCTTGATGTAAGTGTGAATTTAATCTGCCATTTTGCTGCTGAATGCCCTTTTGTCCTCGGTAGCTATAGCACCCATCAGTAGGAACAGAAGACTGGAACTGACGGTGTGAATAACTACCATAGCTCTGACCATGATTGTAATTGCTATTGTATCTTTCACCATAACTAATGGAAGCAGATTCAGTATAACCCTGCGCATTATTATTGCTGCCGTGTGTTCCACCACAAGAATTTTTGGCAGAGGTTGTATAAACCTGACCATGATTCTCATTGCCATTATGTCGCTCACCATTTTTGTATATTCCACCATACGAATTGCTTGAAGAGGCCGTATAACTCTGACCCTGATTCGCATTGCCATTATGTCGCTCACCATTTTCGTATATTCCACCATACGAATTGCTTGAAGAGGCTGTATAACCCTGACCATGATTTTGACTACCATTGTATGTTCCATTATAAGGGTTGCGACCAGAGGCTGTATAACCCTGGCCACGACTCTGATTGCCATTATATATTCCACTGTTATAGTTTTTAGAGCTATATGAAGGATATCCATGTCCATATCCTTGATTATCAGCTTGTCTTGGATAAGAACTCTGACTATAAGGCCTGTGGGCCTCATAAGGAGAATGCATATCTTGTGTACTTCCCCTAGAGTGAGCTCCATTCTGCATTGGGTGCTTCACACTAAACATTACCTCCTGTGAATTGCTGTTCCTTAATTGCAGACTGTTTGCAATAAGATGATGAGCAGATTTTCCTAGATGGATCTCCTGTGAATTGCTGTTCCTTAATTGCAGACTGTTTGCAATAAGATGATGAGCAGATTTTCCTAGATGGATGTTCTCGCTATTTATATAGTTGTTGTTTTTTTTTCTTCTTTTAATTTTCTATTTTTTTAGCACATAACATTGTAACTTTACTTCTAATTTTTTTTTCTATTTTTTTAATAGCCGACAGAACATTATGTAACGTTAAGTAACGCTACAACGTTACGTAATGCTACAACGTTACGTAACGTTACAAGATCTACCCCATACTGGGCTGTAGAGAGCCTCTCGGCTCAATGAGACAAAGCTTGACAACGACCCACTCTTGAAACTAATGAAGATAGAGTGATTTACCAATGTTTTGATATTTCGATATTGTTTTAAAGATGTTTTATTTTTATTTTTTATTTTTAAATAATATTTTAATTTGATGTTGTGAATTACCAATGTTTTAATATTTCAATATTGTTTGAAAGATGTTTTTTTTAAATAATATTTTAATTTGATGTTGTGGTAGTATTATTATTTGAAAAACACATTTTTTTTAAAAGGAAATTCATTTCATTCTAATTTTAACAAAATTTAAAGAACATCATATTTTAACTAAACTATATATTTTGTAGTTTTAGTTGTTTTTTTATGATTTTTTTTTAAATATGACATGATAAAATATATTTTGACTTAAATTTATTAAAATTTTGATAACAAATATTTAAGTTTATTCAAAACATTTATAAAATTGAAAATAATTGTTTCTTAAACATTTAAGTTTATTCAAAACATTTACAAAATTGAAAATAGTTGTTTTTTTTCACATATGATGATTATTGATAAGTCATTACATAATAAAATAGATATGGTTATAACTTTATTAAAATTTTGATAATGGTTTTTTTTTTACATATGATGATTATTGATAAGTCATTATATAATAAAATAGATTTGGTTGTAAATTTATTAAAATTTTGATAGTAAACATTTGAGATTATTTAAAACATTTACAAAATTGAAATTATTGTTTTACATATTTTGTAATTTATAGTTTTTATATATGATTACTAATAAATTATTTTAAAAATTAATATTTAAATATTTAAAAATGTTCAATTTTAAATGGAGTGAATTAAAAAGTGGATATGTTCAATCTTTTCGCTATATTTATTTATTTAATTTATAGTGAAAAGTAAAGTACCATTTTGATCCTTTCATTTTTTTGAAATTTTAATTATTTAGGTATTTTTAAAATAGACTAAAACCACTCAACTTAAAGTTCTTATAAAAACACATTAAATTATAACTTTTAGTAAAATTCTTACTATATTTTTGAAAGAATTTTAACAAACCAATAGTGAAGTTTTTCTATTTTGACTAACCACGAGAGGTATTCCAGCCCAACTTTCTCAGATACTTGTCAATGAAACTAATTTCCTCACAATAGTTGTAGGAATGATTTCTAAAGATTGAAGGCACCTTCAAGATTCAACAAACTAGAAATGAGGTACCTTAAGGGGGATTTTCTCTAGGAGAAAAAATTAGGATTTAAGTACTTGAAATCAAACCCCTAGAGAAGACAAACAAACAACAAGAAGATGGAATAATTAAGCAGGTTACTTGACAGAAGACAAAACACAAAAGACCCAAAATATGTCAACACGGATTATACTTCAAACACGGACACCTACAGGGAGAGACCTTCCCACCATAATGATGCCTTTCATTACTTGTATGGAATTGATTTTGACCATGTGAGGTCTCAAGCCGGGTGTCGTTCCTAGTTACACAAATCAAAGGCTACACTTGCACTTCAAGGGACAATCCAAATCATTAAACTTTGGGTTTAGGTGGCTTCCCTATAGGTCTAGTCATGCAAAAAATTGGGAAAGCTAGTAAAACAAGTCTAGAGGGATTAGGAAAACAATGCTTGTGAGAAAGGGTGCTGGGAAGATTTTCTAGCTCCTAAATTAGTAAGATATGAGATTATTTGGACTTGAAAAAGGCATAAAAAGAAACTTATTCAAAATATTTAGGGGCTGGGGTGAATTAGAGAGTATCTAAGCACAATAGGGACACACATAAAAAATAGATATGAAAGCATAGTGAACAATAGACAAAAATGAACACATGCGTGAGGATTTAGAACACTTAAATGGCTGAAAATTTGACTACACTTGAAGAAAAATGGCATAAGCATAAAAATTCTCACACATGCATTGTGTCAAACACTTTGAATATTTAGGGCTTTAATTAAAATTTAGTCATAAACTTTGAAACTAAAACCACCAATTCAAAAGTATTTCAAATATTGAAATTTAGGCAAGCACATCAAGCACAGATAATTTTTGGTCAGAGAGACTGGGAAAAACCCCAACTTGGGGAAAACCTTCAGGAAGAAAATTTTCAAAAAGAAGAATACTCATAAATTTTCAATACAATGAATCACTTCCTCAACCCTCACTAACAAATATTCCACACATTAATGACAACAATACACTACTTATGAATCTTGATGCGGCTTCCTCCTACTCTAGGATCCCTCTCGGATACAAGTTCCCAACTCCATACCGTAACTCTGATGCCTGACATTCCAACTAAGCCTCATCATCCTGCTCATCACCATCACCACTAGATTGGCCGAGTCTTCTTCCAGTGTTCCGAAGAGAGACACTCTCCTCGTTAGAAGAAATGTAAATCACATGTCGATCATGTGTATCTTCTTCCCCACCGGTAAAATCAGACTCAGATAACCATCCACCTGTGCTTGGATGTACAACATGCCCTCTCAAAACATATAACCTGACCCTATGATCACCAATCAGAATGGTAGTACCAACTGGATCATCTCTTCTCCAATACAATAAAACATGACCATATCTCACCATCATCTCGTAACCCTCATCCTCATATGAAACTCATATTGGTTAAGCTTGTGAAATGTTCATCTCGAAATACGATATATATACTTGAAATAATAAATATATAATTTTTTAAATTATCATTACTTCCAACTTTTTCAACACATAAATTTCATATTAATTAAAATGATAGTAGAGCCTTTTTGAAATAGTAAAAACATTTATATATTTAATCTTATAAAAACATCAATTTTAAGTAGAGTTATTTTAAAATCCTAACTTTTTTTTAAATTTTAAATATTAATTTTTGAATAATTAAATTAAAAATTTAGTAATATAAAATAAAATAAAAATATTATTATTTAAAAATGTATTATTAGAAAAATTATCATTATATTTAAAATCTAAATATACTTAATGATTTCTAAGTAGTAGCAAGGAATAAATTCTAAGCAATAGCAAAGAATAAATGTTGAGCGATGATAGGGAATAAATACAAATCATTAGCAGGCAATGAATGCTAAACGATAGCAGTTGTCCACTTTTAGCCTCAAGGTTCCAACACCCAAATGAGCTACTTCATTAGCTAGCCGGTATGTGTTGGGATGGGTGTGTCATACACCATGAAATCCTATACCAAAGAAGGCAATGATTTCTAAGCAGTAGCATGGAATAAATGTTAAGCAGTAGCAAAGACTACATGTTGAGCAATGATAGGGAATAAATGCAAATCACCAGTAGCCAATGAATGCTAAGCAATAATAGTTGTCCAATTGTTGGTGGTTTCCAACATGTATAATTGGAAAACAATAAATGGTTTATGGTTTTGTAATGTTTATTAATTGAGGGATAGAGTGGTTGGAACATAGTAAGTTTTAAATTTACTATTATGTAGTTGAAATTTCTTTGGAATCCTTATGATGCCAAACACTCTTATTGAGAGCATGATCTAATTTGTAATACGTTCTAACCATTTGTTAGTTGCTTAATAATACAATGGGGGTGCTTTGGTTTGTGGATTTTTCTCTTGAAAGGGTTTCCCCAGTAAATTATTTTATAATGGTTGTATGTTTATGTGTATTTTATTTAGTTTTCTGACATTCTTCACTCACTGATTAGTATAGTGTTAGAAAAACAGGCCGCAGAGCAATAACAGATATACAGTTAAATCAATAAACAAGATGCAAAAACATATTAAACATTACAGAGAGACACAGATATAATGTGGTTCACCCAAACAATGGGCTACGTCCACAAACAAATTTCCCAGTCCTTTTATTTCAGTCCAGAAAGATGAAGGGATACACCTTGCAGCAAAACCGCTGCACTTCCTCTTCACGCTCTCACAGTCTCTCTTCCAGTACAATACAGTACCCACATCCAATACCATATAGTACTCACATCCAGTACAATACAGTACTCAATACAATTAAAATGGAGCCTCCTCAAGCCTTATAAAGGCTTAATCACATGCAATACCATGGGACAATACCATGGGCTACAACAAACCATGTTCCCAAACCATGTGCTAGACCTAACCACCTTTGACTCAATCCCGAGTCAAGGTTAACTCTAACAATCCCCTCTTTAAACTTGACTTGGAGTAATCACCAACCGCCCCTCAAAGTTTTACTGGGGAATCTCACATACACCCCCCTATCACCTAGGTCTATCTCCCGACTTTACCGGTGAGTTACCAGGGGTATGCATGCCTTACCAGGTCTTACAGCCATATGCCCATTTACATGCAAAATGCTCCATTACAATATTTTTTTTTCTTTCATGTGCCTTCATGGTGACTACACCATCACCATCCATTGCTTCATCCTCTCACTTTCCATGCTTGCTTCCTTGCTCATCTTTTGCCATGCTCCCTTTGTACCTACATCCAAACTCTGTCATTGATGTCCATATAAAGAAAAATCCATCTACCGGATTACATGGGTCATCGGCCGCTGTAACCGCCAGTTCTCTAGGAATTCTCTTCACATACATGGCTCATCAATCTTGGTCCCAAAACCGAGATTAAACCATCTCACATTTCTCCCGCAATCGAAGACTCAACCTCTCCGATCCACATCAAGCTAGGCTACGAGTACACCTGCCACCCTCGTACCTACCTAGTGGTTCATTCCACACTTGATGCAACATCCCTTCTTTGCGCATAAGAGGGATACCTTGTGCTTTTAGCATCCAGAGAAATCCAAACTTGCCTACGGCTAAGTTTCACATGGTCCAAAAGATTACTGCTAGGGTGTCGGGTACCACCGAACATGCACCCCACAATTTGATTCAACATAAAAACACCAACGAGCATAACCAAGCCAAACCATGGCTCTGATACCAGTTGTTAGGTTAAAAGCAAGCAACATTAACATAATAATAAGCAAGAAATAAACATTATCACAAGCAACCACATATAGACACACAATATACCCTGGAAACCCCATGCGGGGAAAACCAGCACCAATGAAGATCTTCATTACATGGCCAAAATCGGCCATCTGGGTCAAGTGAGCTAGTCACCGCTCACCTCCAGGTCACTTTTACAATGGAGCCTCCTCTGGAATTCCACCATCCAAAGCGCTTGAAGGCCCTCTGTTTATTAAATAAACAACAGTGTTTACAGCATCAGCCCAAAATTGTAAGGGCAACCCTACATGCAATCTCATACACCTTGCACGCTCCATGATCGTTATGTTCATCCTTTCTGACATGCCATTTTCTTGGGGTGTTCCAGGGACTGTCTTCTCTCTGCAAATCCCATTGTGTGAACAGTAGCTGTCAAACTCCTTGCTGCAGTACTCACCTCCATTATCAGATCTAAGACATTTCAACCTTTTTCCTGTCTCATTCTCAGCCAAAGCTTTCCACTTCTTAAAAGTATCAAACACATCAAATTTCTGTCTAATGCAATAAACCCAAGTTTTTCTAGTTGCATCATCAATAAAAGTAACATAATAACGAGAGACACCAAGAGATTGTACCTGAGCTGGTCCCCATACATCTGTATGGACAAGATCTAACTTTTCACTCTTCTGTTGTTTCCCAACCTTGAGAAATTTAACTCTCTTCTATTTTCCATAAACACAGTTCTCACAAAATTCCAAACTTACCTGCTTCAGATCTGGAAGCAGTTTCCTTGAGTGGAGAATCTGCATCCCCTTCTCACTCATGTGGCCAAGCCTATGATGCCACAACGCTGCACCTGTTTATGTGGAAGCTACATAAATAGAATAATCAGTGTTATGAGGACATAAATATAACGTACCTATCCGATTTCCTTTTGCAATTACCATTGATCCTTTAGTGACCTTCCACCACGTTTCTCCAAACGTAGACAAACAACCGCCATCTCCCAACTTCCCTCTTGAGATCAGATTTCTTTTCATAGCAGGAATGTGCCTTACATCCTTTAGCAACCAGTCATTTCCATTATTTAGTTTAATCCGTACCTTACCCTTTCCAACAATTTTACATGGTTCATCATCCCCCAATAACACATGCCCAAAATCACCTTGAACATAATCATAAAAGAATTTCCTATGGGGTGTAGCATAACATGAAGCCCCTGAATCTACTACCCAGTAATCACTAGTATTATCTAATGCAAGAATCAAAGCATCTTGTAACACATCACCTACTACATTAGCTTCATGGATAGTCTCTTGCTGCCTCTCACCTTTCGTCTTTGGTGCTCTGCAGTCTTTCTTTAGATGTCCTTTCTTACCGCAGTTCCAGCATTCTATTTTTCCGAATCTGGACTTGGATCTTCCCTTTTTAGACTTGCCGCGGTTTCCTGGGCTCCTTCCTCTCTCTTTTTGTCTCCCTCTGCTCTCCATGGTCAACGCATTACCTGATGTCTCACTTGTGCTTTTCCTTCGCATTTCCTCGCTAAGAATAACACTAACAACATCATCAAACTTAAGAGTGCTTGAACTAGGGACAAAGTTACTTACGGCCATGACCAAGCTATTCCAGCTTTCTGGCAATGAGCACAAGATTAGAAGAGCCCTAACCTCATCATCAAAGTTCACTTTTACAGAACTTAACTAACTGGTAAGTGTATTAAACTCATTTAAATGGTCAGCAACAGATCCACTTTCCGACATCTTCATATTAAATAAATGCTAAATTAAAAATACCTTGTTAGAAGCCGAGGGTTTTTCATAGAGCTTACTCAATGCGCTCATCACACCCTCTGTTGTTATTTCTTTCGAAATATTGAAGGCCACCGACGAAGCCAGGCACAGCCGTATTGTTCCTAGTGCCTTTCTATCAAGAACCTCCCATTCTTCATCCTTCATAGCCGATGGTTGTTTTGCTTTTTCGCCCAACGGCAGGTACAGATCTTTCTGGTACAGATAGTCCTCCATTTGCATCTTCCATAACTGATAGTTTTGGTTGTTAAATTTATCGACCCTAAAATTTCCTTCTTCCGCCATTGCTCCCACTCAAACCAGGAACCCTTCTTTCCTGCAAGTTTACAAACCAAATAGACCTTTTGGCTCTGATACCAATTGTTAGAAAAACAGGACCGCAGAGCAATAACAGATATACAGCTAAATCAATAAACAAGATGCAAAAACATATTAAACATTACAGAGAGACACAAATATAATGTGGTTCACCCAAACGATGGGCTACGTCCACAAACAAATTTGCCAGTCCTTTTATTTCAGTCCAGAAAGATGAAGGGATACACCCTGCAGCAAAACCGCTGCACTTCCTCTTCACGCTCTCACAGTCTCTCTTCTAGTACAATACAGTACCCACATCCAGTACCATACAGTACTCACATCCAGTACAATACAGTACTCAGTACAATTACAATGGAGCCTCCTCAAGCCTTATAAAGGCTTAATCACATGCAATACCATGGAACAATACCATGGGCTACAACAAACCATGTGCCCAAACCATGTGCTAGACCTAACCACCTTTGACTCAATCCCGAGTCAAGGTTAACTCTAACATATAGAAATCTTATTATGTACCTCTTCTTCCTTTCATTTAGTATCAAAGTCGATCACCTCAAACCCAAGGTGTTAGGGACAAGGTTTTTTAATCTAATATTGGTTTGAGTGGGAGCTTGTGTAAAAGGAAATATTGTTGCAGCAAAATCGCAAGCACATATAGAATAAAAATGGAAAAGTTTAATGGAACTAAATTTGAGTTATGAAAGCTCAAGATGGATGATTTTCTTGTAGATAGAGATCTATGCATTCCAGTATTTGGAATGAAACCTAGTGATATGAAAGGTGAAGAGTGTGAAGTGTTGGAGAGAGAGGACATAAGTCTTATCAAGCTTTGTTTGGTCAATTTGTACTAGGTTAAATGACTTTTTCTTTGAAAAATATTGTTCGCCTCAAGAATGGGTCATAGTGATTCTATAGTTGGGCATATAAATGCTTTTAATGCTATTGTGACCCATATGATCTCATTTAGAGTGAAGATGGATGATAAAGACTGATGTATGATTTTTTTGTGTTCTTTACTAGATTTATGGGACAACCTAGGAATGGCCATTAGAAGTACTGTAAAGAAATTAGTACTTGATGAGGTCATGGCTCCCTTATTAAGCAGAGGTGAGGAAAGAAGCTTATGAATCCACCAATAAGGCCTTGTATATTCATGGAATATTTTGAAGCAGAAAGGGAAACAAAGGGAAACCGAAAGATTCAAATTTTGAGGAAGACCTAAGTCTCCTGGAAATTCCAAGGCAAAACGATGAAACTACAATAAGGTTGGGAATTTCAATAGAGATTGCAAGGAAGAGGAAAAAAAATAATGAGGAAAAGGATGATTTTGATGATGAGTAAGAAAAATATCCTCAAGCAAATGGTCGAAATGCTTTTGTTGCAACTTTGGAAACCCATGCATGTTAGACTGTGTGGTTGATAGATTTTGGATCTTCGTTCCATATGCCTTCCCATTGGGGCTGGTTTCTAGTGTATGAGAAATATGATGTGGGGATGGTATACCTAAATGATAAATCTTCTCTCAACATAGTTGGCCATATTGCAGTCTTGATTAGACTCCCTGATGATAGAATGAAGGAGATCAATGGAGTTTTTCACATTCTATGTTTGGCACATAATTTAATATCAATAAGAAATCTTAATGTTGCAGTTATGGAGGTCCAATCAACAAAGAAGGAAACACAATAGGTATAATTATAGTTTATTCGATTTCAGATAAATAATTGCTTTATCTGCAAATGTTAATGAACATATAACTGTGAAAGAGGCAATGGAGATCAAAGATAAGAAGCATTGGATATTGGCCATGGATGAGGAGATGGTTGCACTTAAAACACTTCGGATGTAAATGGGTATTAAGAAAGAAAACTACTTCATATGGTTATGTTGAATAGTACAAGACAAAGTTGGTTGTGAAAGGATATTCCTACGTTTCCATTATTTGTAGAAACAACTTTTGATTTAGAAATAGAACATATGGATGTGAAAAAGCTTTTCTACATGAGGATATCTATATGACATAACCATAGCACTACATTAAAAAAGGTAAAGATTCATTGGTTTGTGAATTATAAGAGGCTAAGTGATCTCAAACAATGTCCTAAAATGTGGTGCCAAAAGTTTGATTCCTTTGTGTTGGAATTGGGATTTCTATGATCCAAATCATATCACTATGTTCATCACAAACAAAATGGTGGTCATTTACTTTTCATCACTCTATGTAGACAAAATGTTATTTTTTAGTAACACTAAGGATGTGATTCGTGATTTGAAGTCTCAACATTCAACACAATTCGCAATTTGACATAAAGGACTTAGGGGCTGCAAATATATCTTATGAGTGAAGATCAAAAGAGATAGAGAAACAGAAAGCTTTGGTTGAGCCAAATTATGTGAACTCTATGTTGCAGTGTTTATGTATGACAAATTGAAATAGATTGTGGTTTTGATTTTTATGGGAACTAAGCTTTCAGTTGAGCAGTGTCCTACAACACTCATAGAGATGGAGGATATGGCCTATGTTCATTATGCTTTTATATATGCTATTTGAAACCAAACATTGCCTAAGCAATGGGAGTCTTGAGTCTATTCAGGGCTAATATTAGATGTGAACATGAACATTCGGGCTTGTAGTGATTAGGTTCTTTTGGTACTTTTGAATATTCCATTTGTTATCACAGTAATGTTTCAAGGATCCACACTCATTGGCTATATAAAGTTATGGATTCAAATTGGAAAGGAGACGTAGATAGAAGGATATCTACTAGTGGATATGCATTTCTGGTTAACCCACTATCAATAATCCATACATGCTCAAAAGCAGAGCTCCCTACAATAGACTCAATAGAGACTAGAGAAAATTCTTGCTCAAACTTCGCTGCAAAGTCTTCTACTGCTACAGACGATGCTGAATCTTTCTCTGTATTCGCTTTATTCTTCCTCTCTAAGGTGAGTGTTTAATATCTCATTTAATATTTAAATTTGAGTGAATATAATTTAATGAGAAAAGTGAGATATAATATGAGCCATAGATCTCATCTAGTTATGTTTTAATCTTGGCCATTGATCTTGGAGATGGTGGTTACTAAAACAAAAAGGGGGGAAATGCATGAGAACTAATTTTCATTGTTCATTGTCACAAAAGAGATTTTTGGAGAGAAGGAGAGCAAGAGAGAAAATAAGAAACCAGAGAGAAGAGAAGAAACCCTTGTAAATTTATGAAGAGGTTGAGTTACATGATTAAGAACAAAACTGAGGGCACAAATTCCTAGGTGAACGTGCAACAACATGTACATCAGTAAGGGAGGTTGTAGAGACACAGATTTCAAGGAATATTGGTGTTGGATTTATTGTAGACCGTACAAGCTGAGACTGGCATGATTTTCAAGGAGGTCGTACAACATTTATTGTGCTAATTACAGTAAATTTGGGGTCTAAAATGGGCCTTATAAGAAAGCGTGCATGGATGAATATGATTGTTTTTTATTAAGAGTATTTTGAGCTAGATTTATCCAACCAATAGAATTTCAATAATGTTGGTCAACCATTATGGTTGAGTTGGACATTTAGAAGTCAATAATCCTTATGTGTCATATATTTATTGGATATAACTAACTCCATATGAAACTCATATTGGTTAAGCTTGGGAAATGTTCATCTCAAAATACGATAGATATACTTAAAATAATAAATATATAATTTTTTATATTATCATTACTTCCAACTTTTTTAACACATAAATTTCATATTAATTAAAATGATAGTATACCCTTTTTGAAATACTAAAAACATTTATACTTTTAATCTTAAAAAAACATTAATTTTAAATAGAGTTATTTTAAAATACTAACTTCTTTTTAAATTTTAAATATTAATTTTTGAATAATTAAATTAAAACTTTAGTAATATAAAATAAAAATATATATATTATTATTTAAAAATGTATTATTAGACAAATTATAATTATATTTAAAATCTAAATATACTTAAGTACTATATTGTAAAGTGGTTAAAACATTTAAATAATAATGTAAAAATAAATAAATAAAAGTATTGTTTTTTTTAAACAAAAACTGAAAAAGGGGATTTTATAAAACAGGCTGTGCACAGCCATTCAATACATCAAAAGCAAGGAAAGGTATTCCTACAATTCAAAATTGGTGCATTGCAGGCTTGTCCTGAAAGTTTTCCAAAGGACTGCATTCAAAACTCTACCAAAACAACTAATGTCTCGGGTAGTATATACCCTTACATACTGATTACATAAAAAAAGACAGAAATACATATATCCATAATAAGGAAAGATAGACTAAGGGTTGCCTCTGAAGTGCCTGGGATGCACTATTGATTCTTCTTCCATAGGCTGCTCTGCTTCTGTTGTTGCTCCATGGACTCGGCTCCCTTGATTCATGGCGATCAGGCGTTCAAGATCTTCCTGGATTCTGTCTACCTTACCCATCATCTCACGCAGGTTGCTTTCATTGTCATCAATCCGAGAGTCATGGTTGTTTATTTGTAATGAAGTATAGCTCACTGTTTCTCCCATGCGTTTGACTTCCTTCGCCATTTCCTTGTTATCCATAACTCCAATTGCGACCATCTCGTACAGGTGCCTCAGATTCTTCTTAATGTCCACGATACCTGCATTATCTCCATCTTGCGCCATGGTTTCAGCTTCCTTAGAGATCTTAACGCTAGCAAACTGATAGTGCAAAAAACGAGAAGCAAGGGCACTGTCCGGATAATCAGCCAAGGGGGAACTAAGAAAACAACTTAGAACTGAGAGCTCCTACTGTAATACATGACTCTCGTTCCTATCAGAGAATGCCAGAGTTCCCACGGCTCCTTCCTGCCACCCAGTGCAGAGGCAACCCAGAACAGGAATCAGACTTCTAGAATGCGTAGGCTTTGAACCCAAACCAGTGTCGATAGACCAAGACACAGAAGGAGAATTGCAATGGCACTTGGAGAAGGTTGCGAGAGCAAGCCTCTCCTTCACAAAGGAGCGAGTGATGGGAAGAGTCTGCCATGGGATTCCCTACAGCCTCCCTCCTTCAATGCCCTTCACCACATTCAAAAGGATACTCACAGCTTCAGAAGAACCAGAGAGGACCGGAGCCGAATAGATATGCATGGTGCTGCAATGAGGCGGCATAAGAGAACAGGCAGAGAGGGAGCAAACGTGCGAGAGGTAATGACAATTAACCAAAGGCCTGTAAAACTTAATGCCTACAGAGATCGAGAGGTTGAAAGGACAGGGAGGAAACCAAGCGGCCAAGGGAAAGGAGCTGACAAGATGGGGGGATAAATGCTTTGAGCCGCCGTGGAGGAAGTGGAGGCCAGCTGCAAGAAAGGGAAAAGGAGCGAGGTGAAGAAAGAGAGAAGGGAGAGGGGGGAAAAAGAGGGGATGGGGGGAGGAAGGAATGAAGGGATAAGGGGAGGAAAGGAAAGAAAGAGGAGGAGTATGGGGAGCTAAAATGCTTTCAATGAAATGGAGGAGAGATAAGTTCCTTAAATGAAGAATTCGAATGTTGTGAGGTCGGAGAGGGAACTTCCAGAACCACATTTAAGGGATAAATTTGAGGGAGGAATGATTTCCATCCTGGCTGTAATGACCCTGTGGGAGAGAGGCTCCCACATTGGCCATACTGTCTGTTGCTATATTATTATGTCGAAGAATGTGGAAAGCCTCGTAGGTACTAGACATGAGAAGCTTTGCTTTTTCGAGTAGGCGGCGACACTTGACAGCTCCAGTAGGGTATCCATTGGTCAATTTGAGGATGACATGCCTGGAGTCCCCGAAGATCAAGACCTTGCGAAGCTTCTTATCCTTTAGGATTTGAAGGCCCTGAATAAGAGCCAGCCACTCTACTTCATTGTTAGTTCTGATACCCAGTCCCCACATGAAAGTTTGTTCTACATATCCTTCGGGATTCATGAGAATCCCCCCCGCGCCTGCCACCCCTAAAAGTATTGTTAATATTACTAACTAATATCTAATAAATCTTATATAAAAATTAAAATAATAAAAATATAAATTTTACCACATTTTCATCAATAATGGACCTAAATCCAACTATTCCCACCAAAATTTGGTTCATTTCAAAACTAAAAGCAATTAATTCTTGGCGAACAAAATTCTTTATTCCTCCTAAAAATTCCTTCCAATTACATGGATTTCTCTGGGCAAATTTTGGTCATGTGAACAAACTTACTAGGGATAAAACTCCCATAAGATAAACAACAATAGTTCTTAGAAAATATTAAAAAATAAAAGTATAATTATAATATTTTTTTTCAAATGAAAAAGACGATATTGATGAAAATGTTTGTGATAAGTAGTACAAAAGATAGATCATCCGAAGAAAAGTTGATCGGTAGAGCCAATGGCCAAAAACAAAGAGACAAGACCCCAATAAAACCGGGTCACCCCATGACCAAAAAAACCATGCACAGATCACATATAGTCTAGAAATAGTCCAGCAATAGTCACCAGAAAATACCCAACCAATAGAAATGAAGGGCCAACCCCTGGAAAACCCACCAAAAAAACAAAAACCGACCAAATGGAAAGGCCACAATGATCAAACACAGACAACCATCTTTCTGCCATCCGAGAGAACAGAACCCTTCAGCCAAGGTTCCAAATGTAGTAGGTTGATCTGATGACCACTATTGGCCCATCCAATAATAATCTTGGAGTCTCCGAAAATATGAATCTCATCCAAACCCATTTCCCTGGTGAAATGCAACAAGATCCAGAGAGAGAAGCTCCCCTTAGTGTTTGTCTCCGGATTAATCCACAATTTGTAATAACTGTGGTCAGCCATCTGAAGGATGGCACCAGCACCACAAAGACTAGAGGCCACCTAAGATGCCCATCAAAAAATCCCATGACTATGAGCACGGGAAATTATCTTTGGAACCCGTTGCAAACTCCGAAAACTACCACCAGACGATAGATCCACGCCATATTCCATATATCTTTTCAGTCCCCATAAAGATGTTGCAGAAGGATTTGGAAACCTGTCCTAGAATATACGTTTATTTCTGTTGATCTAGAGTTCAAACAAAATGAAACAAGGAAAATTATACCATGAGGGATAAAACTTCTTCAATCTCAAGAAACAGGTTGAAAGAGACCCGCCACCCCAGATTGAAGCTGCATTGATCAGTTGTCCGGTATCCTGCCACACCGACTGGCAGAAATATAGGATACAAAAAGATGGAAGATATTTTCATCAAATAAACCACATAATAAGAAAATGACATGGCCTATCATACCTCGACAAAGAAGGTTATCCCAAGGCAATATACAGTTGTCTAATGCTAACCAACATAAAATAATGACCCGCAGGGGAGCTTTCCACCTCCAGATTGAAAACCACCAATGTCGTGAAACAATAAATGCATCGTGAGATATTGGTAAGCCAATTTGGCCGAGATCATCCCCGAAACTGTGTTAATAATAATAATAATAATAATCTATTTTTAAGGTCACCGCCAAGCGAGACACCAAATTGGTGTATGAGACCCCCTTGTTTGTGGGACAAGGGACCNCGATTTAACGGCTAAAGTCTACAGAGGTGTACATACACTACCCCCCTCAAATTTGAACCCATGACCTCCTAAGAGGAAACACATGCTCTTAACCATTAGGCCCACTCATGTTATAGGACCAACATAATTTATCCGAAGAAGGATCCAATCTAATAGCGCCCAACATCATCCCGCGGATGTAGCCAAACCATTCGTCCCCCATAGCTCCATAAAGGCCCAAGTATAATTATAATATATGATTATATGAATGTTTTTTAATTTTCCATTATTTGCAATTTTTAAATATTTATTATTAAATATAAAATAAAACAATAATTTTATTATATGATTTCTTAAATTATTAAACATAAAAATATAACAATAAAAAACTTGCATATATTTAAAGTGGGGCCCACCTCACTTGAATTATTACCAGCAGTAAAAGAATCTATATAGTTTGGGCGGTTGCTTAGTTGGCTTTACGGCTTATACAACTTAATGTCGAGCTACTCATATTTAAATTTTAATATAAAATTTATATTAAATAATAGAAGTGATTTTTTCTATTATTTTTAATATTGTTATTTATTAGTTAGTTTTTGAGTTTTACATTTTATTAAAAAATTTAGAAAAGTAGTTGTAAATTTATAAAATAAATAAATAAATTATAATATAAATTTCAAATTTTTATCACTATATCATTTATTGTGTGTGCATGAAAATCTAAACCATTCATTAATATTTTCAACCACATCTCCTAACTCTTCACTAAACCAACATACTTGTCAACTACCATTAATGAGACAATATAGGTTGACCATCACTAATAACAACTTTAAATTAATGTGACATAGCTTTTTTTTTCCTTAGTGTGATATGGCTTTTTTTATTATTTTCCTTAGGAGGCCCATTTTAGACCCCAAATTTCCTCTAATTAGTAAGGTTTCAACAACCAAATGAGCTACTTCATTAGCTAGGTGATGTGTTGGGATGGGTGTGTCATACACCAGCATTCAGTCATATACCAAAGAAGGTAATGATTGCTAAGTAGTAGCAAGGAATAAATGCTAAGCAGTAGCAAAGAATAAATGTTGAGAAATGATAGGGAATAAATACAAATCATTAGCAGGCAATGAATGCTAAACGATAGCAGTTGTCCACTTTTAGCCTCAAGGTTCCAACACCCAAACGAGCTACTTCATTAGCTAGGTGGTATGTGTTGGGATGTGCGTCATACACCATGAAATCCTATACCAAAGAAGGCTATGATTGCTAAGCAGTAGCAAAGAATACATGTTGAGCAATGATAGGGAATAAATCCAAATCACCAGTAGTCAATGAATGCTAAGCAATAACGGTTGTCCAATTGTTGGTGGTTTCCAACATGTATAATTGGAAAACCATAAATGGTTTATGGTTTTGTAATGCTTATTTATTGACGGCTAGTGTGGGTGGAACATAGTAAGTTTTTAATTGACTATTATGTAGTTGAAATTTCTTTGGAATCCTTATGATGCCAAACACTCTTATTGAGAGCATGATCCAATTTGTAATATGTTATAACCATTTGTTAGTTGCTTAATAATACGATGGGGGTGCTTTGGTTTGTGGATTTTTCTCTTGAAATGGTTTCCACAGTAAATTATTGTCTAATGGTTGTATGTTTATGTGTTTTTTATTTAGTTTCCTGGCATTCTTCACTCACTTATTAGTATAGAAATCTTATTATGTACCTCTTCTTCCTTTCATTTAGTATCAAAGTCGATCACCTCAAACCCAAGGTGTTAGGGACAAGGTTTTTTTTAACTAATATTGGTTTGAGTGGGAGCTTTGTGTAAAATGAAATATTGTTGCAGCAAAATCGCAAGCATGTATAGAGCAGAAATGGAAAAGTTTAATGGAACTAAATTTGAGTTATGAAAGCTCAAGATGGATGATTTTCTTGTAGATTGAGATCTATGCATTGCAGTATTTGGAATGAAACCCAGTGATATGAAAGATGAAGAGTGTGAAGTGTTGGAGAGAGAGGAGATAAGTCTTATCAAGCTGTGTTTGGTCAATTTGTACTAGATTAAATCCTTAGTTAAATGGCTTTTCCTTTGAAAAAGATTGTTCGCCTCGAGAATGGGTGATAGCGATTCTATAGTTGGGCATATAAATGCTTTTAACGCTATTGTGACCCAAATGATCTCATTTAGAGTGAATATGGATGATAAGGACTGATGTATGACCTTTTTGTGTTCTTTAGTAGATTTATGGGACAACCTAGGAATGGCCATTAGAAGTATTGTAAAGAAATCAGTACTTGATGAGGTCGTGGATCCCTTATTAAGCAAAGGTGAGGAAAGAAGCTTATGAATCCGCCAATAAGGCCTTGGATATTCATGGAATATTTTGAAGCAAAAAGGAAAACAAAGGGAAACTGGAAGATTCAAATTTTGAGGAAGACCTAAGTCTCTTGGAAATTCCAAGGAAAAACGATGAAACTACGATAAGGTTGGGCATTTCAATAGAGATTGCAAGGAAGAAGAAAAAAAAGAATGAGGAAAAGGATGATTTGATGATGAGTAAGAAAAATATCCTCAACCAAATGGTCGAAATGTTGTTGTTGCGACTTTGGAAACCCATGCATGCCAGATTGTGCGATTGATAGATTTTGGAGCTCCCTTCCATATGCCTTCCCATTGGGACCGGTTTCTAGTGTATGAGAATTATGGCGTGGGGATGGTATACCTAAATGATAAATATTCTCTCAACATAGTTGGGCATATTATAGTCTTGATTAGATTCCGTGATGGTAGAATGAAGGAGATCAATGGAGTTTTTCACATTCTAAATTTGGCACATAGTTTAATATCAATAAGAAATCTTAATGTTGCGGGTATGGAGGTCCAATCAACAAAGAAGGCAACATGATAGGTATAATCATAGTTTATTCGATTTCATATAAATAATTGCTTTATCTGCAAATGTTTATGAACCTATAACTGTGAAAGAGGCAATGGAGATCAAAGATAAGGAGCATTGGAGATTGGCTATGGATGAGGAGATGGTTGCACTTAAAACACTTCAGATGTAAATGGTTATTAAGAAATAAAATTGCTTCATATGGCAGTGTTGAATAGTACAAGACAAGGTTGGTTGTGAAAGGATACTCCTACGTTTCCATTATCTGTAGCAACAACTTTTGATTTAGAAATAGAACATATGGATGTGAAAAAGCTTTTCTACATGGTGACTTGGAGGAGATCTATATGAAAACCATAGCACTACATTAAAAAAGGTAAAGATTCATTGGTTTGTGAATTATAAGAGGCTAAGTGGTCTCAAACAATGTCCTAGAATGTGGTACCAAAAGTTTGATTCCTTTGTGTTGGGATTGGGATTTCTATGATCCAAATCATATCACTATGTGCATCACAAACAAAATGGTGGTCATTTCCTTGTCATCACTCTATGTAGACAAAATGTTATTTTTTAGTGACACTAAGGATGTGATTTGTGATTTGACGTCTCAACATTCAACACAATTCACAAGACTCAAGGGATGCAAATATATCTTATGAGTGAAGATCAAAAGAGATAGAGAAAACATAAAGCTTTGGTTGAGCCAAAGTATGTGAACTCTATGTCGTAGTGTTTTTGTATGACAAATTGAAATAGATTGTGGTTTTGATTTCTATGGGAACTAAGCTTTTAGTTGAGTAGTGTCCTACAACACCCATAGAGATGGAGGATATGGCCTATGTTCATTATGCTAGTGCAATCGGTAGTTTGATATATGTTATTTGAAACCAAACATTTCCTAAGCGATGGGAGCCTTGAGTCTATTCGTGGCTAATATTAGACGTGAACATGAACATTGGCTTGCAGTGAAGAGGTTATTTTGATACTTTTGAATATTCCATTTGTTATCATAGTAATGTTTTAGGGATCCACACTCATTGGTTATATAAAGTTATGGATTCTAATTGGAAAGGAGATGTAGATAGAAGGAGATCTACTAGTGGATATGTGTTTCTATTGTTTGGGGAGTAGTAAGTTGGATGAGAAAGCAATAAGATGTGGTTGATTTCCCACTTTAGAGGTAGATTATATGGCGGCGACTCATGCTTTTAAGAAGCCATCTGGTTTATGAAATTGTGCTCAAATGTAGAACTAAATCAAAGAGCTATTATAGCTTATTTTTATGGTAACAATGTCATTTGTGGCGCTAAAAACCCAACCATTCATGTGAAAACAACACATAGATATATAGTAACATTTCATTAGGGACATGATAGAGGATGGAAAGGTGATATTGGAGAGATTTGTCACTTTGCAAAATGTTGCAGGTGCATTGGCAAAACTGGTGATCACATGTAAATTCAAGTGGTGGTGTGAGTCTATGGGACTTATGACCCCTAATAATTAGCTCACAATTTGATGCATTCTCTCTTATACTCTTGTAAGGTATATGGAAAGTGGAGAATGTTGAGACAGGTATATCATACACCTTGCATACCTATAGCATGGTAGGTAATGATTGCTAGTAACAATGAATAAATGTTGAGTAGTAGCAAATAATAAATGTTGAACGATGACAAGGAATGAATGTAGAACACTAGTAGGAAAAAATGCTAAGAAAAAACAATTGGCCAATTAATTGTAGTTGGTTTCCAATGTGTATAATTCAAAAACAATAAATGGTTGATATGGTTTTCTTACGCTTATTTATTGAGTGTTGAGGTGGGAGGATAACATAGTAGGTTTTCAAGTTATTGTTATGCTAGCAAGATTTCTCTAGAATCCTTGTCATTGAAGACTCCTGTTGAGAGCACAATCTAATCTGTAATGTATTTTAGCCATTTGTTAGTTGTTGAAGAATACCTTAAGTGTGCTTTGGAACTCTCTCGAAAGGGTTTCCTTAGGAAATCATTGTATGTTTTTGTTTTGTTCATTATCGCAATTATTTTTATTTAGTTTTATGCACATTCTTCTCTCATCGATTAATGTAGGAAACATATTCCACACATCTACTTCCTTTTTGTCTACTTAACCAATTTGACCTTTCAAAACATGAAAAAATTCCATCCACTCAAATTTCCTAGCTTCCTTTTGAAGTATGAGAATAAACCTGTATAAATTGTAATCCTTCAAAGTTGAGGAATTGACACATGTTTGATAATAATTGATGAGTCTCATATCACTAGGATCCTCACGATCCTTTGAACATCGAGAATTTTAGTCCTTCGAAGAGAGATAATGCCTGATCTTGGTCATTTGAAGCATCTCCTAAACCCCATTCAAAGCTTGCTTCATAATTTCCTATGAGATACCCGACACCACTCATTTTAGATACACACTATTATAAGTATTAGACAAGGTATTACTTTGGGTGATCAGATAAGCAAGGGTGCATAGTGCAATTTTGGATGCATGGCATTACAAGGTATTAGAATGTTGGATTGATTTGGTAATTATTCAAGAAGGATACCAAGAAAGTAAGGAACACATATATAACCAAGAATCTCTTATGAAGGAACGTTCTTTGCATATCACTTTCAACTGTCTCGAGAATGAAGGTTTGATGAATAAAGGGTCCATTGAAGTGTACCTTTTAGTATTATATGTTCAACTTCAAATGCCATTAAAACTCGGTAACAATTTAAACTATTCTTACATTAAAACTTTTGATAGTTTAAACGATTGTCAATTTGTTTTGTTATCATACCACTCGCAATGTGATACCATTAAAATCCACACAAGCTCCAAACATGGTTCATAAAATAAATCCAAAAAACATTTAAGAAACAAAAGACGGGGGGGAATTCTAATCAAATACCGACCCCTCGTTTTGCATAAACACTGTTATATGTATTTGAACAAGGGATTATTTTGGGTGATTAAATAACCAAGGGTGTGTAATGCAATTTTGAATACACGACATTATAATATTTTAGAACATTGGATTGATTTGGTAACTACTCAATCAAGGATACCTAAAAGTAAGGAACAAATATGTATGAAATAATATTTGATGAAGGTTCTTTGCTTATCACTTCCAACCGCCTCCAGGATGAAGGTGTGATTAATAGAGAGTCCATTAAAGTGTATCTAAGAGTATTTAGACCTCTTACTCGTATATGTTCAAATGCCATTAAAACATGGTGATAATTTCAACTATAGTTGCATTAAAACTTGTTGATAGTTTAAATCGTTGTAGATTTGTTTTGTTATCATAGAACTTACACTCTAATACCATTAAAATCCACACAAGCTCTAAACATGGTTCATAATTAAAATCCACATAAATTTTAAGAAACAAAAGATGGGGTGAATTCTATGTCCTAAAAAAAATTCAATGAGAAGGGAAAGCCATTTTCAACCCATTAATAATTACTCTACAACATCGAAAATATTCTTCATGGAAAAAATGGATTGGTGCTTCACTTTTTATCTATAATTTAGCCACTCTAAGTAATTCAAGTAATTACGCTTGCAACTTAAAAATATTCTTCATGAAAAAAATTGGATTAATGCTTCACTTTTTATCTATAATTTAGGCACCCTTAGTAATTCAAGTAATTATGCTTTAAATTCAAAACTCTCTTAGTGGCTTCTTAGTTATATGCGAAAATACTCTACATCCATTAACATGGAGTTGTCCATGTTAAAGTTGAGTAGTCATTTAATAAAGATGCTTTAAATCTAGTCAAAATTAAGTTATTCATCAATCGATCTTCAAGCTTTTAGAAAATATGTTTCAAGTCTTCTAAGCATTGAAATTGTAGTAAAAAAATTGAAATGGTTAGGGTTGCTCAAGACACACAAAAGGGCTCTAGAGTTCACCATATTGATAACATTTGGATTCCTCAATACAAATTAAACATTATTAAAACATGGCTCTCATGCTTCTCGTTCTTCTTGTTATAGTTGAGGTTGTAAATATTTGACAATGTTAGGTTATGATACTACACCATTCATTTCCATGTGTTTCACTATATATAAAGAGGCTCAATGCCAAGAGGTAGCTTCCATGTGTTTCACTATATATAAAGAGGCTCAATGCCAAGAGGTAGCTCGATTAGTTTGACCCTTTTTTCTAATGCCACATGATTCTTTCCCATTTTTTCTAACACCACATGATTCATTCCCATTAAGCCTTGTTACATTACCAAAAACTAAAATCTATTTTGGTTGTTGGTCAACTTTGACATTTATATGAAAACTTGACAAAAATATGAGAATCCATGTAATAAAGTTGGAAAGGTACCAACATCTTCATTCTTAGTTCAAGTGTAATGGATTTATTAATTAACTCATTATCATCTAAAAATCATAATTTCAATACCCTGCACTCTTCATCAACATGAAAGTTCCACAAGCCACATGTTAAAGGAAATATTCATTTCATGTTATTGTGCATCCAAGGGCGATAAAACATACAAAACCGAAATAATAGCTTCTATGAAATGAAGAATAATCTTGCAAGCAATATTACCGATAAACCATGGTAAAAGTCATATCTTTGTTCATTTCATTATCTTGCAAATAACATTACATAGATAAAGTTGGTTTTGAAAAAATATAACAATGTTATTAAGAGATGCATCTTTTCATAAACCATTCACATCGCAAAGACATTACATAAAAACATGGATAAAGTTGGTCTTGAAAAAATATAGCAATGTTATTAAGAGACGCATCTTTTCATAAACCATTCACATCTTAGTACATTTGGTTATCATGCTACATGTACTAATTACATCCATCTTCATTTTTATCATATTTTAATATCTATTTTATTCATTTTACATGTCAAGAATTATATTGATTTTAATTTTTTGATGTATTTTATTTTTTCTTATTTTTAATATTTCATAACTCCTTATTCATATTTCAACCTTACAACTTATATGTTAAGAATTATTGATTTTAAGTTTTTGATGTATTTTATTCTTTCTTATTTTTAATATTTCACAATTCCGTGGAACAAACATTGAATAAATTATTGCGTGAGGCGCTTTACAGCAGAGTATGGAGAGATTTTGTAATGTTATATAACGTTACTCTTGTAAATGTCGGCTATAAATAATATTGCCAATTATGATGAAGATGTCGGCAATAAAAAATAAAAATTTTAATTATCCGCCAAAATAAATGTCGGCCACAAAAACAACCTAATATGGAGGAGATGTTGTAATGTTCCTACCTAACAAAATAATAAAAAATTAAAAATGTAATTATCCGCAAAAACAATGTCGGCAAAAAAAATGTCAGTAAAAAAAACAACACAATATAGGGAGATAAAAAAATGTTGGCTTTGCACATGGTTTTAAAACCATGTGCAATACCTCCTAAATGACCCATGGTTTTATTGTACATGGTTTAGGAGGGCCTTGCAAATGGATTTAAAACTATGTGCAAAGCCTCATAAACAACCCATGGTTTTATTGTACATGGTTTACGAAGGCCTTGCAAATGGTTTTAAGACCATGTGCAAGGCCTTCTAAACAACCCATGGTTTTAGGAGGGCCCTACACATGGTTTTAAAACCATGTATGGGGGAGATGTTGTAATGTTAGTTCTCAACAAAATAAAAAATATTATATGTCGGCCATAAATAATATTAGATATTAATAATAAAAATATTATATGCCCACCTTAAATAAATAAAAAATGTGTCTTTTGGTTTGAATCAAATCAATGGCTATATATAGGACACACCAAAGTTAATAGCTCCTTGAATGTTATACTAAAGAAGAGTTTTGCACCTCGAGATATTTGATCCCTCTCGAGGCTAGATAGATCCCTGGATTTGGATCTATGCTGGTTACTATTACAATTACCCAAACATTTCCCTGGTACTTTTGGGTTTTCTTGGTAGAAAAGAAAAACATTTTCTGAAAGAGTAGTTGGTGAATGTAATGTGGTGTTGATGTCCTCACCAGGGTTCAAGTTCCCCAACAACATGTTCACTCTGTAAGTTGCTCATTGCTTGTGTTTCCTATTGAAGCTAAGTATATGTCTCAGTCAACTTTGACCCCCACCTTGTAGAGTGTTTATTAACCAAAAACTTTTGATTTGAAAGCGAGAAACAATAAATTTGATACCCAAACTGGAGAAAGGCAAACTTGCAACTTTAACAGCAAAAATCCCCCCAACCTGTGGAGTTCTTGTTAGCCAAAAACTTCCAATTTGAAAGCTGGCAACAATAAATTTGAAACCCAAACTGGAGAAAGGCAAACTTGCTACATCAAAGTAAAAAGGAGATAAGAGATCGATGAGAACGAAAATAAATTTGATACCCAAACTAGAAAAAGGCAAACTTGCTCCATCAAGGTAAAAGGGAGATAAGGAGATAGATGAGAACCAAAATAAATCTCGGTAAGGCCATGCCAAGCTGCATTGCATTACCCTTGTAGGTTCAATTCTTGAGAGCTTTAACAACGTTCAAGGTTTTGTAAGAAGCAAATGTCTCCAGTAAAAGTATTTGGACGATATTGCAAGGAACAATAATTTTGTTCAAGTCCACAATAAATACTGCAAATCAGTAAATATCGATCATAACCTACTCCCCTTGGAATCTTGAATTTGCACTGTGTTTGGTCTTCAATCCAAATATTTCACAATACATAGTCTCACCTCGTATAACACAACTTCCAAGCATCATGAGACAACAAGCAAGTTAACCAACAGAACCCTGTAGAGTTAAACTAATAAAAAGTTCGTCGTGTGTTTCAAATATATATATTACTACCTGAATTTGTGGTAGTCCAAAAAATATATTAAAAATACCTTGCCTGCAATCTGCATATGCCTGACTGTAAGATGTGTGAATACCAAATGTTTTTTTGCACGAATTGTATTAAATTGTTCGTTTAAACTATAACTAAATGCAGTGGGTTTTCAATCTAAGAACCGAGACTTTTGCATTCTATTGCCTCTGGGCTGTAATGAAACGTCAGCAACAGCAGGTGTCAACACATAAAGGTATTACAGGGTAGGCAAAATATTGCCCCTATAATAAATGGCGACTTAAAACGACACTGTGACACTGAAAAAGAGCAAAATACTACTAACATCCAACTTATGTTTGAATACCTTCTGTATGTATCTCGATTCTCAAGCCAATAACTTTCAGACTAAGATGCACGGAATGTGGAGATGCATAAAAGTTTTTGAAACTCGAATGCCTAAAACCCCAAAATGGTTGCATGGACGGTATATAAAAAATACCAAAAATAAATATAGATATATGGTTTTTTTAAATATATTTTGTGAGAAAATATAGATAAATTTTGTGATACACAGAAATGGATCCGGCATGTAAAAAATACAAAAAATATAGATATACGGTTTTTTTAAATAACACGTCATCTTTTGATAAAATAAGAATGATAAACAAATGACATTTAAAAGAAAATCCATCTATATATATTGAATCTATGTATACAAAAATCTAGAAGAAAACCCATCTACATATTCAATCCCATAGATTATATGATACAAAAATCTATCTGGATTAAATATGATTATATAATACAAAACCCTGCAACTTAGTGATCTTGACCAATGCCAATCCCATATCCTCATACATATACAATCCAGCCAACCCCTGAAAACTATAAGTTCATCGACTTCTCAATAGGATATGAAATTCTAATTTCTACATATGAACTGCCAACCCCCTCAAAACTACAAGTTCATTGACTTCTCAATAGGATAGAAAATTCTAATTTCTATATATGAAGTGAAGTGCAATGAGGTTAGTTCCATTGTCAAACATCCCGAAACAATTAATGGTAAGCAAGTAAAAGGATAAATATTAAAAATCTATGTAGCTAGGGTATATGTACCCGAGGGTAGGGTACACGTACCTGTACCAGGTACTCAGGTACTTGGGTATTTGTAAGGTTCGTCCTGCCGTACCCTGGCATACCCCATATTGGCTCCACGTACTTGAGACATCATTATAAAAAAAAGGGGGGTACTTACAGGCAAAATGATACGCTGTACCCCATGTTTGGATACTCCAGAGATACACCCAACTCAGTAAAATGCAATCCGTTAGAGAAAATGTAATGACCCCCAACCAAATCTAAACTAATTTTTTGCTAACTGCGTATGGAGTCTAGTTCAGGACTTATGTCAAACACTTAGCAACGCTGTTCAAATTCCATTGAATATTGTCTAAATCTCGTAGACTGGTTTCGCATTGATTTACAATGAATGAGTTTATGGTTTTGTGTTCAACACTCATGGAACATAATTTGACTACCAAATGTGCACATCAAAAATATAGATTTGTATTTAATACCGAGAAATACACTCACATCAACCCAGAAATATATTTGGCAATTTGCAATTTTTTATTGCCTGTAACAGCAGTACAAATAGGTGTTTAAAATAAGATTTCAAGTGTAACTTCAGGTCTGAGTTTTTGATTGTTTGTTACAACTGCCTGGTACAATGATTTATCAAATTTTATGTAACTTCCAGTCTTCCAATTGATATCTACTAAGTCTATGATTTATCAAATTTTCAATATGAATGTCATTGAATCTATAATTATGAATCATAATTCATAATTTATGAAGAAATCTGAAATATGCATGTATAATGTGACTGACATTTTTTTATAATATATATAAAGTACCCCGGTACCCTGTTTCAAAAAGTGACGTCCCAGTGCCCATATCTGTCCCTATACCCAAGTTTCCTGGCAACTTAGATAAAAATGTTATAAAGGAGTGTGTCAACTTTTAAAGATAAAAGAGAATGAGAGAAAAAGTATGATCAAGCAGGATGTCAATTTAAGCGTCATTGGCACACAGGCAGGGTGATATGATATTTTAATATGGGATTTACACTGGGTGGGCCCGGAAACATCCAAAAGAACACCCAAAACATCACTGGAAATTGCTAAAATGACTTGGAAACATCCCTAGCCGCACCATACGGCATTTCCAAATTTCTCAAAGTTTAGTCCCCTATCTCCGTTTTGTCCTAAAGGCTGATTGGTGCAGATGGAGCGATATTTTCCTATGGGTCACATGCCCCTCGTGGGCACTCGGGTGGGCTGGAAACATCCAAAAAAGAACCCAAAACGTCATTGTAAATGGGCCAATGGCTGAAACGCTTTAGAAACACCACTGGCTGTACCGTATGAAACACCTAGTATGGGTCACGTCCCAGTACCCAAAATGCCCAGAAACGTCGAAACCGATACATTGGTCATGTTTGGTCATGTCCCAGTGCCCAAAGTGACGCAGAAACAACGAAACCAGTACATTGGTCATGTCCCAGTGCCCAAAATGCCCAGAAACGTCGAAACCAGTACAAAACACCTTGGAGACATTGTCAGCTGTACCATACGGCGTTTCCAAATTCTCAGAATGCCACTGCCTACAAAGTGCAGTCTCAAACATCCAGCAGTCTGTTAAAGATTGTGTTATAATGTGATGCCTCTTTTTACAGCAAAATATAAATCAAGTGCGTTTTAACTTGATGAAGTGCTATGATTCCACTTATTAGTCCGACATCAGTAGTATAGGGAATGAGATGGGCAAACAGCATAATGTAGAACAGCGTCAATTTTGCAAAGGCCTTTTTGCAAGCATCCCTCCCACTAAATAAATATCACATGCCAACTCAGACTACTAATTCCTGCAGAAATGCAAAAACAGGTACATCAAACCGTTTGCATATATGAGCTTTTTTCATATAAATTCTCGTGTTATCACCATACAAATCATGCGGATTGCATTCTGTAAAAACTATAGGAATCCATTATGCCAATATCTTACATAAGTACCAAATCACTTGAAAGGTAAAAGGATGCACACAAAAAAAAAATTGTGAAACACGGGATGAAACATTTAACACTATTTTCAGGTCAACGTTTCTGTAAAAGCATCATTAATGATCAAAACAATTTGTCAACTTAGGTGATTCCAGGCTCAAATCTTGGGGAAGGGACTGTTTTTGAGCACGAAGCTCAAGGGCTCGAACATAGGTACCCACTTTTTTCACCATGGCTTAGGCAGTCGACACCAGTGGGGAGGTGTGTTACAATTATACGCTGCATACAGGTTAGCCAACAGATCCAACACCGAAGCAAAGAAACAGTACTAAGGCTGAATTACAAGAAATGTGTTTCATTTATTTATTTTTCTTTTAGATAAGTTTAACATACAACCACGACCAACTTAATATTTAACAAAAAAAATGATACACTGTAAAATAAAAAACAGTCGGCAAACACAACCGGGTTTCGAACAATCAACAAAACAGTGTCTGACAAATCAAAATCTGAAGGGTAATATGCATCCATTACACCAAGGAAAACGCTGCTTGATATGCAGCATTTATAATTCAAAAGACAGCCATCAGTTGCGTTAAATAATTGATTCGTATCAGAAACATTTGCTTTACCAATCATGTTGGAATGGCAGTAAATCTTCCCATATGGTAGAATGTTTAGCAAAATACAACACACTGAACTTTCCACCTGTCTGGAACAAACAGAACTCGTACAAATTTCTAAATTATGATGTCTTCATACACATGGTAGCAAATAGAATATTATAACATGATATAATCGATCAAGCATTTTATTCGTCTGAACTCTGATTGCTTGTAATAAAAAAACATAACTTGCCAACATGATGACATTTTGCTTCTAATCAAAGTTGCTTCACATCTCCAAGGAGATAACGCCATCCTTCAGAAGTCATGGATATTCAAATTTTGAAGTCAGCACTTGCTTCCATAACATCTTCCCCAGCAATATTGAAAAACAAGTTGAAACCTGAAAATCAAAAGAGTGGACAGGCATCGGCATAACTACATAGCTTCCCAAATCTCGCAACAACCTTCTTGAGATATTAGTTAGATAACTCCTATAGTTGAGTCCCGAGTACCTGTGACAAGAGTTGCAAAAACTCACAAATTAGAAAATGTCAAATTACACTTATGTCCATTTTGAAAAGGAGATAGATCCATCAAATTCTAGCTGAAGCAAAAGAGCAATCAGTTACTCCACTTTCTGCAGCTAATGCAAAAACAAAGATTTCAAGCTTAACAATAAACTATACTAGATTCTAAAAGGCATATAGGCCAGTTTCATAGATGATTCTTGTTCTTGGAAACATAAGACCCATTCTAACCCACGGAAAAAAGGAAGAAATTTCCTATCAGGTTAGCAGTAATAAGCAATGCAGCAATCTCATAATGAATAGGCACTAAGCATCAGCTTGTTGAACAACCTGCAATGATTTTGCTCCCTCTTCTACTAGTCTTTCAGGTTCTCTGTTTTATTTATTCCTTTTAAATTTATAAATGTATAGTCATAGGCATGGGAAAAGGGGCATTTTTGTCTTGCCATACCAGTTTTGAAGGTACCAGATATTTCTGGGAGCTACAATTGCTTCTTTATTCACGAGCATTCCTGCGAACTTGGCAAATGACAATGCCACATTTTTCTCCCCATCAGCTGTAAAACAAAGTACCTTAACAGGGATTGAGAAAAGATAGAAGATTATCCCATAGATAATCCTGAAGTACTTGACACCGCCAGGTATTGGTCTCAAGCCTAAAACAATAATTTAAATAGAATTACATTAAAAATGTCACATATTAATGGGTTGAATGAAACAGAAAAGAAACAGCAGGGAACAGAAGATCATAATTAAAGCAAAATCTAAGAATAAGATAGTTAATTTTAAGTTTTAACTCAGCTTTAATTTAAATCAAGATACCATTGAGTATTAAGTAGAGATGGCAATTCATATGTATGGCAGATGTACAAGCCATGGGCACAAAGTATCTGAAGAAAGGAGGGCAATTTTCTTGCTTATACCAGGTGTGGCACAGCCAGCAATCATATCATTGGCAATCTCAAGGAACTGGCTACTTATGAGTAAGTCACAAGTTATAACTATTACTCTCAAAGCTCAAGTCAGCCTATCCAATTGACAATTTCTTTGGGGGGGTTCTAAACAAAGAAATATGTTTGGTTGGACATGCCCAGACCATTACATCTTAAGAAATACAAACTTGAGAAATACCATTTCTAGCATCTTATACAGAACTGGAGTGCATCAAGGGATCCAATAAAGAATATTGATATCCTCCCGAAAAACAGAAATAAGCCAGCTTTTAAAATCAACCAATCCTCCTGTCTCTTCTGCCATAAATGGATGGTGGAAGAGTGGTGAAGGGATGACCAGTCCTTCTCCCTGCATAGATAACAATGAAACAATTGAGGGAGACAAATTGTGACATTTTTACAGAAGAAATATTAAAAGAAAAAGCATAACAAGGAAACATCCTCAATTTTCTTTCAGACTGCCAGCACTTGTCACGTGATGGAATAAACTAGGGCATCTAATAACATTCTTGATGTGAATGAGTACCCCAAGAGATCTCATTTGTTAGAGAGCCATGTCCTTGAGTATGAGGAATCCCAGGCAAACATTGTGAAGCATTCTCGAAAATGTGATCTTGAGGATAGTTTGCATGACTAGGTGCCCCAATGCTTATGCTACTCCCAATTCCAGGAACCCAAGCGTGCTCTGCTCGCGTATCTATCTGAGCGGAGGATAGTGAATAACCAGAGCCCCTCCCTCCTCCATTTGGAATTTGACTGTGGGCTACATTATTTGGTTGATGTATATGCAACTGCCCTAATGCATTAGAAACCAACTGCTGATCAGAATTTAGCATTGATTGAGAATGATACTGGTGTTGGAAATGTTGCGGGAAGATCTGAGATGGCTGCGGCCCCAGTCGACTCTGCTGAGTTGAATAAGACCCATGATGCAAAGGTTTTGACATTGATCGAATATAACCTGCCTGCATTCCATGAACTGATGGTGGACTGCTTTCTGGAGTAACATATCCTGGGAATCCATTTAATCTGAGAGAAACAGGAACACAAAAATTAGAAAAATATTCCTCACAAATGGAGAATGACGAACACAGACATTATTTTATTACAAACATGTGCAAACAATTGTGACAATGAAGTATTTAATACATATAACTCCCTATTATATTGAATTTTACAAAGCAAAACACTTGCCATAAAAAGAAAATGATCATAAAGACGTATCACTTATATTTTTTCCTTTAGAAGTTTGAACTAGCATTCAAAATTCAGACTTTTCAAAACAATAATATTGAAATGTGACTATCCATCCATACTGATAAAGATGCGTACAAAGATAAAATAAAACACTATTTTATTTCAGCTTCTCATATTTCAAGATACTAGCACCAGTGCTTGTGCTGCATCGAAACTATGATCTCCTAAGCAATCATCTCAACATCTCTTCTTGTCTGAAGCAAGTATAAAATTCACCTTGATAGGTGGCATAATATTATAGTTATCTATTCTTGTTCCAAATACCAAGGGGATAAACTTCAACATACTCTCTCATAATTTTCTTCAAATTATTAACATAATTGTGATGAGATTCTAGAGAAGTCTGGGGTTCAGTTCTATCCTAGAAAAGATAAGATAAGTCTGTGGTTCAGTTCTATCCTAGATAAGATAAGATAATTTTATTAATGTCCAATGAATAAAAAATACCATTGTACATTTTTAATAATCTTCAAGAGATAAAAGAAATCTTTAACTTACTGTTGAACTACACTGTTGACGATCATGTCAATTTTCTATTGGGTTGAGTTTGCATTTATGAAATTTGTGAAACCTCTTTGCTGCATCGTTTTGATATTTGAGGCTTCATTCTGTGTAGCTTATGTTCTATGTTATTCCTTGGCATATGACTTAACATTGTTGGCATTTTGTGCTTGGCACTTCTTCCTCGGTGAATATTCAGGGCTCTTCGACATGGTGTCTTCACATCAGGTGTCTTGATTTAGGTTCGGGCCCCTCTCTAATTCTCCATAGTTTCAACTTTTAATCCTAAATCGGATTATTTTGTTTCCTCTGTCTACTTTAATGGAGTTATTTGGAAAGCCAATGCCTAAGTTGTATATAAGAGGCGGCAATCATTTGTAATATCTTTCATAAATAAATTTATCAATTATTCAATATGTGGGTTATTTCAGAAATGATGGGTTTATTCTGAATTATTTGAGAATATCTGGATAAAGATATTACAGTGGTATCAGAGCAATCTGGCCCTTGGCAATTATTTACACTTTGTGTAAATTTGGTTTTTAACCATTATCCTAGGGTTTCCCTAAAATTGTGGTCTTTGACCAAGTAGAAAAATAAGAAGTAAAAGAGAAAAAAACGGAGAAAAAAAAAACAGCACATTGTATTAAGAAACCACACATGGTTTAACTTACTAACTTATTAATGCAAGTGCAAAAATAATTGGAGGATTTTATATTAGTTCTTTTTATCATAAAAAGGGATTTACATAAAAGTGAAAAGTATAAAACCTAGATATCAAGATTTGAACCCGAGTGGGAAGGATAACATTCCTTATTCCCAAGTTCCAACCACCCAATCTACACACAATCCACAAAAAGATTTAATAATAATTTTGTTTTTATTTACATTGTATTAATAATAATTATTTCTCGAAGAGGAAAAGGTTATTTAACCTAATAAGAAGAGGACAAAATCGAAGAAGACAAAATTAGAGAAGTCAAGAAGTCAAGATCTAGAGAACTATTTGTCGTCGAAGAAGTCAGTTGAAAGAAGACTCGTCAAAGAAGCAAAAGACATAATCGCAAACGATGGAAAACTCATATTCAGTAATTAAGTCACAATTACAAGAAGCGTTGGATGAGTTGGAGCAATATAAGTTAACCAATAAACGTCTACAAGTTGAGTTTAAGACGAATGATTTGTTAAAACCAATAAGAGACGATGAAAATTGTCGCTTAAAAAATCAAAATCGACAGTTGGAACTAACCAGAAGAGATACCGAGAAAATGTTATCTAATAAGGATAAAGAAATATCTTGTTTAAAAGTTCACAATCAAAACCTAGAAGACTAGATCAGAAAGTCAAAAAATGATGACAAATCACCATAGGGAAGCAATAACAAATTGGTAAAAGAAATAAGGCGTCTAAACAAGCTCATCATGGACAAAGATACTGAATTGGCGCAAGTCCGCAAAACATTAGAAAGTCAAGAAGCAGAGATAGGTCGACTTCAGCAACAGATTAGTGAACTCCAGCAGAAAGAGAATGACACAAAAAAACACACAAATTGGAGATTACAGCTGTCAAAAGCACGTTATCAAATAACACCAAAGAAATTTTTAGGTTAAAGAACCATAACAAGACGTTAGTCACAAAAATTAAGTTGAAAAATAGTCAGAAGGCAGAACACTCTACTGAAGACATTGAAGGAAAACTTTTAGACAATCAAGAAGAAAATAGCTGCATCAGAAACCATAATGAAGATCTTAAGGAGCAACTTAAGAAGTCCGAAGATGACAGAAAATCGCAAGTAGAATTGATTAAAAAGCCTAAAATTGATAACATACAATTAGGAAACAAGTTGGAAAAGATACAAAATGAAACATTAAAAACTCAAGGAATGAAAATACAACGTCCAACACATATCAATGCCCAAAAGACAACGCTCGTGAAAAAAATAACATTGTGAAAATTCCCTGTCGACACCACAACCATATTAATCGATGTCCTAGAAAGTGGGAATTCTCGAAAGATAACAGTACTAATGTAATCAAAGCTCCTAACAATAGATCAGTAGGGAATCCCAACAATCAGCAACAAATCAATTTGGGATGGATTGATCCGTCAACAATTCGGAAGTTATGCTCTACACTCAAAAGCTCGTATCAACATGTTTCGTCAGCTACAACGTCACAAGGAACAATGCGACCACATAAAAAGGCTTTGAGGACAAAGCCTTTCTAAGAAAGAGGCAATGTTACAAATATAAATTAAAATATAATTAATAATGATTAAGTCATTAATAGGTATAATATTAAAAGACATGACCTTTCAAAGCCAATGCCTAGTTGTATATAAGAGGTGGCAATCATTTTTAATATCTTTCATCAATATATTTATCAATTATTCAATATGTGGATTATTTCAGAAATGATGGGTTTATTCCGAATTATTTGAGAATATCTGGATAAAGATATTACATTAATGTCCAATGAATAAAAAATATCATTGTACATTTTTAATAATCTTCAAGGGATAAAAAAAAATCCTTAACTTACTGTTGAACTACACTGTTGAAGATCATGTCAATTTTCTATTAGGTTGAGTTTGCATTTATGAAAATTTTGAAACCTCTTTCCTGCATCGAACATTTTTAATAATCTTCAAGGGATAATAAAAAAATCCTTAACTTACTGTTGAACTACACTGTTGAAGATCATGTCAATTTTCTATTAGGTTGAGTTTGCATTTATGAAAATTTTGAAACCTCTTTCCTGCATCGTTTTGATATTTGAGGCTTCATTCTGTGTAGCTTATGTTCTCTGTTATTCCTTGGCATATGACTTAACATTGTTGGCATTTTGTGCTTGGCACTTCTTCCTCGGTGAATATTCAGGGCTCTTCGATATGGTGTCTTCACATCAGGTGTCTTGATTAAGATTCGGGCTCCTCTCTAATTCTCCATAGTTTCAACTTTTAATCCTAAATCGAATTATTTTGTTTCCTCTGTCTACTTTAATGGAGTTATTTGGAACTTCATAATAATCCTTCTTAGTGAAGGTTCACTCAGTTATAAATCTCTGAAGTATATGTTTTTGTCAGATTAAAAAACCTGTTCAATAAATAAATATTAGCCAAAAATTGCCTGAGAAAACATTAGACTTTATGTATCTCCTCAAACCCTTGGACTGCAATCATTAATGAACCAAATTTCAATCACTACAACCCTGAATCAAATTAGACTATGAATCATTCCACTCTGATACCATGTTGAAAGTCTAACTATATATATGAGACATGAAAAATAAGAAGAATTATTTTGTTAAAGACAAAGTCATTTTGTATAAAATGAGGGAGATGCCTTTTATATTTTTCACGAGGTGGTTTATACTTATAGTACCTACATCATCTAACTATTCTTTACAAAGGGCACTCGATAATTGATAACTATTTAATGAAGTGAACCTATTGCGACTTCACTGCCTTAAACCATTGTAACTTCACTGCCCTAAACCATAGTGGAGTGTTAATACTCCAACACACTCGAGGTTTGAGACGTTGACAAAGTGGTAACTCATGTATTTGGAACATAAAACAAAACAAAAAATCTATTGTAACAAGGAGGTCTTGAGGACCCCATGCTGGTTGCCTCTATCACCTCCATGTCCCTTCTGGGTCAGGCACCGTAATCAACACTGACAGGGTTACACTTGTACCGTCTGCAAAATGTGGGAAAGTGCTTGAGGATTTCCCTCCAAGATTTTTCATACTCTGTAGAGCCACGTTGTCAGTGACCTTCTACATGCATGTTATCTTGTAATTTTGTATGCTCTTAGGTGCCTGGAAGAAATGTAGACTTGGGCTTTCATGTGATTAATCCATCCTATCAGTCAATCTCAAGAAATAGACCAAAATCTGATCAAAAGTAACGGCTTTTATAACCTACAAAACCTGCAGAAAATATCTCTAAATGGAACTTCTTTTATTTCATTGCCCAAGTTTAAGACCAAGGTGATGGTGCAAATACAAATGTCCTTATGTCTCACTATCAGAAATGTCAACTTAATATTTTATAAGATATGCCTCCAACCTAGCCTCAAAAACTTATATCTCCCCCATTTCAATTGTAATTAAAATGACTGACAATGATCCCATTTATCAAAATGAATGTGACCAGGAACCAAAGCAATCACTGTTGGTATCATGTCTATATGCAAGACTCGATTTCACATCCATATGTTACTTTCACGAGGATGGTAAATGCTTTCAAACTGTTATATATTTTGTATTTTCTGAACCTTTGGAAAAATAATATCAACATCCCAGACCTACCCTCTTAAAACTCTACCAAGCTCTTCAAACATGGCAACTACAAGAATGACCAAAAGAGATGTTCAATGGGCTCGCTCTGTAGAGATTATACTCAATATGGCTTCCACCTAGCATCGCAAAAGGAGCCAGGCAAGAACAGCAGAAAATCTAAAAGAGAAAAAAGATAAATGCAAGAAAGCAACTGGGAAATGCAAGATTTGTTATTAGATTATGTCTATTTTAATAATTCATTGCTACTTCAAATGGGATAGTAAAAGAAAGATCTTCAACAGTTTAGCCGTCAATAATGAAAACAATCAACTGGGTGCAAATAGTTTTACCTATGAATGTTTGGATTACTGCTTGAACTTGCTGAACACTGGGGATAGATGCGACCAGATGTACCAATTCCAGCGCCTGAAGAACTTGAAGAACTTGATCTTTGACCTGATCGTGCCACTCCACTGGATCCAGAATTTGGTGAGATTATGTCAGACCCGTCCTCTTGCAAAAGAAGATCATCACTGTAACAAAAGAAATAGAACAAGAATTATTGAAACCATCACATAACAAATAAAGCCTACAATTAATTGTGTATTAGGTGGTACCTCGCTACCTGTAATTTGGATCCCAATCTCCGGGATCTGGCGGTGGTGAACTGCTTTCCAATCCTTCTGAGTATGTCTCCATTGAAGTCAGAGAATCCCCAAATAAACCAGAAGCATATGTGCTAGAATTCTTTTGATGATTTGGTACCATCGACGCTGTAGCAGTGACATTTCCACCCCTTTGCCTCCAAGGTTGAAGATGAGAAGTTGCTTGACTGCTGCGAGGAGAGCCCAGATAACCACCTCGAGCGTTTCCTTCTACAAAGCTACCAGCACCACCATCCATATTGACTGCCAAATTGTTTTGGTGACCTTGCCAATGCTGTGGTGTATTTTCCTGCGGGGACAAATGCGAACTGCCAGATATACCAAAACCCCTTCGTTTGTGATACTGGCCAACTGCAGCTGCCTTTCCTAAACCAGTAACATGTATACCACTTCTGGCAGGTGATGTTGGTCCATACCTGCCAGGGGAACCTATAGGAGATCCAGAAGAAACCTGTATCTGAGAACTTGGAGGAGTAAACTGGGAAGGACTAGCTCCCAAGGACATAGGCCTCAACATGCCACTAGAGGGACTTATACCAAGTGCATGCCCAGGAGGAGCTTGTGACAACCTCCACCTTGTGTCAGGACTTGCTCCAAGAGCAGTACCACCAGTAGTACCATGATTCTGTATATTTAGTCCAGTAGGTGTGATTGGGCAGTATCCCATATAGGCATTACTAGTGTCTCCATAGCTCCCAAAACTACTTCCAAGACCGACACCATCCCCATAACTACCATGACTTCCAAGGCTCCCATAACTACTAGCATAGGAATAAGGAGCCATCTGATACTGTGGGCTATTGTAGTGAATGCCTTTGTTCATGTTCACAACCTAATCATGTAGTTAAACATAATGGAATTACTTGATATAAATGAGGATATGGACCAAATGCTATATATAATCATAGCACAGTATATCTATGACCCAATTTTTAACTTTAACTGCACAGTCTAAGGCAGAGATGCTATACAAGATGAGAAAAAATATTTAGAAGGTTATCTGCAAACCTGGGGAGAGAGGCCAGCACCAAACCAATGACCTGACCGTGGATTATGATCTACTGTAACTATCTGACTGACAGGCTACAAATAAAAAGAATTTAGCAACTGATGAAAGGAATCAACAGCAATGCATAGAGTATAAATAATTAAGGATTACATTCTTACTTTGCGAGGTGTTTCCGGGGCAGGAATGTATGGACCGGTAAAGGCTTCTTCAGTCACAAAAGGATGCCGTGCAGCCTGTATAACTCAATTTTAAGCCTCTTACAGGGTAAATGCAGTAAACAAGAAGAACCAATTAAACATTACTTAAAATGCTTTAAGAACAAACACACAAGAAGAAGACTCCATTGAAGCTTTGAATTTATGTCACCTGGCCAGGTGTCCATCGCTTCTCTGGATCAAACTGAACAAGGCCCCTCAAGAAGTCAATGAATGCCAAGCGCAACTGATTCTCTGCAAAATGTAAGTATTAATCCCAATCAGAACTGATGCAGTTTTGACATACTGATATACATAGGGACTAACTATATATATGGAAACTGCCTCACTTTCAGACTTTATTATCAAAGCTAGGCATAAGTTTCTACATTATAAAAAAAACAACTTCATATATTAGTCTATTATCTATGTTAAGTTTAATAAAATGTGTTTTAACTTTTAACCTTTGGCGATCTCTTCCTCACTCATCTTCTTTCTGTGCTGTGGGTAGTTAATAACAATATCTTCAAGTGTGTCATGACTGAAGTACCGCTTCCCTGATGCAGGCTTCTTCATTTCTCTCTGTTTTATCACAAATGTGGACAAAAAGCATTATATAAATTTAAAAACTAACAAACAAGAAAATTACTTTAGAAAAAACATTTGCATAATGTCTTTCAAGCTATTTTTATATGTAAAGTAAGCAATGTGAGAAGCTCAAGCAAAATACATGGTGGCGATGTATGTAACTCACTGCTTCATATTCTGATTCAGTAAGAAAGCGATATGTTGACTGTTGTCCCTCTCCAGATCTATTTTCATCTAATCGTGAAGAACCGCCTACAAGCTTAAAATATTTACTTGTACTCTTTGCAGACCTTAATATATGATCTGGGGGCTGATCTCTGAAAAATTGAATCCATAAATCAGGATTCAGTCCATAAATTTTCAGAGAGTATGTTAGGGCTAGAATGTAAACTCACAAACCTGCAAATGTTTTACACTGCAGATTACCAACATACAATATTTAAAAATTAGAGAGATCAAAGCATTAGAGAAAAGACCAATCATATCCTAAAGTCCTAGGTGAGAATGAGAGAAAATGATTTAAGGGAGATGATGCATGCCTCCTGCCAGAGTTGGGAATTAATAAACTGATATCCAGTATAAATGCTGACAAAAATGGAGGATTAAGTGCAGTAACAATAGAGTGAACCTGCACATAAAACTAATATTTAAATTTTTAATGTACGACACATCACAGGCATTGTACCCTTTACATACAGTTAACTTCTCCCATGACTAATTTATAACTATTACTATTTCATTAATTGGTAGGGTATAGGTGTTGTACCCTTTACATACAGTTAATTTCTCCCATGACTAATTTTTAACTATTATTATTTCATTAATTGGTAGGGTATGTATACATCACTGACGAGGATCTCCCTCTTCCAATCAAGAAATACCATGCATTTGGGATTCAATTAGGATGAATCTTAAAAGCTGCTTTTATTGACCATGGAATCTTCCACTCAAACTTGTGGAATTGTTGACAAAAGATTGCTGTGATTAATTTTCTTGACAAGGTGCCATCCTATCTTCAATAATTTGGATTGCCTGTTTAGGAGTTCTGGAGGCAAACAGTGCCTTTTATCTTCAACCCAGAGTGAAGCCAATCATATATTTGGGATTTGATTGGGATGAATTCTAAAAGATCCTTTTATTGACCACAGAATCTTCCACTCAAACTCGTGGAATTGTTGAATAAAGACACTGATTAATTTTCTTGAGAAGGTGCCATCCTAACTTCCATAATTTGGATTGCCTGTTCAGGAGTTGGAGGTAAACAGTGCCTTTCATCTTCAACCCAGAGTGAAGCCAATCTTAGGGGTAAAAACGAGCTCCAACTATGGGACATGTGCTCACCTTGGGAGTGCATGAGAACCTTAGAATCTCCAAGTTGATCCTACTTGAGAGGAAGAAGGAAAGAAAATTGTGGTGGGTGTTGCCGCCTAATACGCACCTCGGGTCACGTGGCTTTAATCTTCAAGCCACTGGGTGTGACCTTGGGGGCAAGCAAGAGTCAAGTGCTGTCACTTGGTCTTGATTCCTCGATCTAGGCTCTCTCCTAGCAAAGCCAAGGGGGTGGTCCATATTAAAATAAACTAAGGTTGTTTAATCTATGAAAGGAAAACAACTAATCTAAGTGATAATATGATATAAATTACTGAAACTAAGATATTTGCAAATAACTTATGTCAACAGCATATAAAATAAACATTCCATTCAACACATCAATTAACTTAAATATTAACAATAAATAAATGATGCCAAAAAGACCAGTGCTAATGGAGTGCTTGCGTGTAAGAAAGTTTATGGTGTTCGGATGTATGTTGTTTTATGCAATATTGAGGTAATGTGTAGATTTTTTGCAAGCTTGTATATGTTTGAAATTGCTGGCTTTTGAAGGGAATTGTGTTCTAGTAAGAGAGGAAGTAATACTTTCATGATTGCTTGTTATTGTTATTTGTAATAGAATACTTATGAATTTATGATTATTCTTGCTTGAATTCATATTTTCTTTAAGTATCTGTTATTGGGTAACACCAGCGTTTAATGATTAATCCCCATTGCAGGTTTTGTAGAGTTTTTACAGGTTGCCTAAGCTGGAGGTCTGGATGAGCATGTTAGCTCTACTTCTCCTTCAGTAGTTCTTGAAGAAAAGACTTCACCCCACTGACAACACTTTGTTGACATCTCCATTCCTTTCTTTGCTTATCGTTCAAGCTTGGGGATACATTTCCGACATAAATCTCAAGCTTCTTTTCCGTTACTAGTTCTTGGTGCATAGTTGAATCTTATTAATATATTAGAGAATATCATACTAATCTGATTTATATATGCACTTAACAGTTCAGATCTGATTTTAAAAAGTATAATTTTATAAGATCTAGTTTCTGACAAGTACTAATACTAATCTGGCATTTGAAATTTTCTATCTTTAAAGTACTTGAAAATTTTGTTAAATATTTTATGTTTTTAAATGATTATCTAGCATTTTTGGCTCATATTTGCTCGTTTTACAGCAAAAGGTGATAGAGTAGAGAGGCACCCTAGCGAAATTTTGAAGAACTAAGCTATTTGGAGACCTCTCTTCTTACTACTTCTATGGCCATTTTTCTAAGGCCTTAAATCTTGTAAATTTGTGTTTTCTATCCTACAAAGAAACACAAATATTCTTATCATAATCATTATAAAAAAGAGAAACAAGTGGGCAGCCAAGTGCCCACACCCCATCCCCCCAGGGGGATTCGTATCTTTTTTATTTATTTTTATTTTTTCAATTTTTTCAAGACTTTTACTTTCTTGCTTTAAAATTAACAAATCCGACCGTGTTCTCAGAAACGAGAGTATCGGCACTGAGATTTTAATCAATTCACATTAAGGTTTAAAACTCTTAAAATAAACAAGACTTCAATTCATGTATGTTCTTGTGAAAACTGCAAGCCATTGGCTGGATCGGTGGGACAATCAGAAAGGGATTGGAGTGACTAGTAATTACGAATTAGTCTAACACTTCAATTGTTGGCATATTTGTAACTTCGAAAGATATTGTGATGCATATTATCATTGTATATTGGTGTACCCCCATTGAAGATGTGTTTGCCTCCTTGCGGGAAGTCTTTATTGTGTCTAGACCTTGAGGTACAACCTCCGTTGTAAGTCGGGGCAATAGTCCCCAGTGTATCATCATGTAATGTGTATCCGGAGCCTCTTTAGGAGAAGTCGGCCCTGTTAGGGTAAGAGGTCGACCCCAATCATGTAAAAGGTTAGTCACTTGAAGGGTATAAATAGGGAGGCGCTCTCCCCCATTTATACACACCTCACACTCACTCAAGTTCGCATGAGAGAGAGAGAGAGAGGCAAGGAAGGAGAGATAGATAGTTGTTGAACACTTCTTATCATTGAGATTGATCATCTTATGACACAGTCTTTGAGACTGTACTATCCAGAGGAAGTTTGCGGGGTTTTCTCCTTTATGGTTTCCCCAGTGAAAATCTTTCTGTCTTGTGTATCTATTATATCTTATGCATCTTGTTGTACTTGTTATTCTTTCAAACAAAGATCATAATTAAGCTATGAAGATCTAGAAAAACTAACATGGTATACCGTATCAGAGCCTCTCTAAAGAAGGCACTGTGCAGCAGCAGAAACTGGGGCTTCCTAGTTCAAGGTGTTCTCTCCACAGATCATCAAGAAAAGAGGGCTAGGCTAACTCGCCTCAGTAGGGAGCATCTTTTAGTGGAAGCAATTTCAGATTTAAAGGAGTTTCAATTTTGACCCTGTCACTAATGCCGGGAGAAACTAGGGCATCAAGTTTTGGAGGCTTCCCACCTCAGTCTTTAAAAAGTGACCCTGCTGAGCAGCTTGCCTCAAGGAAGGGCATCTTTCTGTCCAATCAGAATTCCCAAACTCCAAGTTTACAAAACTAGGGTTTCTCTGACAAACCCTAGGTCAGTCAGCTCTAAAACCAGGTTGGACACCTCAAATCGGTAAGATCTAAATCATTGCTATTTCCATTTGAGGTTCTCATTTGAAAAGATGACTCACCATACTCAGCTTGAGAAGCTTGGAGGGGTTGATACCTTTCGGGCATGGAAGTACAAAATCTCCCTGATCCTTGAAGAAAATGATTTGGATCAGTACATCACTGAAGAGGTTCTAGAACCAGAGTGAGATGAGGCTAAGGCTGCTCATAAGAGGAGCATGGCTAAGGCCAAGAGAAATATTCCAAATTCTCTTAAGATTCATGCAGGAGATGCATCAAGAGGACCAGTCCATGGATCCATCTCCTTGATGCACCGAGTCTTTTCATGATTTACTTTAACTACTTTTAGTTTTATTTACTGTTATTGATGAACTCAGACCGAGTCTTTTGACTATGACTCATCACTCTTTGACTCTTGAGTCTTTACTCTTTAGTACTATTTTCATTTTGAGTAATTTTAATTTGCCATATATATTATACTGTTTACTAATGTAATGTTTAGTGTTTACAGTTTATGTGACATGTCTATGATTCAGATTTATCATTAATGAATATTGATTTGTCATTTAAAATTTATCTTCTGTTAGTTTGTTTATGTCTATAATTCGAAATTGTCATGGAAGATGTGCATGTATTTAAAATTTAAAATAGCCATTATGAACTGGATATCATGTTTACATTGCACAATGATGAATTTCAATTTAGTATGTAAATGTTGATGGGATGAGGAATTGATATGTTCACATGTTAAAATTCATATTTTTATTTTTATTTTTTATTTTTAATAATTCTAGGGACAGGCCCCCCTATGTTAGAGTCCCCGCGTCCCCGACCCCCGCCTCCCTGACCCCCAAAATTTGGGGATGTCTCTACACGTCCCCAATGTGTGTTTCCTCACTCCCACATCCCGGAAACTTGGTGGAACACTGCATTATACTAATCTGACTCTAATACCCTCCCATAATGGTCATCTGGAAACCACAAAAAATTCCTAGAATAGGCAAAAGCTACAGAAATTGGAATGCTTGATTTGATTGTTGAGGTGAATCCAACTAAGCATTGGAAGATTGACTAGGTGGGTTTGATGGAAATTTTCCTTCAAAATAATGGAGATTGCAGTTTCATGAAGCATCAATAAAGAGCGTTGGATCTAGAGAGGCAAGAAAGTTGAAGATAAACTTAGCTCTGATACCATATAAAGTTTGTACCAACAATGATACCAAAAAGTTGCAGTGAGAGAAGAAAAACTTGATATTTATTCAATGTGTAAAACTTGATATTGGTTCAATAAATGGCGTCTAATGAGAGAGACATAAGTTGGTGCCAACTACCATTATGTAAATAGTATAACATGATTTAATTGAACAGCTTAAGTCACTTTATTTAAGCCACTGGCCCACTAGCACAAAAGTACTATGCTTATTGTAATATAATATGATACGACCATTATTAAACATAACTATCAAACATGTCCCAATTTGTATTTTATTTTTCACCAAAAGAAAACCTCACATGATGCACCCTCTTCCCCCGAATATCTGGATGAACTTTGAAGGGTAGCTCAACTGCCAACTACAATATTAGCCGGTAACACAACGAGGTACCCCACCCCCCCTTCTTCCCTAGCATATCTAAATAGAAAGGGGCTCAACCACCAACCAGAACAGCAACTGGTACCCCAGCAAGACTCAACTGGACTAGCACTGAAGACCTCATAACAATCCCACCTTGAAACAGTTTGTTTGAACAGATTGAGTTAACCCATTGGGCCTCTTTTTCCAAGGAAAACTTTGTGGGATCTCCCTCCCTTTCCAAAATATCCAGATAGAGGCAGCTCAACTGTAAACCACAAAAGCAGTTGGTAACCCCCAGTAACTCAACCAGATTTGAACCTGTGACATATGACCCCACCTTGAATATCATAGTCCCCTCACTGGACTTCGGCAGCCACCTCCAGCTCCAACAGAGATTGACATCTCTTTTCTTTTCAGCACCGAGACTCTATTGTATCTGCACGTTATTTATATCTTCTCTTAGCCAGATATTTAGCTTTCAGCAATTAGCTAGACACCTAGTTCTCTTTATCTTTTCCACTTTCAGCAATTTATCTAGGAGTTGTTATAGCACTCCTACTTTGTACCTATACTGGATGTACTCTTTTAGCCTCATTGACCTACTTCTGTGGTCATCTGTAGGACATTAATAAACTTATCCTATCTTATCATCTCATAACTAGTTTTTAAAAAAATATCTAATCTTACTAGTTTTTATCTATAGCTACTAATATTTTATTTATCCATTAGCCCTATAACAGATGGAGGTTCAAGCCCCACTAATGTAACTTCAGCTTGACCAAATGGATTAACATGCCAAATGCACAAGTAGCATGCCCTATTGTCTTTTTGGAACTCCACCATATTAAAGTCTCCACAAATCAACCACAGGGCATCAAAAGCTCATGCACCCTCCAGTACCAGAAGATCACGTGATCGCCAACATCAATAGAAACATAGATCTTGCCCAGGTCTAACAGCTGGACATCAGGGTCTATAACACTTACATGAGAAAGTTAAGCAAACAAGTATGAGATGGATTATTGTGAAAAAGACTAGCATGTCAGCTGGTACTGTAAAAATGAGGAGACAAATAGCGTGAGAAGGGAGATAATAGAAAAGGCTCATCCAAGTTTCAAACAATTACAGGATGGATAGTATCTGCCTCCTGTATCTACAGCGTCTATTACTATGACGAAGGTACAACTCAGAACTATAACCTAGCGTAGCCACAAACACGACTACCAGTTACCTTGATTATAATTTACAAGCTAAGAAAGAACTATATAATCAATGCACATCACAAGCTGGGTCAAAACCACTCTGACAATAAAATTATCAAATTGGCCAGTAATTGCCCATATAATAAAGGTAAGTATCATATCATGTCAAATTTTCCTGCTGATTAAAATTTAGAACATGCTGAAGTTCATGAAAACAATAAAATTCAATGCAACAACTCTGTGAACATTAGCCACGGCATAGACACAGCAAAATGATCAGTTAAAAAGAGAGGCAGAAACAGTTCATTAAAGAACTGGATTCCTTTCTCATTTTCCATAGGCAAGTTCATGAAAACTATAAAATTCATTCCAACAGCCACAGCATAGACACAACAACATGATCAGTTAAAAAGAGAGGCAGAAACAGTTCATTGAAAAACTGGATTCCTTTCTGATTTTTCATAGGCCATTTCCAATGAATGGAAGAAAGCCTTCTTTGATTCTTGCACAAGCAGTTAGAAGTTAAAATTGTAGCCATTATCTGTATGTAAAATCCCTAAAAAGTACAAACTTACCTAAGTATCTCTATCATCCGTCTAATAAGATCATATTCTGAGGCTCCCGGAAAGAGGGGTAAGCCTAAGAATAGCTCCGCAACAATACAGCCAAAGGACCACATATCAATGGCAGTTGTGTATCTGCTTATGAGTCAAGTAGCAGCTAGAGTATCAACAGCAGTTATATACAAAACAAAAGCACATAATACAGATCTATGAAGTTTTTGAACTAGAAATAACCAAAATTGAACTAGCCTTAATTATGGATTCTAATGTTGCTCAACCTGACATGACACATAAAATGATAAATCTAAACAAAATCTGCACATGTGCGATATTGGTTACAAATCAATGTAAATAGAACAAATAGAAATAGTAGATAAGCGAAAACAATAAATACTGTAATCCTGACGAGGAAAAGCTGCAAAAATGAAATGTTTTTACAAGGATACGGATGCCCAAGAAGAACTTCTGGAGATCTATAGAAACGGCTCTGCAGTGATAAAACACCAGAACCAGCAAATTATGCAAAAGACAGAAATTTATTCTATGTTTACTTCACTATCTTGAAGGTCAGTTTAATGCTGAAATGTTTCTAGACTATTGACTCACAAATGTAAATACCCCAATAAAGGAAAATGATAAAATCAGATTCAGTAGATTGCACACCTGTATATAAGAGTAAACTGTTCGATGCTCCATACAGGCTGACCCAAAATCTATCATTTTGATTTCTGCTGATTGCAAACTGCATTGTCCAAATAAAAAATTCTGTCATTTTAGCAAACTATACAAGCAAATGAATTTCTAGCACACACATAAGATCAGTATACTACCTTGTGGTTAGAAGTATATTTTCAGGTTTCAGATCACAATGTATAACTCTTGCATCTCGCAAGATGAGCAAAGCATCTAAGATCTGAAAGAAACAGCCAAAATAGATGAACATGACAATTTAAATAATGTTGTATATCCCATTTGATGACCTCAACATAATATAAAATCTCTGAGCAAGAAATAATAAGGAATACTTATTTCAGATAAGAAGTAGGTAGCCCAATATTCAAAAATAGCATTAATACAAAGAGACTGCAATCAGTTTCTCATCAAAATTCTTAAGGAAAAAATTCATAGGCCAGATGGCACCTGCTTTGCAAACAGCCTTAACAGTTTCAAAGATATTCCCCTATATTGGTTTAGTCTGAGAAGCTCAAACCTGCATGAACAAGCTACTGTGAAAAACCTGAATGAACTCGAATAATCATCTATAAAATTTAAATACAAAAACAACCCACAAATAAGAATAACATGAAAAAAGCATCAGGATATCCAACATCAAAAGTAGGCAGGGTCCTTACCAAAATCATAATTGCTTAGTGCTTTAAAGTTTGCACACATTTAATTAAGCAAAATCTTGTTATAATACATATCATTAGAGACTCACAAATTTACTCCAAGCATTTCAAATGAAATACAGAGATGCCTTTGAAACTCAAAGTGATCAAGGATGCGAACAATATGATGCTTGTCTTCTGGATCGAAATTTCGATTTAACTGCAACCGGAAGAAGAGATGAAGATAAGGGTAACCCAAATAAAACAGAAACAATCACTTGCAACAAAAGCTACCAAAATTGTTTATATTCAAATGTCAAATAGCTTACCATGGTCAAAATATATATCTCCGAGGCTGCCTGACGGGAATAAGCTAGCTCATTTTTAATAATCTTTACTGCAACATAGCTGCTCGTTTCAGGCACCCAGCATTTCGCAACCTGTCCAAATGTTCCTTGCCCCAATATATCTTTCACAATGTACCTACATTAATTAAAAAAATTACTAAGAGAAAGAACTCCAGCTATAAGAAAGGCTGGCCACACTCTATAGCAGTTTCTACATAGTACATTAGAAAGCAGATAGAGACCACAAAAAAGAAAAAATTATTGCTGTACTGCTTCACATACCTACATTGCTCATTGTTACTTTCTTTGTTGACAAAATCACATAACCTTTACAACGGAAGTTTTATGCAAATAAGCTTCATAACTGTGCAAACTTACAATTTCACAACTGCACTGCAGTAACAACCCCTTACTGTAGCAAAGATACATACAGAGCAACCGTCACTTTAGCAATGTGAAATGCTCCTCTAAAAGTTTATAATTATGCTGCCATCGATTAGATAATCAAATATGCTTATTGAATAGTCAGTCGCAGCATCAGAATTCCCCTTGGCCAGTTGTAGGTCTGTTCCCACCAGCTACAGGTTTAGAGTCTTAGACCAGAGTCCAGACACCACACCTGATGGGTTTAAAGAATTTGTCAATTGTGCTATCTACAAGAGACTGAGACAGAGAGCATTTATTTTTCAGGTGCACCATATACTATGAGATCCTAAGGAGATACCACTGTTTGTCTCAAGCCTCAGCTGGGTCCCTTGCTTCCTTCTTTCCCTTTCCAGATCAGAGGTGTCTGGCTTGTAAATTTCCTTAAAACCCAATCTTGAGTTACCCAGTATATAATTTTTTTATTATTTTTGATAACTACAAATGAGTTTCTTCAGAAATATTGCAGTGGAAAATAAATAATGAGAAAATTAGAACAGCAATCACATCAATAGAGACACCAATATTTTTGGGTATGAAAACCGCCGGAAAAACCCAAGATGGGAAAACCAGTGCAGCAGTCTGAGAAGATATTTTTATTAGCAAGATATGGACCACTACAATCCAGAAATTGATTTTACTCAACCTGGCAAAATCATACAACCAAAACTCACTGAAAAACCCCAGCAAGATCGTACGGCCCCTGCATCAGCCCTACGTCAGCATGTATGGCCCTGTGTCAATGTACAGCCCCTGCGTCGGCGATGTACGGCCCTTGCGTAAGATCGTACAGCCTCCTGCGTCAGCTTGTACGGCCCCTCTATGATTTGCCTGAGTTGCTCTGTCGATCTCCGGAAAATGTCTTTCAGTCTCACTCCCTGCAAAATTCTCCAGCAAATTTTCTCTCTCCAGTTGAAAAGCTATGAGCAAGAACTCTCTCTCTCTCAGACAACGAGTGTGTCAAAGCAACTGTGTTGTATGTCCTCTCCACCAAACCAATCTCCTTTTAACTCAATGGCCAAGGAAAAACCCTAACTCTCACTATGGATCAGGATCAATGGATGAGATCCTCCGGTGAGATCAATGGCCAAGATTAGATTAGCCATCAGTTAAATTATTTTTCACTTGAACATTATAAAAGTGTCTCCATTAAGTCAAATTAAAATTAGATCACATAATGCACTTTTCCTAAGTATAAACATTGGATAAAGGCAATGATCAATCTGGCTTCCTATTTTATGTCTTCTATCAAGCAAGGACACATGCAAATGATAGAAGACCTTCATTGTTGCCACTTTTTAACATGGCTCTATGTATTCGGAGGCAATCACCCTTAGACAGTGGACCCTACAAACCATATCCAGGCCCAACTGCACCAGGTTGATCATTTCATCTTTCCAGTGTGTCTCATAGACTCATACAATGTAGGCATTAAGTGTCTGGCAGATACACCATTCAGAGATGCAAAGGACATTAGATTGGTGAGACAGTGCACAACCTCCAACTGACTTGGGATATGTATCACATAGTTACTAGACATGGTTTGATAATTTGACACAACTATACTCGTAGTGAGACCTTTGGTATATAAACTGTTAAAAATTCAGAACATTTCCAACATTTCAAGTGGTCACTCCACCCATCATTAAGGGATCTAAAATCAACTTTGAGAGATAAATAGTAAATACCCATTTTGCATGAAAAAAAGAAATTTTCATTGATTTAGATAAATCCATGTCCATAAAGTGCAAAATACAATATCCGTCCAAATTTCATGTATACAATGTCATTTATGATGAGTCCAAAAAAAATCAACAATGGGAAAGCATATGTTTCCATAAATTAACTTTCTCCTAGGCCTTGGGCTGCTTCAACCTCAAGGATATCCAAATCCCCAGTGATTTGGGTGCAGACATAGATGACTGCATCTGGACCAGCTCAGTGCCTGCGGCAATGTGCCCTGACCCCTTGGTGTCGCACACTCTGAGAATACCAACTAAGGTCAAGGGTCAACATTTGGTATAGAAAACACCATGCTTGGATATCATCAATTTCAGCCTTGCAGTGGTTGTGGAAGAGATGAACTTGAATTGAAGATAGGCAAAAACTAAAGGTTAAAAAAGAGTAAAGCATGCCCTTCTGGATCTTATAGCATGTCTGCCAAGTCAAACTCGCACAGTGAAACTCGTTGACCTCAAGTTTGACACAGCTCGAGGAAGAAAATCTCGTCTAACCACTGCTCCAAGTCAAAATCACAAGTCAGTGAGGTTAACTCGTGATTCTTGTTTCACAAAGAAACCATTTGCATATGGCCACAAACACATACTCACATTAGTTTTTTTATTCTCCAATGTGGAGATACTCTTCACCACCGATTGGGCGATCAATTGCTAACCACCAAATTTTTCTCTGCAGCCTCAAGTGTTATTTCTCGAGATAGCTCTAGTTGGTTGCTCCCAGGATCCTCCCAAAAATACCCATTAAAGCCCTATCAATCCAATGCATTTCTCAGAGGACCCTCATAGACTCTATTTTGGCTCACTCACAGCTATGGATGATGATAGGGATGTTCTTCATTCCACCTCTACATTTGGCTCTATTTCCAGTACAACACAGTGTTTTAAAAATCGACCGAGTCCGAGTCCAAGTTGGTCGAGTTGACCCGCGACCGAACTGACTCACCCTGCAACTCGGCTCAGGTGGCCGATTTAATACTGAGTCGACCGAGTCGGGGTCCGAGTTAGGGTCTGAGTTGACCGAGTTGCAACCCGAGTTAGCCGAGTCAACCGTGGAAGACACCTACACGCATGCGGACTCCAAAAAAACATGTTTATTTTTTTTATTTTTAAGAATTTTCTTATTCTAACCCTATCCTAAGGCCATAAGATGACCCCCTACCCCTTTATTTGCCTCACACTTCTGCTGTAAGATGTTTGTGAGCATTTGGCATTGTTGTTGTTTGGATTCATGGAGGCTTGCACGAGCATCCAGTAGTGAAGAACAATCAACAAGATTGGAGTTGGAATGTTGGAGACTGGTTTTCTGTTACCTAGATGTATGTTAGCTTCCAACTAGCCACTGTTTCTTTTTTTTCTCATTAAATTGACAAATATCAGTCCTGTTTTCTATTGTTTGCTGCCAAAATAATAATATTTTTTTATTTTTTCTTTGCATGTTTAGATTTGCTTTGCATTTAGATTCTAGGTTGGCTCCAAAAGGAAAAGATCAAGCATGGATTCATGTTGATGTCATTGAAGGGAGATTGTATTGCAAGTATTGCAAGAAATGGATTAAAAGAGGGAGCATTAATAGACTTAAAAGACAGTTGGCTATTGCTAGAGGAAATATTGCCCTGTGGGAAGCTGATTTAGAGTTGATTAGAGAGATTAGGTTGGAGTTGCAACAATAGTTTGATAAATTTGAAGAGAAGAAGGCTAAACAAAAAGAGATGTATGATCATTGACATATGATGTAGTGGCATCATAGCATGTTGTTTTTTGGACTCTACAGGCCATTTAGGCCTCATTGATTATGTTTTTTGTTCTAGATATGTATTGCACAGTACACTCGGTGCCATTTTGATATATTCATTCTTATATGGTATATACATGAGTAGACATTGGATATTTTGTCTCTAATGCTTTGCAAGCATGGATTAAAATCTTTAAAATATTGTTTTTCTTTAAAATTTAATATTTTATGTATTTTTTAAGTAATCTAAGTCATTAAATTCAGATCGACCGAGTCATGACCAATTCATTACCAAGACCCTTAACCGATTCCGAGTCCAAGTTTTAAAACATTGGTACAACATAACATTTTTCTCTTTGTTAGGGTTTACCTTCATGTTTACCCCACTCACTAATTTTATTTGCATTTCATATTTATTTCTTTCTTTTCCGGCACTTGAAGTTGCCTCAAAATTCCCACAAATATTGATGTAGCATGTCGTCCCATTACCTACTTTTTAGTCACTTGAGGGCATTACTTTATTTAATCTTGGAGTGTGCTTATCAATGTTAAACTATGTTGCACAAGTTTTCAAAACGCAAGAACTTTAGGAATGTGGGTATACTATAATGTTAGATACCAATGTTATCAGGATTCAGAACCAGACCAGTCATTGAACCGACAAAGTCCAAAAATCTAAACCGGACTGGAAGCAGAAAAAAACCAAACCAAAAAACGATCGACCAAAAAATACATAAAATATTCTAATTTTAAAAAATTTATATATTCATGTGCATCCATAAGAATCCAACAATTATACACAAATATGCAAAGTTTCTCATGTATATAGAAAGTAAGGGTGCAGGGTGCATATAACTAAAACCGCATTGAGTGCAATTTTCACCATAAAATTAAAAAATCGTCGTTTTTTGTGTCGACCAAAATAGTTCGTTGAAATTCGACAATTTTTTGTCCTTCAGCGGCCCGGGGGTAAGCCCTAGTCTCTACTGACGACCAAAACTCCCTCTGGGTTAACTCATTTTGCGAGTCTGCAACTAAGTTGTTGTTATGAATCATTATGTGAGTGAAGGAGGTCGTCGTTGTTTTGTGGGTGAAGTGAAGTGTGGAGCCGTCATTCCGTGAATTGCAAAGGGTCGAGCTTGAGGGCAGCATTAACTTCACTATGTTTCGTCACTTGCAGAGGGTCGTGAGAAGCAAGCACAACGATGGTTCAAACTTGTTACTTCACAGTCTCGACTCCCAACTACAATGACCACAAACCAATCTCCCGAGTCCCACTAGCGAATTCAAAGTAGAGGGTTTTGCAGCTCTGCTAGGTTACCCGTGACAGGCTTCCACGCTGCTACAAACTATAGGGTTTATTGTTGATGTGTTTGGTGTCCCCTATTATTATTTGATAAAATCAAAACTTTATAAATAGTTGTTTATCCAAATAGCTCCTTTATCTACTACCTGTATTTTATTATTCACTATAGGGTTTATTGTTGATGTGCTTGGTAGCTTGCCAATTGTAGGGAACTAGAGTTGGGGTGTTAGCTGGCATAGTAGCCTATTCATTAAATAATTAGGGAATATTCTTGAATCGGGTTGAAAATTTTTATATATTTTTTAAATTCCAAATTTTATTTTCATTCGAACATATTGTCGAATTTTATCAGCAAATTTTCCATTGCCAATTTTTTGTCAAATTTCAAGGTCTCTAAATTCGAACACGAACTCAAACCAAGTCACTTATAGTGCAATCCATATCTAACCCAAAATATATAAAAAAGAGGCTCTAAATGGCCTCTAGAGTCCAAAAAACTTCAAAACTTCAAGCTAAAACAAATAACTACATATCATCAAAATCATTGCCTATAATGGGATCCTATTCGTCAATAGTACCATGTGCCCCCCTACCTCTAGGCTCTAGCCCTTGCCTCTATCTCAAATCTCAAAGTCGATCCTCTAAGGACATTAGTCAACACCCTACAATTTTGAAGAAACCTCGTAATCCAATTTTGAAAAAAAGTAGAAAAAACTTTGCATGCCTAATAAGTCATTTTGCTTGAGTGAAGGGTACATTTTTCCTAAGGTCATGACAAGGAAGTTAAATAATCAGTACCACCAACATCAAGGTACATAGAGGGGTTGATGCGCTTGATTAAATGCCAATCCCCTACCCTCATAAATGATAGAATTCAGTGAAAACAATGCAATTTTGAAACAGTAAACACTATCAAGTCTGTTGAATTCTGAATGGGATCTAAAATTCTACTCTCGCATATGAAGTTCGATGAGGTTGGAACCACTCTCAAACATCCTAAAACAATTAATGGTAATGTTAAAATTTAAATAAAAGGATAGAAAATGAAAGATATGGAAAATTTCATTTTTACTTTAAGAATTCAATATTATCATTTAATGTTACTAATGATTATTGTTTAGATTAGGTTAGGTTTTTTAATATTAGATAAGCTTTTTTGGTTTTTTTTAATTTGAATTTTTTGGGCCCACAGTTGCGGCTATATGATGTACGAAACCGGTTGTTCATGTGAAAAAAGGTCGGTTAGGGACAAAACCAGTCATTTCCGGTTCAGTGTGGCAATTTAGATCGATTGGGGGCCTAAACTAGTCGAAGCAACTGATTTTTTGGAACTAGACAGATTTTGATAAGACTGTAAATCGTTTCGGCTATAAGTTTCTCCCAAACTTGTAGGAAACGGCAGATTGGGAATGGCAGTAATATATATTAAAAAAATAAAAAAAATCTATGTTGCATTGGCTTTGGGGTACAAGGGATCTACGAGGATGGGGAAATGAGTCACTGAGATAGCTAGAGCGCACCCCCAATTTTTCAAGGGGCGACAAGTTGAGGATGACAATAATATATATATATATAATAAAAAACTTTTAAAAGTTTGAATTCACCAATAGACATTTGTAGTTGCTTGTAACACAATAGTCTATATTGTTGAATTTTAGCATTAGCATAAACACTTAAAATTTTGCAGATTAACTTAAATAGATGACAAGTGCAGTAAAATGGCATTCATCACATCAGCACAATGAACACGAGCTTTTCTTGGGGAACCTTTAAAGGAAAAAACCCCAAAAAGCATTAGTAGCTCATCTTGTAAATGAGATGACTTAGAAAATTCTTCAAATAATTCCTCAACCCCAATCTGGGTTTAACCACAGTTTACAGATGAACAAGTAAAAATTTCTCAGCAAAACAAACTAAGGCTTTCAAACCCTAGTAAACCACATTTCCAAATCTCCCCGAAAATGATTGAGATTGCCCAAATTTATTAGATCTGCCCGAGATGAAAGTAGGGCCTACCCGAAATTGATTGAGACTGCCCAAAACAGTCTGCCCAAATTTATCAGATCTGCCTGAGATGAAATTAGGGCCTGCCCGAAAATTCAACAAAAAAATTACTGCCCAGAATTATGACAGGCCTGTCAAAAAACATTTTGGCCGAAGTACTAACCAGTCTGCCCGGAATACAAAACAGGCTGCCTGAAAATTTAAAGCAGGTTGCCCGAAATTTTCTGTGACTACCTGTGACTGTTCCTCTGCCCCAGGTCTCCCCGAAATCCAAATCAATCTGCCTAGCTGCCCTGTGGCAGCTTGCTACTGCCCAGCAGCCTGCCCGTGACCTCACGGGTTGGCCCGTGGGCTACCTTGAGGGACTGTGCAAACCTCGGGTTGCTACAGCACCCTCACGAGTATGCCTATAGGCTGCCCGGAGGTGTTGTAGGTCCACGGCAGCCCTTGTGGGTCTGCCCGAGGGTTGGCCGTGAGCCAAACCCTCACAGGTATGCCTGTAGCAGGTTGCCCGTGGGTGCCAAGAGGGCAGTGCCCCTTCGTGGCCTTCCCCAAGAAGAAAAGAAAAGGGTTGCCCGTAAAAGGAAGAAGGTTGCCCGTGAAAATGAGGCTACCCAAGATCTGGAAGTGGCTGCCCTACATCTGAAGATGAATGTTTTGGGTCTGAAGATGAATCTGCTGATGGATCTGAAGATGAATCTACTGATGAAACCCTAGTTTAGGGTTTTGACTTCACATGGATGATGATGCCCTAGCTTGACTCTTCCATGCTAGGGGACAATCATTAACTTCTTCAAACCTGTAAAATCTTCTCATGGGGCAGTTGTACCTGTGAGAGCAAGTGTGTGTCATAATGAAATGACTTGATCTTCTTTTATAGCCTTTAGTCACCTGTAAGTGGACCAAAATTAGGAAAGATAAAATAATAATATTTTATTCTTTTCCTAATTTCACTTTTACCTTTTTACCAAAAGATCATTTTAGTAACTTTGACTTTTACCCAAAAAGTCCTTATGTACTTTGACTTTCACCTATGGTCTTTTTCCTGTGGTCCAAAAGTCCTTATGTATTTTTTACTTTTGACTTTAGCCTTTTTCCAAGTGCCCCTGTGGTTTCTTTTATTCCAAAAGTACATCATCATAAACCAAGAGAGTTACAATGCTTTTATCTCACACTCTGTGTGACACCTAGATCTGGTACTAAGGTAACTTAACCAAGGGTAGATAAGTCTTCGAGAAGTACACAAAGCCCATAGATCAAGGGTCAGAGTGTCACACATGTCTAGCCCCTGTCTAGGGCTTACAATGCTTTTCTGGTAACAGACCAGGTGCCTCAGCCATGGGCTGCATAATTTGACCCTAGGTCAGATACTTGGTAACAGACCAAGCACCTCCATCCGAGTCTACCAGTACTAGACTGGTCCCCATCGTGGTCCCGGACCAGATATCTACCATTCAACAGAATGGTCACTCAGCACTGGGTTGAGTCTACCTAGGGCAGAGCTAGGTCTATATCATGGTCCTAGACCAGATATCTACCATTCAACAGAATGGTCACTCAACACTGGGTTGAGTCTTCACTGTGGTCCCAGACTAGGTGGCCCCATTCTCCTAAAAGAATGGCTCTCGATGCTACTCAGAAAAATCAACATATACTACATAGAATTATGCACATCTCTTACACTTGCTAGTTGTGAAAAAGCTTAGGCAAATAAGAAAAGGGTTGAATGACATTCCATTATTGGCACTTGGACATGAGCAAAATGCATTTAGTTTTAGGAGACTTAAGTGTAACTATTATCAATCTGCAATAAGGTCCATGAAGGATCTATGAGAAGAATGCTCCTCTCTATTACAACTTTTCTTTCTTATATTATAATATTTCTTGTTTATGATGATTAGGTTAAAAGCCATGCCCTTCTCAACAGGTTCTACATATTTTTATAGTTGTGTTGAAAGCCACTACAAAACATTTGGGGATATTCATGATTGCATTTTGTAAAGAGATTAGATTCATATTTTAAATTAATAAAGATATTGAATAGGAATTTATTCAAATGTTTAGATCCCAATCTAAGTCTTTACTATCTAATTGTTTTCAAAATGCTTGAGGTTGGGATGGGGGAAGAGTTGGACTTGAATAACTCCTAGACACCTATGTACAATATTTAAAAGCTAAGATGTCCGTTAAAATGAGAATAGCAAACGAAATACCCAGAAGTATTAGACCTTTTGAATTGTTTCATTTCTTGGTTTGTTGAAATGGAGGCCTTGTTGCTTGTGATATTGTTGAAAAGGCATTAGTAAAATCATCAGAAACCCAAATGAAAATCCATCACACACAACCCATATATTTAGCTGCAATAATACAAAAAATATGGATGGGATAAATGATCATATTGTCTAATCATCAATGTCCATTGTCAAAACTGAAAAATATATGCCCGGAACTTCTCCAAAATCTTGTTGATTTTTGTACCTAGGAAAGTGTTCCCCTAGTGACTTTTGCCTAAGTCACAAAAAGGGGAAAATTAAAGTGACCCTTCCAATTAATAACTTGAGATGAGTTTTAATTTTCACTTTAGAGAATAAAGTGATTTTTTGATAAATTTAAGTGAGGTGAGTGAAATTAATTTTGGAGAGAATTAAAAGTGCATTTAATTTCATCCATCCATCTAATTCATTTTGGGCCCTTGGATTAGATGACCATTCAGCTTCCTCACTTAGACACCAAAAAAGGCAAGGGAAGGCATTAAAGTCTCATTCTAAATTTTTCCATGAGTTGTAGAGCACAAAAGGAGAATTTTTATAGGCAATGAGAAAAGAGCAGAGGGCACTATTCCCAAGAACATACAGCAACACTAAAAAAAATTTGTACAACACATCTCGAGGCAAATTTTGGACACAAAAATCAAGACAGTTTTTCTAGGCACAAAATTTGAGGCAGACCGTACAGTCCATACAATGGGCACAGAAATCGAGGCAGTCCATACAGCCCATAGGATACAGCAATGGGCACGGAAATCGAGGCAGTATGTACAGCCAATTTGGCACAATTTTCGAGGCAGCGAGTTGGCAGAAATTTTGACAGTAAAATTTCTGAATTCAGTCAATTTGCTAAACACTGTGGTTGAGATAAGTTTATCTATGTTTTTCATGTACTTTCATTTTATTGCAGAAACATAAAATTCTCTCTCTAGAACAAGTTTTCCCCAGAGGTTGGGGTTTTGCCTGGGTGATTTGACCAAAAAAATTTGGGTCTGATTTTTTGTGTGAATGTGTTTTTTAATTGTTGCTCATTAAAAGTAGTAAAATTCTTCTTGTGTTTCAGTCATAAATTGTTTATGAGAAATGACTTAATTTGCAGCTGAGAGTAAATTGGGTTGGGCATTAAACTATGATGAAAATGGTGGTTGAAACCGGGTTGGGAGAATGAGAAAAATTTACAAATATGTCGAGAACTCTATTGGGGATGTTTTGGGTACGACCTGCAAGTCACCAAGTCCCTGATGAAGTCCCCAACATATTAGGGGTGTTTCCTAGGGGACCCCAAAACGCAGGAACAAGTGGTATAGGGCATTTTTTTTTTGAGGGGGGGGGGGCGCAATCCGTATGCAACATGGATAAAAATTAATATAATTAAACAACAAACTTAAACTTGAATTCGAAGTATATTAATATAAAACTATTACACTAATTTAAACTTTCAAAGCCAATGAAGAGCATTTACATTCCAGACTTTTGGAGACAAGACATAGTTGTAGAAATTGCAAACAAGAGATAGACTATATTAAATTAGTGTAAACGCTTAAATTAGTGTAACAATAAAATATAGGTATTGGAGATCCACAAAATCAGCACCTTTTGCCAAAAGTAGAACTTTCAAATCTCCAAGGGTGTTGGAAGCACAATTTTTCCAAGCTTCACTTCAATCCACTACCCAGTTGAGGGGAGAAATTAGTGTAAGAATAAGATATAGGTATTGGAGACCCACAAAATCAGCACCTTTTGCCAAAAGTAGAACATTCAAATCTCCAAGGGTGTTGCAAGCACAATTTTTCCAAGCTTCACTTCAATCCACTACCCAGTTGAGGGAAGAAACATATATGAGACTTGTCTCGTGTCACTCATCCTCCTTGATGTCACTTTCGAGCACAAAAATCCAGTCGTGCCATTGTGCCCAAAAATCAATATCGCCAATCCCATTCAGAAGAGGAGTTACATCAATCCAACCCTTTTTCTAAGCATCATGCTTCCTCACATGATCGTCATTGAATGCATAAAACTCCCCAAAAGAAGAAGAAGAAGAAGCCACCCCCGAACAAATCTCTTCCACTAAAAAAAGCACATCTTCCCACCTTGTCCAACTTCCCATCATTGGATTGAAAACTTCTGCACTCTCAAGTTGCTTTTTTTACCAGGGTTCGGCTAACACCATGGATTTATTTTCCATGGAAAGACTATCATAAGTCCCAAGCCCTTCGATCATAGGAGGCAAAATTTCCAACTTGTCTTCTTCAACAATGTAAGCTTATGCATATGCTACAAGGTCTCACGTCCGTTCGTCGACGATGTAAATATGTTCGAAGCAAGGGAAATGATGATCAAAGATTGTGCATGTCAATGCAGCATCTCCATCTGAAAGTATCAAAACCAATAATGTAAACGCTCTTCATTGACTCCAAAAGTCTACAATGTAAACACTTAAATTAGAGTAATATTGTCTACAAAAGATTGTAAAAGCTCCCAATAACCGAAACTCCAAAACCTTCGTTCTGCAACTCCCAGGAAGTTTCCAAGCTCTCGAAATCGTTCCCCTTGAACACAAGAACTTTGGAAACGAGTTCCTTGAAAGCAGAGAGTGGTTCTCGTGCATCATAGGAGTTAACTAAACCTAATTGGAACCAGTAAAATCATCCAATTGAACTAGTTTTCGAAGGTTTCTGATCAGAACTGATCTCCCAAACTAGAAATGACATGTTTTGGTGTAAACCTATCATAATAATCCATTTCAAGACAAAACCAGTCAAAAACAATCAGTTCGAGATAAATCGATCAAAACTGGCAAGTTTGATTGGTTTGTATCAATCGATGTTTTAAAACGCAGCTTGTCCAACTCAGACTCAATCAATTCGACCGAGTTGTTGGTTGTGGATTCCAAACCAAAATCCAATCAAGCTCAGTCGACCAGTTTGGTACTGAACCAGCTAAGTTAGACCTTGACTCAATCGTTTAGGTACCAAATCGATCAAACCAATTGGGCTTGCATTAACTCGGTCGAGTTAATCCTAATATACCCGAGGAGCACTTGTGGAGGGTAGGCAAAAATAAAAATACTTTTTGGCTAACACTAAGACCCCTAGCCCTAACTCTAACCTTATAAGGACACCACCCCACCCTCTATTTGCCTCACATCATCTTCATTAAGCCGGTTTTGTATAAGTGAAATTGAAGTCAGTAATGTGAAATTGTAATGTTAAATTCTTTAAGTAACTTTTACTTAAATTTTAAACATTACCATTAAGTGTTTCAGGATGTTTGAGAGTAGTTCCAACCTCATCGGACTTCAAATGCAAAAAGTAGAATTTTAGATCCCATTTAGAATTCAACAGACTTAACAGTTTTCAGGATTTCAAGATTGCAACGTTTCCAGAGGATTCTGACATGTATGAGGGTACGGGATTGGAATTTAATCAAGCACATCAAACTCTCTAAGTACCTTGATGTTGGTGGTGTTGATGTCTGATTGTTGAAGTTGATTGAACGCCTTCGTCGTGACCTTAATAAAAATGTACCCTTCAGTCAAGCTAAATCACTTATTAAGCATGGGAAGCTTTTCTACCTTATTTTAACACTTGGATTAGGAAGTTTCATCAAAACTGTGGGGTGTTGACTAAAGTCCTTGGAGGATCAACTTCGAGATTCAAGGTAAGGGAATTGGGTGTTATTGATGAATAGGATCCCAATATAGGCAATGATTTTGATGATATGTAGTTATTGTTGTAGCATGAAGTTTTTTGGACTCTATGGCCCATTTAGAACCTCTTTGTTTATGTATTTTGGGTCAGATATGAATTGCATTCGATTCTATGAGGAGAGCATCCCCCACCCTCTATTTTCCTCACACAATCTTCATTGGGCATTTGGGGGTTTTGGAGAAGAATTGTAGGCCGAGTAGTTAGAGGTTTTAAAGCTTGTTGGGCATTCTTCTTGGACTGCTTATAGTGGATTTGCCATTTTATTGAAGAGGCTATAGTCTAGCTTGAGCCATTTTGTTGGTTGTTTCCTCAACTTTCCACTGTCTCAATCCAACAATCAACTACATAGGTATGCTAACAATATGAAATGAGTCAAATCTACACCTGTGATGAGTTCTCTATTTTAAAAATCGATCAACTCGGACTCAGCCAAGTTGACCCTCCACCGAGCCAACTCGGCCTTCAAACTGAATCGAGTGGCCTGTTCAATACCGAACCAGTCAACTTGGCAGAGTCCAAAACTGAGCCGGCCAAGTTGACTGGAGAATCTTGCATTAATCTTGCATCTTCTACCAAATTAATCTTGCATTTTCATGTAATATTAAAGTAAAAGTGGCATTCTCCTTATCTTTCATTTTCTATATCCTTTTACTTAAATTTTTAACACTAACATTAATCGTTTCCGGATGTTTGAGAGTGGTTTCAATTTTCAACCTAATTGGACTTCATATGCAAAAGAAAATTTTCGATCCCATTCATAATTCAACAAACTTAACAATTTTCAGGATTTCAGGATTTGAATGTTTCCATTGGATTCTATCATGTATGAGGGTATGGGATTGGCATTTAATCAAGCACACCAACCTCTTTATGTACCTTGATGTTGGTGGTGCTTATTGTTGAACTCCTTTGTCATGACCTTAACAAAAATGTACCCTTCACTCAAGCAAAATCACTTATTAAACATGGGGAGTTTTTTATACCTTCTTTTAACACTTGAATTAGGAAGTTTCATCAAAACTATAGGGTGTTGACTATTGTCCTTGGATTCCAACTTTGAGATTTAAGGTAGAGGCAAGGGCTAGAGCCTAAAGGAGGGGGCACAAAGAGTTATTGGTGAATAGGATCCCAATGTAGGCAAGTATTCTGATATGTAATTATTTGTCCCCTTTGCAATCAACGTCCCCTGAATTCATGAGAAACGCCTTGGGTACTTCGGCCAAGCTTTGGGTACGACATTGTGTGAGAAGGTGCGTGGGTACGAGGTATCCCATAGGTGGGTACAGGTATTCGATACAGGTACACGTACCCTACCCCGATTGTAGGTACCCATGCTATTTAGTAAATTCCTCATCCCATCACCAATTACATACTAAAACTTAAAATAAATGGTAAATACAAAATAGTAAATTCATCATTGTACACAAGGTTTTCAATTCAACATTGATTCAAATAGAAATTATCATTTGAGTATTTGAATCACATTGATAAACTCTAAATTTATAATACATGCACATATTCCATAATAACTTTGAAACACAAACATAAACAGTAGATTAAAATTCAAAATATTAAAATCATAAAACTGAATCATAGACATGTCACATAAACTAGTCTTAAAAACTTTCAAATTTAAAGAGTAGTGTTGAGTCAAATACTCGGGTTGAGGTCGCCAATGGCAATATCTACTTCTATAGTCAAAAGTTAAATTAAAAACTAACAATGGACAATGAACACTAAAGATATAAGTAGAGAAAAGGAAGTTGAAAGCATCAAAAGAGCATTAAGGAGATAGTTTTATGGACCAATTAAGTAAACATCGGCATCGGCAAAAAATCGGCGAGGGTCTCGAAAATAATTTTCCGACAACATCAACGAAAAAATCGGCAAACCATGGAAAACATTAAAATATACAAAATATATTCATTTTTTCCTAAAATTTTAAACATATAAAGCAACAACAACATCAAATAAACACATTGGAACATAAATATGGAGAAAGCAGTACGCACCGATATATCATGTAGTCATGCAAAATATTAAATGATACATGAAAGTTGATAGTGATACTGAATTCTGAAACCTCATAGTTGTCCAATCAAGGACTCAAAAGTGGATAACCAATACAAAATGACATCACATATATAAATGTATCTAAGGAAAACTAGCAGCTAGCTATCTAATATCAATGCCCTCTCTCCCTTTTACGAGAAAGGTCATGGGTCGTTTGTCAGGCCTGCCCCTAGCACTAGTAGAAGAAGGTCTTGACCCTGCAACCTAATCCAATATCTGACAGTGAGTGATGGATGGGGGGCTAGATGCATCAATGGGTGTATAAGGCGATGGCAATGCTAGCACATCACCCTCCATGGTATCTCCGTACCGCTCCTCCTCCTCCTCCTGTTGTTGTTGCTCCCCCTCCTCTAGCTCTAACCACGTAGGTGACTCCTCCATGACAGGAGACTCAATCTCCACCCTCCACTTAGACAATATATCAATATTGTCCAAGGAGATGGCATCGGCATCCGGTTCCATCTCTATATGTCTCATCCACAGGCGAAGATTGTAATGGACGTACACCAAGTCATTGAGACGTGTGAACTCCAACCTATAAGAGGGTAATAAAAAAATTTATGAGTTTGGGCTAAGGAGGGTCAAAGACTCAAAGTTAATAAATTATAATATGTTAGAGGATCATAGATTCGTAAATTAAATTAAATGCAATTGCTTTATTGAAATTATAACCTCTTGCGGTTCTTTGCATGTATATTTTCAAAAACACTCCAATTCCACTCACATCCCAAAGCAGTACGAGTTTGGCTTAGGATTCTAATGGCAAATTTTCGTAAATTTGGTGTCCTTACACCATAGGGCCGCCACCAAGTAGCTACAACAAATAAGAATGAAAGAGAACTAAATTACATTTCATTGCATTGGAAAACTGAAATAAGAAATAATTAAATGATAAATCATAGTTCAAAGTTCAAACTGTTCAACTTTCAAATAAATTATAAAAGCTAAAAGTTACAACACTCTAATAAATTAATAACATACCTGGCATGCAAAATGGTCCTATCGCGAATAGCATCACCAAAGCCAAATGCTCCAGTTCCATCTCGATACACTTCTATATCGCGATTGATTGCATTGTGAGTCTCATATTCACGTACCATCCTCTGAATACAAGTGAGGAGCCCTTCCTACACCTCGTCATCAAAATCAAAATTGTATTTGTAGGAAAATGCAGTGTTGAGGTAGAGTGTTGCTGTGTGAATAGGTCAATGAAGCATCCCGGTCCAACGGCTATCAATCAAATCCCACAACAACAAGTGCAAGTTGTGCCCATGGGTACCCTTGCCCACATAATAATTCTGGATGATTTCTTTGGCCCTGTCCATGGCCTCATACAAATAGCCCATTGCAGGCTTATCACCATCAACAAGTCTCAGAACCTTTACCAAAGGTTCACTCACCATACACACTTCCTCTACTCCTTCCCAGAAGGATTCAGTGTACACCAACTTAGCAATGGTTCTCCCATCCTCTCTCCTACTATATGCACAATCATGCCACTCATCGCAAACAAACATTTGCTTCAAGTCAAACTGCCATTGAAGCAAATACTGAAGCGTAATGAAGGTGGTGGCAAAACGCGTGATTGCAAGATGCTTCAACTCCCTGTTTTTGGTGTGCCTCCTCATGAGGCTGAGAACAAAAGCATGGTTGTATATGAATTTGGGGATGCTTCTAGCTTGATCTATCACCTCCTTGATGAAGGGAACTTTCCCCATATCCTCCAGCATCAAACCAATACAATGAGCAACGCATGGAGTCCAAAACAAAGTGGAGTGCCTCTCCATAAGCATCTTACCAGCAGTCACATAATTAGCTGCATTATCTGTAATAATTTTCACAACATTGTGCACCCCGATATCATGTATGAACCCTTCCATCAACTCACATAAGAGTGTTGCATCTTTTATATATGTTGATGCATCTATTGATTTAATAAACATCGTACCTCTAGGACAATGTACCAAGAAGTTAATAAGGGTTCTATCCAACCATCAGACATGACTGTGCAACCAATGGTCTCATGACTTCTTGAACTCCTCCAATCTAGAAGTGAAGTCCTTCTTTTCTGCTTGAAGGATTGGCCCTCGCAACTCCTCAAAGGTGGCACTTTTATACCCTACGCCGACTACTGTAATGGCATCACACATCTGCTCCCAAAATGGATTGTTTCTGACAATGGTGAGAGGTATGTTACTCCAGTAAAGACACCTCCCAGTAACCCTTTCTGCTTGTACCTTTTCAATTTTCTTTATAATTGAATTGATAGAAGGTTGTGCTCCAACTCCTGTACGTGGAACAAAATGGGATGAGAACCCTCCCCCCTCCCAATAGGTGAATCAGTAGAGCCCCTCCCACTACTCGCACCGACATTTGTAGACATTGATACCCCTGAACCTCTTGTTAAGCCAAAAGTTGCGAGCTCAACTCTGTTTGCTGCAATCTCATCCTTCTTTTTGTTCTTTTCATGGATCGAGTCATGTGCAGATCTCATGATCTCTGGGGTCACTCCAATACATAAGCTAACATGGTGCCCAGGGAGTTTAGCTAGATGGTACTTCAACCTGCTAATCCCTCTCGTCATGTGATGCCCACACAATTTATATTTCAAATTTGCTTGTTTGTCTCATCCTCTGGTTCACCATACTGCTAGAAAGGGTCCAAAGGCTTTGGCATTTTTGCAAAGGGAATGACAGCCTCAACTTTCAAGAGGCAAAATGCAAGCCTAGGGCACAAAAAACACAAAAAATACATTAAACCCTTTTGAAAAAAATAGCAGCAGTTGGGTTTAAAAACCTAGACCTCTAAATCTATACTTTTAGCAATGAAAAATGAGAACAAGAGGGTGGCTAAAAACCTAAGAAAACAAACTTGCTATTCCATTGAAAAAATCCCTTACATTGTGACTGTTTTTCATATTTATGGGCATGGAAATCATTGTCAAAATAACCAAAAAAAAAAAATTCTAGGCAGAGAAAAATGCAAGCAAACATGCAAACAATCCATGGAAAAGATAGAATAGACAATGGGATACAATGTACATACCTGTGAGAGGAAGATTGACTTGGTTGGTTTGAATCTTGAACCCTTGCTCCACAAAAATCCTTGATGGTAATGTAAAATGATGTTTGGATGCCTCCACAATGGTTTTTGGTCTCCTCTTACCCTTCACCCTCCTTCTCCAACAAGAAAATCAAAGCAAAATGACAAAAAAATCCCCCTTTACCTCTTTATGTTGCGGATGCCTCAAATTGGGCGCTTTTTTCCATCGTGGCGGAAAAAATCAAGAAACATCACAAAAATCGCTATGGACCGATCCTCCTCATGCATCATGCATCCGCTACGTGAATCCATGAAGAGCATTAATGGGAGTGTCACTATCTAAGTCAAAGTCACTCTCATGAGTGACCAATGGCACACCAATCAAACCATGCTCCAACCTTCAAAGTTCAAACCCCTTGGTCCAACCTTCAAACCCCCTACTTCATCCTTCAAGCAATGAAATCGCTCTTCCCTTGGTATCACTCCATCCCTTTGGCAAATCAATCCTCTCTTCTTCGCTTTCGAATGCTTCTCTCTAAAAAAAAATCAATTTGTATAAGATAAAGGTTTCACATGTAAGAATAAGGGATGGGTTGGGCTTTTAAGAGACAGGTTGAGTGGGGTAGCTTTTACGTTTGTTACTTTAATGATTTTTTTGTTATTTTTGTTTTTGTTTTTTTCTTTTTTTCTGTTTTTTAGTTGTGAAAAAAAATGAACCGCATGGGAAGTCTGGGCGTACCCCTTTTTGTGAGTGGGGGCCCAGACGCCCTCCACCTATTAGAGACGTTCCTTGTCCATTTCCTTGAGTTTCCAAAAAAAAGGGGGAAGTGGGGAAACGTTTCCCAAGGAGTCTCTAAATCCCCTAGGGCATGGGAAACAATGGGAGCACACCCTCGACCCTGGGGGGAAATGTCACCATGGAACACTAGTAAAAACTTTGGTGTTGGACCTTCTAGGGCATCAAGTCACGATGGTGCGAGTATCCATGCAGAGAATGTACTTTGATATGATTGTAGACTATAGTATGATTGTTTTTGGACTCTGCAGGCCATGTACATCCATTTAGAGTCGTAATGTTCATGTATTTTGGTTCAGATGTATATTGCACTTAGTGTTATTTTGCTATACTCACCCTTACAATGTTATATACATGAGAAAACTTTACATATTTAGTGTCCATTGGTTTGGATCTTACATGGATGTACATGATAATATGTTGCTTTCTCAAAATTTGAATATATTTATATATTTTTTGGCCGACCAATTTTGTTTCTGGTTTTGGTCAAGCTCTGGGTTTTGGTGTCAACTACTTCGATCACTAGTCCATCCCTAATAACATTGGTGCATAGATATTTGTATGCAAGGAGAAAATTTCATATTTTGATTTAGTGCTCTTTCTTTATGTTTTATTTTTTTCTTTAGCCTCTAAGTTGTAGGACCCAACCATATATAATTTAGAAAAGAATAAACAAACTAATTTTACAATATGGAAATGGTGTTTCTAGATTTGAATCTATTAGAAGACAGTTCCCATCTATTTCCCTAGATAAACCTCTATAAAGTCCCAGAAGTTTCAGTAACAAAAACATTTACCATACGTGAACAAGCCCCATGTCATAAATTTCAGTTTGCAAAGTGAAACCCTAAATCAATAGGTTATCAACAGTTAACCCAGGTAAAGACTGGAGAAAGGGCAATCCAACACCAAAGAAATGTAAACCAGTGTTGCCAAAGGGTCTTCAGGAGGCTCCAAATAACACAGCAAATTCAAAGCCGTTACCAAAGGTCTCAAATGAAATAATGGATTTTGGCATCAAGAGAAGCCAGGTCTAAATTCTAAGTAGACGAAATGCTTCTGCCCACAGTGGTTCATAACAAGAAACGAAGATCTTTTTTAGGTTACTCAACACATCCTGCCATTAATAGAGCGTGAGCTTGCTAGCTGTATGGACAAAAAGAAGTTTGACCAAAACCAGCGAGACAACAATGACCAGTTAAATGAAGAAGAGGCATAAGTGTATTTTTAATTAAGGCTGGAGATTTCGTTCTGAATCAATCTATGGACCACACCATCAATGGGGTAGCATCCCTTCTAGAAGTTGAAGCTCTAAAAAAATTAAAGAACAGTAAATCTTGTAGTTTCAAATGTAAAAACATATCGATAAGATAAGTTAACTTTATAATGTCCATGAATGACCACAACATGGGTCAATGGGACTAAAAGAGTACGTCTAGTGTAAGTACTCACTGCAAATTGGGGTTGCAAATGCAGCTCCTATATCAACGCTTTCAAAAGCTGATAAAGATAAAGTATCTAAGTATCTAGCTAACTAGCTAAAAGAAACTATAAGAGAAGGTACAAGTACAAGAGAAATGTTATAAGTTAAGACTAGGTGAATTACAAGAGAGAGGACGTTGAGGCCAAGGGAGGGGACCGAGATGCAGGCTCCTTGTCACAGTCATCAATCACTATGAAAGGGCCAAGGCCCTAGCGGAAGATGTCCTCAAGGGAGTGACAAGGCTCAGGGGACCTAGCCAGATGATCTTGGGGGGACACAAGAGCAAGTAAGCCCGACTCTCCTAACATCCACGGTCGTGGGGAAGAAACTATGGATGGAACACAAGTTGCTCAACAAACCTTAAGAATAGTGCTCTGAATGATGAGAGCCAGACTTTGGGAACTCCAAGAGCTGATATTTGGTTCAAAATTCCTTGTTATTGGACCAAATATTTAGAATTATGAATTTCTACTATAGGCTATACCATGTTGTAGGGCTTGTCGAGATATATTTCTTTTAGGGATAATATTAAGAGCATGCAGCAAATTTTAAGTTCACTACTAGTCAATTCACATGACACTACAAGAACAAAGGGTCGTTGTATGTATATTCATATGAATGTAGAAAATAGCAATATTTTACATATATATCATACTATGGTCCCATGTCAAACAAATGACAACGTATAATATCTTAAAATAAGAGCCTAGTCTAATGACTAAAAACACATTAGCAATGGCTCCAAGGTGAGGAAAAGTACCAGATCTAAATATTCGCAAGACATCTCGGAATGGTCTATGCTCTCTCTCAAGCTCTCAAAAGGATTGGATTAGTCCCTCAAGAGGCCTCAAATTGTCTATAATGGGGCATCAAAAAGGATCCTCGATAGGGTGGGTGTTGATCGCAGTATCATGGTTGTAGTGAGAAGCTTGGTCGATATTTTCTCTTGGGAACTTGAAATAACAACAAATAACTTTGTTGAACCAATTGCAGCATTAATGGGACTCTAGCTCTGCCAAGCATTTCCAGAGGCTATATCTCTGGCTAGTTATCACACGCATCCAAGGAAGAAGCAGTTCTCTAAACCTTGCAAAGTTGTGTGACATGCCGGAGCCATCGATACATTGAAGACATCCAATTTTTCAAGCAAGTAAGATGCACGATTTTGAGGTTGATCATTGCATGAACAAAGGAGCTAAGATTGAGGAAGGGATTCTTAAATTTAATTATCTAAAAAAAAGGAACGTTATCCTGTGGCGCTTATTTTTATGTAAGAAAAAATTAAGGGAAGATGGAATGTGGAGGAACTCCCTGACTTTCTCTCCTCCCCATGTCAAAGGATTCTAGGGCAAAGACGAAGAGCAAATGCATAGACTCCTTTGTCAAGTCCTTAATGATGAAAAGGTATGGGGTGCAAACCCCTAAGCACCATCACTACTGTCGCCTCCCCTTAACCTTGGTGTTATCCAACAAATGGGATTCTTCATACACAAGACAAAATGGCCTAAACCTATTAGGTCTTGCTAGTATATTTTTGGCAAGGACAGACAGGGGTATCCTTACCCCTATCCTTTCATTCCTTTTGTACCCCTTCTCTTCTTGCAAGTGCATAAAATCTTACTTGCAATGGGAAGAGATCTACTCATGACTTCATCCTCCCTCACATTAATTCTAGTTGTTATGGTGAACCCTCTTATAAATAAGTCACCCCCTACTTGCCCTCATTTAACACTTATTCAAAAATTTCAACATCTCTAACAACGGAGTCCCCTTTGTCTTGACGGCTAAAACGGCCAACTGCAACTATTTTGTTGGTTCCTCTAGTTGGGAAAGAGATAAAGTGAGGCTCCAATCTCACCTCTTCCATGGGGAACTTGACATTCTTATCCTCGACAGCAAGATTAACGAAACAAATAAAGTGTCCATGAATGCCCTCCAATAAAATGAAAAGAACTTGAACAACCAATCTATCATCTTAATTGTAGTTGTTATGGTGAACCCTCTTATAAATGAGTCTCCCCCCTACTTGCCCTCATTTAACACTTATTCCAAAATTTTGACATCTCTAACAATGGAGTCCCCTTTGTCTTGTCTTTAACATCTCTACAAGCCCAAACAGATCATGCTATACAAACCATTTAGACCCTATGAACCCACAAGAATAGGAGCATTGATCTGATGCTAAATGTGCATGCATATATATGGGCATTAGTGTGCGGCTAGATGTGCATGGTTGTATGTACATATTTATGATCGCACAATACAAACACACATACTATTGAAAATAGTGTAATCTTCACTTTCGGTCATGATTGCCCTTATATTGTATCATTATTATGTTTGTAGGTTTCGTTAAGGTTGCCCTTGTACACATAGGCTCAAAACCCTACTAGAGAAAGTGCACTACCTCTTGAGTTGTGTAGGAACCACCCAACAATCATTCGTATTTGACTCCTTCAAATGATTCACTCACTCTTAATGTAAGTGATTTTCCTAAGGGCATTATCAAGTTGCACTCTCTCTTGTGCTTGGGTTTCTTTCTCTCTCTAGTGCACTTGTTCTTGGGTCATTTTCTCTCTCTAGGGTTGGGCTTCTCTTTTGTGACATATCTTCAAGTGTTGCAATGCGTTGATGCTTGTTTATGTTTTTCTTTATTGTTGAATTTGGGTTTGTGTTGGTTTTGTTTGATTCTCTAGCTATATAGCCTCTACCACAAGCCTATGTCAAGTAACTAATACAATACAATACAATACTACATGTATATGAACACTTGGATTTTCATCCGAAGGACCCATGGTCACAATCAACAACTATAAAATCTCAAATGCATAGGCAAGTTCATCTAGATATAACATATATGTATATGTGTGTATTGTGTAATGTATAAGGTATGTATGTAATTGTATCTATGGATGTATGTATATTAAGCATTATAGATATACATAGTCAAATTAAATATAGTATATTATAGATGTGAGTTGTTTTTAGCCTCTAGGGTCTTCTCAAGCAGCCATAAGCCAAGCGTGAAATCTCTACCCCCATAGTTGGGTAAGTCATGGGTTCAACTATCTTGATCGCCTCAAGGTTAGGCCTCCTAATCTGGGCCGACGATTTACCCCGTTTACAATCCATGAATCATGGGGAAGTACTCAGAGGGTTTTCCATGAGGTTGTCCCTTGGGAACGAAAAGGATGTGAGTTGTTTTTGTTTAGTTTTTCATTTTTTTTCTTGTTGAGGATTTTTCGGGTTTTGTTAACTCCATCAGCCAATATTCACATATCTTTATGTGTAATTGGATAATAGTCAAAAAGAAGTCCAAAAGAGATTCACCAATTCAATCACTATCACCCAAATTTCTATGGGATAAAACTATTTGACTCAGAGAGACAAAATTTTCTACAAATTAGATAAAATCATTAGAAATTTGAAGAGTTTTAACAAAACTATCGTGAATCATTTATAGTTGGCATTTTAAGAATTCGTACAATTTGTGAAGGTATCTACACTATAAGAATGGATCTTTAAATTTTCCTCCAATATGTAAGAAACAATACATATATAAATAAGCATTAGCAAGGTTAGTTCTGAGACACACATAATTTATTGAACCACAGTATCCTAAAATGCATCATATAGATGAAATAAATCAATTCATTTAGAGAACTTGTCTTATATCACCAGTCAAATGAAAAAGCGTACCTCCGGTTAGAATCTGAATTCACCAGCACAGCATTAACAGCCAATATTAAGTCTGAATTTGTGTTATCTAAGCCATCATTCTTGACTCCATTAGATGGATTTGTAAGGTAGCGCTTTGGATTAAAAGAATCTGAGTAGGTGAAAGTAGGATTACAAATTTGGTACGTTTCAATTATCTCCTTCGTTAGCCTGACTACCAGCTATACAAAGCAAAAACCCAAAAAGGATTAGCTCAGTTGAAATAAATCTGCAGAGACATGTCATTAAATTGTCACTTGAAAACACATATAAATAACTAAGATGTGACTGAAAGGATATAAACTTGTAAGACCAATTTAAAGTCATAAATGGAGATTATTCAAAACTACCACTACATGAAATGAAATGACATGAAATTATATTAATTTCCACTAAAGACCAAAATATGTCAGTGAGACTCGAAAGACAGCAAGTAATAATAGCCAAAAAGAGAAGCAATCGAAAAGAATTAACAATAAAAAGTCACGAATTATTTGGCTTTGGGTTGTTCAGCATTATGCATTATCAAGGGACTCTATTTAAATTTAAGGTTAACTTCTAAACAGAACCCTGTTCTTGTGCAAGCCTGCATTGAAACTTAAAAGTCAATACAAGTATCAGATATGATACCATGAAAGTTATATAAACTCTAAAAAAGTTAATAGTCACTCACTCGCAATTCAACTTCAGAGTTCATCTCTGAAGCTATCAATTCTAACAAGAGAATGAAAATAATTAACAGAATACAGTCCCAGGCATTGTGTAAGTGCAAAAGCAATTCCTATAACTGATGAGACCAAAAGGGAAAAAATGCAAATATAGTACATCATCAGTAAGAATCTAGCTAAATAAATCTCTAAATCAGATAAAAGAAACCCAGAAGGTACAACAGTAGTGTAGGCACAAAGATTCAAAGGGACAGTCTGTTACTGGAGATTTCAGTGCTGGACAAAACAGAGAGAGAGAGAGAGATGATGTCAAGGCCTCCTAGTCCTGATGACCAAGGGCGAGGGAGGTGATTCAGGTACCAGCTCAATATTGGAGTCCTCTGATGCCATGAAGGGAACCTAAGTCACCTGGTTCGAATTCGTGTTCGAGTTCGACAACTATGTAATTTGGCAAAAATTCGGCAATCAAAATTTTAGTGATAAAATTCGGCATTAAAATCGAGACTATAAAATTAAAAAAAAATATATATATATATATATATATATGAAGTTTCTAATAATCTTAGTATTAGTTAGGATTATATTAGTATTGGTTTTAATAATCCTTGTGTTAATATTTATTTTTGTTTTAGTATAATCCTAATAATAATAATAAAAACTAAAATATTTGTAATAAACTTAACATAAATAATTAATATTAATTAAATCTTTTAATATTAATAACAATGACATTAACAATTAAATTATTAATATTATTATAAAATATACAAAACTACAAACAATTAAATAAATGAACCTAGATATAATAAAATAATTGAATCTAAAACAAACCCTAGGTCGGCCTGATAGAACAGTTCAGACAAATTTCTCGGCAAACTCATTTACTGTCAAAACTGGTTTACCACGAGCCAACGAACTGGTTCAGCACGGGCCATTAAAGAACTGTTTGTAGGTTTCCAGTTCGAATTTCAATTGCTGAGACTGGAGCACGACAGGCGACTGCAACTCTGCTGCATTTTCAGCCTAGAATGTCAGGTGCAACACACACTTGCACGTTTTTTACTTTCTCTCACGGGGTCAAGCAAATTTGCGACGGCATGTACGTCTATGAAGTTTCGCGCAGGTTGGTCTAGGATTTCGGGTGCAACACAAACTCACACGTTTTTAACTTTCTCTCATGGGGTCGGGCAAATTTGCAACGACAAGTGTGACTATGAAGTTTTGCGCAGGCTGGCTGTCTAGTGTCAAATGTAAACGATGAAATTTGGCGATCTTAATCCTTTAAATTCGTCTTCCCATAATATTCGGCAAATTTCGATTTCCAAGCTCGAAAAACGGCGAATATGGTGACTTAGAAGGGAACCCGCTGCATGATCCTTGTGGGGGGGGGCGGGGGGGGAGGGTAAGAAGCAAGGAAGCCCTGCTCTCCTACCATCCAAGGTCAAAGGAAAGAAGCTCTTCATACAACTCTAGCTGCTCAACTGAGTCTTGGGGGCAGCGTGGCGGGCAGGGGACCCTACTTTGTATGTATGTTATTATAATGAACATGGTCAATGGCATGGTAAAACAACGTCTCATTGCCTCGAAGATGTTGGTCGACCACCTTGGGAGTGAGGGATGGGGGGGAAAGGTAAAGAAAAGACCCGAGATATCGCAGCTCTATAGTTTAAATACTTTGATGATGTGTTGGCAGTCTCTTGTTGCTCCAATATGACGGGAAACCTGAAAGTATGAGGTGATCCTCCTGGTAGTCACAAGGCAAGTTGGGGCCTAAAGGAACGAAAGATCTGTGGTCAAGTATCTCTATCCTGTAGAGAGATAGGCATCCTGATCGTGATACAGAAAGAAAGTGGAGAGCGAGCTCCTCAAATAGCTATATATGTAGTAATATTGTCCTCCGATCTCATAGTATAGGGGCAGCTAAAATATAAGATGCATATCTATCTCCAACTCATGTAAGTGACACATCTAGCAGATCCTGTCTAGCCATGAGATATGATGGCCAGTCTCAATCCATAGTTTTAAGAGACCCTACCCAAAACTAACCGAGGGAGATCTTGAGCAATTGCATCTAATGTTTGTGCATGTATGAGGGATGAAAAATGAGTCCATCCCTCAACTATAGGAAGTGCTCTCGATCGAAAGCCATCTTCAAGCCAAGGCTCTCTAGGGGTGTGAACCGAGTAACCTAGACGTACAATTTGTAGATGTCCTCTCTAATGGTTTGATTCAATTCCTATTTAGTCTATTGGAAGTGTCTTGGCACGCCTAAAGTGTATCTAAAGTGAGGTAGGCACTCTGGGGAGATGGTCATCAACTAGAGAAACCAAGAAGCCTCTTAGCAAACTCGGGTATGACCTGTCGAGCAAGCTCAAACCAAGGCCTCAGAGTAACAAAGTGCTAGACTAGACAAGGGTATCTCTCTCGGGTAGGCACTCTAGGGAGATGATCATCAACTAGAGAAACCAAGAAACCTCTAAGCAAACTCGTGTATGACATATTGAGCAAGCTAAGACCAAGGCCTCAGAGGAAGAAAGTGCTAGACAAGGGTATCTCGCTCTCCTAAAGTCAAAGTCTCCAAAGGCTCGAACTCTATGCACAAACAAGACCATACATAAGATGGCAAAGAGAGGAAAAGGGGGACATGGAACTCTGCCTAAACAATAGCTTGGGGTACCATATGTTTACATTGGATGATGCGCCTAAGAAGCAAGGTTTGGACTCTATCATTACGAGCCTAATCTGTTCTTCACATAATCAATCCACCGATCTCTAAAACTATATAAAACCGTAGATTTGATAATTGTCTCCAAGAGATTAAACTTGGAGGAGATATCCTAAAATTGGTTTTGGAAACGTTGTCGCTTGAGGAGGGAAAGAGAGTTATACCTTTTGTTGAGTTGAGGCTAAAGGGCTTGTCGCATGCCAAAGCGAAGCTTCACAAATTGGACCCCCAAGTAGGTGTACGATGTCGCAATCTCAATCTCCTCTCCCTAGAAGATATGCAAGGTGGTGAGAAAACTCTTCGATGCATTGAAGATCATAACCTTGGTTTTACCCAAGTAGACCATCAACTATCGAAGGTTGCAAAAACTAGCTAGGGCATCAATCTATCTTTGTAAGCCCTCGAGTGTGGATTCTAGCAAGATCAAGCCATCAACAAAAAGCAGGGAAATCAACAACTAATGGAGAAGAAAACCATCAACCTTTTAAATGTGCTCATTGAGAAATGACTCTAGCTTCATCAATGTAGATCCCAAAGAGGGCCAACAAGAGAGTGACCCCTCTCTAACCCCAATGATACTTCATATGAAGTCAAAGTGGTCGTGTGACATGCAAAGACAACCAAGGATCAACTCGTACAATTGCATGATGGCGGGTAGGAGGGTCTCTAAGGTGTCAATATCACAGAGCCTCTAAAATAGAGCCTCTCTTAGTACTATGTGGACCACTTTCTGAAAGTCCACAAAGCATCATAAGACTTTTGAGGAGCAATGGAAAGCCTCTTCGATAATGGCTATAAGTGTTAAGATGTGACCAAATGTTTGGTACATCGGGTGAACACCAGCCTACACTAAGGCCATAAGGTGTCGACTCTCCAACACATATGAAAGCCATAGATGCAAGATTGTGGCATATAGTTTGGAGAAAGTGTGCCCAACCATGATAGTCCAACAAGAGTTGCTAAGGTCAAAATTGGTCCCTGATTTGTGGTTAAAGTGAATGATGTGTTGGATCCAAGGGTCAAGGAAAGTAGAGCAAACCGCGTGATTGAATAAGTTAGCAATGTGTGAATAAAAACAATGGACGTTGTGCTTAAGGAACTCCACATGGAGGACTTCCTCATCAACTACTTTGTTGGTGTTCATAACCCTAATGGCATGACAACAGGTTAGTTGTCTAGGGATAACATATAGGAGAAAATGGCCGTCAGGTTTAGATCTTGGGGGAGGGTGTGGTGCTTAGGGAAGAGGGTACGTCGAAAGGTTTTGGGGGAGTACCCAAGGGCCATGCAAATTTTGCGTCTCCTTAATGAGAGGAACACTCACTTCTTACAACGAAGGAGTTGACGATAAGTTTTACAAAGGCAAGGAAAAGATGGGGGGTCGTGTGTGACGGTGAAGCAGAGGCATCGATGTAGAGTTTTGCATTCTTCATCGAACCAACAATTCATGAAAGATAGTGGTGCGGGGGGGTGAGGAGAGGCATGAAAACGAGAGGAGAGGCATGAAAACGAGGGGGGAGGCAAGGAATAGAAGGAGGGTGGGGAGGATTTGAGTAAGAAGATAAGAAAGGCGTGGTTTTCCAAAAGGAAGGGGGCTTCAAGAAAATGTCAAAGATGTGCAAGGAGGTCCTAGTTGGCCAAGACATCGTTCACCATGTTCAACTCCTCGTTTTGGGGGAAGCAAGTGAAGCCTCTTGACCTTAGGTAGATAGGGAGACCATTCAAGACCAATAAGTTGTAGGATTCATGAGTCATAAAAGGTGACTACCATGTCTCTTGAGTGGTCCCCTTGTCATTAGAGCTCCTCTGAAGTTAGACGATTTACAACTCTATCTCCTTGAGGCAAAGTGCATCCTCAGATTTGTCATGTAGCATTTTTTTGTGAGCGGTACCCTATAAGAATAACCTCCCTAAAAGTGGAGAACTGAGATATGTTGACATAGAGGTTGAGAAAGGGATGCCCCTTAAAGTCTCTATGGAGCGCAAAGTGAGACAAGGTTGGGGCGAAATAGGAAATTTCAATGTAAGCATCCTGAGATAGGAGGGCACTCCTGTGGATCCAAACCCATAAGAACTTGGTGTGTTCATCTGAGGCCACTAAGGAGATGTTGTTATAGAGAGTCACATATGAGACATGTGACCCCACCAAAGCTTCCGACATTGTCAAAACAATGTCTCCTATCAACATGCCAAATCCAATGGTATATGTGGATCAAGGGTGGTGTTCAATGTGGGCTTGCATGTGTCTCAATGAGAAAAAGGAGATAATAAGAGCCCACAATTGCAAATTGTGCCTGGAGAGGGCCAAAATGCCCCATTGCAATTCCAACAACCAATGGATATGTCTAACAAGACCCCCTACCTCATTTAGCCCAAGGACGTTCTCACCCTAGAGGGAGGAGTCTTGAATAACTTCTCTGAAATGTCGAAAAACCACCAACTTCCCTTCCTGGTTGTTGTGACATGCTATTTTCTAAGCTATGCTTAACTATGTTGAGGTCGGCATCAAGAAATCTCTTGTGTGGGAGGTAGGTCAATCATCTCTTAGTTCAAAGGCCTTTGAGTTGCTCAACTAGTGTCCAAAAATAGAGAAAGAGTGTGGAGTTGGCACCCATCCATGCCCTTTCAAGTTTCAAATCCTTCAAGTATGAAGTGTCATGTCGAAGAGAGGAACCTTGCCAAACGGGTCCAACAAGTCTAGGGGAGGGGTGAGCCTTTGCACTTTGAGGTTGAGCTTCGTCATCTATGGAAGGCATTCCTCATTTAACTTGGCTTGTACAACCTCCTCAACTTTGACAAGGGGACTGCTCACTTGGACCAGTCCTACCTAAGAGTTAAGGGTTTGTTGTGCCTCATTTTCTTGTTTAAACAGTCCCTATTGTTCTCTCATTTCATCTTGCATATTTTTAATGTCAAAGATCTAGAGAGCAAGTGTACCACCAAGAGGGTTTTGTGTTGATTTTTCCTAAAAGCAACATCAAGAGCCATTCTCTGGGAGAATGGTGGCACCTGGTTAGTTACCAAGAATTCAACCCAGTCTAAGACTAGGGCCTCAGCCTGGGATTGGGGCCTCAGACTGGGGCCAAGGGCCATTCTCTGGGAGAATGGAGGCACCTAGTCAATTACCAAGAAATTAACCAAGTCCGGGACTAGGACCTCATCCTGGGGTTGAGGGCCATTCACTAAATGGAGGCACCTGATCAGTTACCAATAATTTAACCTATTCCGGGATTAGGACCTTATCCTGGGGCTAAGGGCCATTCTCTGGGAGAATGGAGGCGCTTGGTCAGTTACCAAGTATTTGACATTGACTCCTCTCCTTGATCTATGGGCTATGAGACCTTCTCCAGGGACTAGCTACCCTTGGCTGAGAGACCTAGCACCTGATCTTGGTGGAAACGAGGAGATCAAGATAAAACATTTCAAAATTCTCCTTATTTATGAAGATGTACTTTGAGTGGGCATGAATGAACCACAAGGACCCTGAAGAACTCTTGAGACAACTTGTTGTGGTCACAAAAATACTTGAAGGACCATGAAACCTTGGTCTTGGTCCATGTGATCATCAAGTGAAGGACCAAGTGGCAAAAGTCAAACACCAAGAAGACCATTGAACCACAAAACATCAAAAGTCAAGGGTCAAAGATGAAAAAGAAACGAAGCCCTCATGTTCTAGCCTGCTAGGGCTTCTTTTATCTTTCACAGTTGCCTTCCCTTTTTGGCTCTCCATTGTTGTTAGGGCTGCTACAACACCCCCGAGCCCTACTAGGGCAACCTTATATACACTACAGCCCTGTTAGGGCTGCCTCATATTCATCCGAGCCTTGTTAGCACTGCCTCGTATTCATCTGAGCCCTATTAGGGTTGTTGTACAGTATCAGGGGGTCATGGGGTTTACAGCAGAAGGTGATAGCAGTCACAGTGGTGAGGAGCAGCAACAGAGCTGCTACAACTCACGATGGAGGGAAGCAACATTCCACAAGGCATCTACAGGATTTGATGAAGTGACAGACCTTTGTTGAGGTGGCTACAGACCTTCGTTGAGGTGGCTACAGGATTCACTAAGTTGGCAGGAGAAAATACAGTTGCGTGGCAGCATTAAAACAGTCAACATGGCAGCAACAGTAAGCCTGCTAGGGCTTTCTTTGTTTTGGAAATTTTTATACATTCATCTCAGAGTTTTCTATGAACAAGATTTCTCTGCTCATGTACAAACTCAGTCATCTCAATTCGAGGATGAATGATTAATGCTTTGGGGTTTTTGTCCTTAAAAGGTTTCCCCGTGAAAAATCGTGTTCAATTGTGTGATGCTTGTTTACTATTGTTAATATCTCAAGTACGATCTCTATTATAGTCTGCATTTTTTTAAAAATATCGAACACATGTTAAAATTCAACATGGTATCAGAGCTTTGCATGTGAAGTTTACAGTGTTTGAGCAAACCACTATGACCTCCCTAGACCTTAGGACACTTACAGACTGAGATAACAGACTTTTTCATCAGAGATGGCTTCCAACACATTCAAACCAGAGGAAAGACTTGAAGGGTCAGCCAACTACAACTCATGGAAAGCAAGGCTTATGGCCACCTTTGAAGAAAATGACCTTCATGACTTGGTCAGCAATGCTATGGAAGAACCTACATCTAAAGCAAGAAGGATAGCCTTCAAGAAGAAGCAAGCCAAGGCAAGAAGAATCATTTATGACTCAATCTAGGAGACCCTAATGCTTACCATAACACCACTAAACACTGCCAAAGAATGCTTTGACAAATTTATACAAGAAGAAAGCACCCAGCCAAAAGAGAGTACTGAAGAAGAGACTTCGTACGTTGAAAATGGATAAGGATTAAGGAGTGGCCCCCTTCTTTACAAAAATTGCTCAGGTAAGAGATCAACTTTCTGGCATTGGTGTCCCTGTGGATGATGATGATCTTGTACATTGTATTCGATGGTCTTCCCAGCTCTTGGGAAACCTTTCTGGCAGCTGTAAGTGGACGTGAAACTCAGCCAAACATTGATAGACTTTGGCATGATTGTTTGAAAGAAGAAGGTAGAATTCAAAGCAGAGCAACTAGCGCTAAGGAAGGGAACCTCGCCCTTACAGCCAAGACACGGAAGTTCAAGAAGTTCTTCCCTCCGAAGAAGAAAGACAAGAAGCCACAAGGTAAGCATTTAGATGCATCAAATATAGAATGCTTTAATTGGCATAAGATGGGACATTATGCCAACGACTGTAGACAACCAAAGAGAAGATTCGAAAGAAGATTCCAAGCATCTACAGCAGAGGAAGAAGAACCAAAGAAGAAGAAGAGTACCAAGTCTTCCAAAGAAGATGAGTCTAAACGAGAATACTACCTGATCTCTGCTCTTTCAAGATCCATCACCAACAGTGCTAACTCTTGCTTAGTGGATCATTGTGCTTCTAGACATATGACAAGTTTCCATGAAACAGTTACAAGCTACAGGAAGAAGAAGTTCACTAATCAAGTAGAACTTGGGGATGACACCACCTACAAAATCGAAGGAGTTGGCTTAGCTTCACTTTAACTTGACTAAGGGATTGTTTTGCACATCAAAGACATACTATATGTCCCTGTTGAAAAGAACCTCTTCTCAATTGTTGGCTTAGAAGATAAAGGCTACAAAGTTATCTTCATGGACAGGAAGGCCCTACTATGAGAAAAGAATGAGAAGTTAAGCTCAGCTGAATTGATTGGAGTTCGAGGGGGAGGTCTTTACAAAGCATCCAGACACTCCACTCAAGCATTAGTTCACAACACAATCGACCCATGTGAACTATGGCATCGAAGGTTTGGACACCTTCACTATACAGCTCTCCCCTGGTCTTCAAAAGATGGTTACATGTATGCCCGAGTTTTCTCATGAACATAGTGGTGTTTGCAAAGGTTGTGCTCTAGGCAAGAATACAAAGAAATCCTTTTCTAGAAGGAACAGCAAATGTAAAGGGATCTTGGATATGATTCATTATGACATATGTGGGCCTATGTCTTCACCCTCCATGATTGGTTGCTTGTATTATGTATTGTTCATAGATGATTATTCTTGCAAGTCCTGGATCTACTTTCTAAAGGTTAAAAGTGAAACTTTTGACAAATTCAAGTAGTTCAAGGCTCTAATTGAAAATCAAACAAGAAGACACATCCGCATCTTGAGGTCAGATAACAGAAGTGAATATGAATCTAATGAGTTTCATGATTTTTGTTGAGAAGCAGGACTCAAGAGGGAGCTAACAGTGCCATACAACCCTCAACAGAACGGGGTTGCAAAGAGGAAGAATAGAACGATATGTGAAGCTGCCAAAGCTATGTTATGTGACCTCGCTCTTCCTTTAGCTCTGTGAGTTGAGGCTTCTTCTACTGTTGTGTACATTCAAAACAAAAGCCATCATGCCATCTTGGGGGAGAAGACTTCAGAAGAAGTATTCAGAGGGAAGAAACCCGCAGTTGATCGCATGAGGATTTTTGGCACTCATGTATATATTAATGTGCCAAAAGAAAAGAGATTAAAGCTTGAGCCTTCCAGAAAGAAAGGCACTTTTGTTGGTTACAGTGAAAGCTCGAAAGCTTACCACATCTATGTTCCTGGAGAAAGGTACACTGAAGTCAATAGAGAAGTGATATTCCATGAGGAAGTTGTGTTTCGCCAATCAAAAGAGCTTCCAAAGGATACAGAAGAATCTCCTTCCAAACTTCCAAAGTCTCCTCATTCAAAAGTTCAGAGGGAGGAAGAAAAAAATGAGCCTCAAATTCCGAATGTGCCCGTAGAATCAGAAAGACCAGTTGAAAAACTACTTGAGGCCCCTCCCTCTAAAAGAAGACCTGCCTGGTTCTGAGAAACATTGCAAGAAGCTGAGAAGCATAGAGCTCCTCCCGAAACTTTCAGAGAAAGCATAAAACCCCAAAAGTACTCAAGTCTTATGAGCAAGCTCATTGATGCAGAACCTTCCACATATAAAGAAGCAGCAAGTCTACAGGTATGGAATGATGCCATGATCAAAGAATACAATTCAATTATGAAAAATGATGTGTGGGAAATTGTTCCTAGATCGATAGGGAAGTCTGCGGTAACGTCTAGATGGCTTTACAAAATCAAGCATGCTGCTAATGGCAGCATTGAAAAGTATAAAGCTAGATTTGTAGCTCGTGGCTTCACTCAAAAGGAAGGTATAGACTATGATGAAACTTTCGCTGCCATCGCCAGATATACCACCATCGGGACTATCATCTCCCTCGTTGTTGTGTTTGGGTGGAAACTCCACCAAATGGATGTAAAGACGGCTTTCCTTAATGGCAAGATTGAAGAGGAAGTCTACATTGAACAACCAAAAGGATTTGTGACTCATGGGGAGAAGTCCCATGTGTGTAAACTAAAGAAAGCCTTGTATGAGCTCAAACAGGCCCCAAGAGTTTGGTATGCTATAATTGATGGTTATCTTCATAGCTTGGCATTCTCCAAAAGTACTACTAACTCCAACCTGTACTTTAAGGTTGTTCACAACCATCACTTGATACTAGTTCTGCATGTGGATGACTTGTTCCTTACTGGGGAGGAACAACTAATAGCCCAATGAAAGAGGGAGCTCACCTCTGAATTCGAGATGAAGGATCTGGGTCTGATGCACTATTTTCTCAGCTTAGAGGTATAGCAAAATCCAGATGAGATCTTCCTGACACAAGGGAAGTATGCAGTCAAATGTCTTGCAGAGATTTGGAATGTAGGACTGCAAGTCCATGAGCATACCCATGACAACGAACTTGAAGAACTTACGTGACTCGGCCAATTGTTCAAAGGATGTGGATCTTACTCAGTATTGACAGCTCATTGGATCCTTGATGTATCTAGTGCACACAAGACCAGATATTTATTACACGGTGAATGCATTGAGTCAGTGCATGTCCAATCCAAAGCACATATACTAGGTAGTTGCTAAACATGTGCTCAGATATGTGCGAGGTACTATTACGTATGGGCTCAGGTATACTTCCAGTAGTTGAGTAATGTTAGTCGAATATGCCAACTCCGATAGGGCTGGCAATGCAGTAGACCGAAAAAGCAATTCAAGTTACTGCTTCAGTATGAGATCGAAAATGATCTCTTGGTCCAACAGGAAACAAGGTTCCATAGCTCAGAGTACAGTTGAAGCTGAGTATATTGCGACTAGTGATGCCTGCAGAGAAGCAGTTTGGCTTAGGAAACTCCTCTCTGATCTGTTCAATGGAAAGCTTGAGTCAACCATTATTCATTCTGATAATCAGAGTTGCATAAAGGTTTCAGAGAACCTTGTGTTTCACGACAGCTCAAAACACATTGAAATGAAGCACCACTTCATCAAAGACTTAATTCAGAGAGGTACCCTGAAGCTTAAGTATATCCGTAACGATGAACAGATTGCAAACATTTTGACCAAGCCTCTGACAACAGCAAAGTTCGTATAATTTCGTGACAAGCTTGGCATTACAAAGAATACCTCTCTCGCTACGAGGGAGTGTTGATTTTTCTTAAGCAGCATCGAGAGCCATTCTCTGGGAGAATGGAGGCATCTGGTCAGTTACCAAGAATTCAACCCAGACTGAGATTGGGGCCTCAACCTAGGGTTGAGGGCAATTCTCTAGGAGAATGGAGGCAACTAGTCAGTTACCAAAAAATTAACCCAATCTGTGACTGGGGACTCAGCCTGGGGTTGAGGGCCATTCATTTAATGGAGGCACCTGGTCAGTTACAACTTACAAAGAATTTAACCTAGTCCGAGACTAGGACCTCAGCCTGGGCCTAAGGGCCATTCTCTGGGAGAATGGAGGCACTTCCAGGTGCCTTAGCCCCAGGCTACATTAGATGACTCAATGTCAAATACTTGGTAACTGAGAAAAGTGATGCACTACTCTCCCTGATCTATGGGCTATGAGACCTTCTCCAGGGACTAGCTACCCCTAGTCGAGAGACCTAGCACCTGATCTTGGTGGCAACAAGGAGATCAAGATAAAGCATTTAATAATTCTCCTTATTTATGAAGATGTACTTTGAGTGGGATGTACTTTGAGTGGGCATGAATGAACCACAAGGACCCTGAAGAACTCTTGAGACAACTTGTTGGGGTCACAAAAATACTTTAACGACCATGAAACCTTAGTCTTCGTCCATGTGACCATCAAGTGAAGGACCAAGTGGCACAAGTCAAACACCAAGAAGGCCTTTGAACCACAAAACATTAAAAGTCAAGGTTCAAGGTGAAAAAGAAAGGAAGCCCTAATGTTCTAACCTATTAGGGCTACTTTCATCTTTCACGGTTGCCTTCCCTTTTTGGTTCTCCATTGTTTCTAGGGCTGCTACAGCACCCCCGAGCCCTGCTAAGGCTACCTTATATAAACTACAGCCCTATTAGGGCTGCCTCATATTCATCAAAGCCCTGTTAGGGCTGTTGTACAGTAGTAGCGGGTCACGGGGGTTAGCAACAGAAGGTGACAGCAGTCACGGTGATGAGGAGCAGCAGCAGCAAAGCTGCTATAGCTCATGTTGGAGGGCAACAGCAATCCAGAGGGAATCTACAGGATTCGATGAAGTGGCAGACTTTCGCTGAGGTGGCTACAGACCTTCGCTGAGGTGGCTACAGGATTCACTGAGTTGGCAGCAGAAAAAAACAGTTGACATGGCAGCATTAAAACAATCCACGTGGCAGCTGCAGAAAGATAGCAGCAGTAAGCCTGCTAGGGATTTCTTTGTTTTGGAAAAATTTTATACATTCATCTCAGAGTCCTGTGAACAAGATTTCTCTGCTCATGTACAAACTCAGTTATCTCATTTAGAGGATGATGAATTATTAATGCTTTGGGGTTTTTGTCCTTAAAAGGTTTCCCCCGTGAAAAATCATGTGTTCAATTGTGTGATGCTTGTTTTACTGCTGTTAATATCTCAAGTACTATCTCTATTACAGTCTGCAATTTTTTAAAAATATCGAACACATGTTAAAATTCAACATTTTGGAGATGGATGTTTTTTTGGTTTTTCAATGCGACAACATGCCACTTGACCAGGTAAGCTACTTGAACAAGTTGAGAGGTAAGTTGATCTAACCCACGTTGGACAACACAAGGCTAGCAGACATGGTAGCGCTAGGAGATCTCAGAGCTAGAAATTAACCAATCTCCATTCTTCATCAAGTAGCCAATCATTGACTAAATGTTTTTTTCCTACAGGCCTTGACTGTTAGGGCATTAGGGTTCCTCAAGTTGGCACTCACCCCAGAATCCTACCCAAGATTATGCAACAAGAGCACCTTAGTCTTGAATATTCTTCGAATGACCATTATCAGTGTTGAATTTTTAGCATTAGCATAAACTTTAAAATTTTGCAGATCTACTTAAACAATTCAGCAGTATAGTAAAAACACATTCATCACATCAGCACACATGGACAATATTTTTCACTGGGGAAACCTTCAAACGACAAAAACCCCAAAAGCATTAATAGCTCATCTCGTAAATGAGATGACTCAGAAAATTCTTTAAAAGGTTCCTCAAATCCAAATCTGGACTTTTACCACTGTCATAATAAAAATTATCAGTAAAAATTCAGATTGATAATTACAACCACATTTTCCAGAATTACACAAATTTCCCAAATTAGGGCTTTCTTAAAAAACTGAGATTCTCTCTCGTGCCTGAAAATATCAGACTATCGAGGTTAGATCTGAAAATACTTGACAGACTGTACCTTGCTGCCGTACAGCTATACGGCCATACAGATCTAAGTGTACAGCTGCCTGTTGACTGTTTTTCTGCCCAATCTTCCCTTCTGCCTGCCCGATCTGTTCTTCTCCCTGCTCAGCTTGTCTTTTTCCTGTTGCCCGCGGTCTGCTCCGTGCCCAGCTGCTGCCTGTCCTCTCCTTCTTCTGCCCATGGCCACGGCTGCCTTAGACTACCCGAGGGTTGGCCGTGGCCCAAGCCCTCACGGGTATGCCTAAGAGAGGTTGCCCGGGGTGCCTAGGGTGAGAACATGGGCTGAAAAGAGAAAGGGCCTAGCCCTAGTATGCTTCTCGAATGGTGAATGGGGGCAGCCTGAGATGAAGAAGGGAGCAGAGCTACCCAAAAACTCGGTTGCCCAAATAACACTCGGCCTGTGAAAGAGAAAAGAACAGCAGCCCATGAGGAGAGAGAGAGAGAGTGTGAGCTGCCTGGAAAAAATAAGATGTTGAAGCTGAAGATGACTGTCAAAACTTGCTGAAAATTAAAACCCTAGCTGAGGATTTGATAGGAGAAGATGGATGCCTTAGCTGAGGCAAAACAATCTTTAATGGAGCCTTCAACAAAATAGCAGCTTCACCTGTGAGATCAAAACTTGTGTATAATGAGAAGACTTGATCTTCTTTTATAGCCTTCATTCACTTGTAAGTGGACAAGATTAGGAAAGATAAAAATAATAATATTTTTAATCTTTTCCTAATTTCACTTTCACTTTTACCAAAAAGAGTCCTTTTATTTTTTCTTTGACTTTTATAAGAAGTCCTTATTTATTTTGACTTTCACTTGTGGTCATTTTCTTGTGGTCAAAAAGTCTTTATTTATTTTGACTTTTGACTTTGGCCTTTTTCTAAGTGCCCCTGTGGTCCTTTTCTATTTCAAAAGTACATCATCATAAACCAAGAGAGTTATTAATGCTTTTATCTCACACACTATGTGACACCTAGATCTGGTACTAGGGTAACTTGACCAAGGGTAGCTAATCCTTAGATAAGCACACCAAGCCCATAGATCAAGGGTCAGAGTGCCACACATGCCCAAACCCAGTCTAGGGCTTATAGTGTCTTCATTCTCCCAGAGAATGGCTACTCAGAACTAAGCTGAGTCTACCAGTCCAAGACTGGTCTACATCATGGTCCCCGACTAGATGTCTACTCAACACAAGGTTGAGTCTACCCAGGGCAGAGTTGGGTCTATATCATGGTCCCAGACCAGATATCTACCATTCAACAGAATGGTCACTCAACACTAGGTTGAGTCTTCACCGTGAACCCAGACCAGGTGGTCCCAAGAGAAGGGCTCTCGATGCTGCTCAAAAAAATCAACAATCAGAGTGTGCATTGGTCCCTTTATGATGATTGAGGACTCAAAGTTGGAGGAAACTTCCCTCCTTTCTCTTTGCCTTAGCCTCTAACTCCAATGTCACTAGACATGCTCCTTTATGATGGTGTTCTCATCTTTGAATTCACTCTTCTCATGTATCGGTCCTTATCTTTGTCCTCTCTTGGATAGCAGCTTAGCTATGTGGAGCTTCAATTTTTATCATCAATCTTGTATCTTCACTTATTTATTGCTGCTAACTTAGATCTAGGAGTTGTTATGGCAGTCCCACTTTGCATTACATTGATGGTACTCTTAGTCCCAATAACCCACTATTGTGGTTTATCATTGGACATAAATAAAAGTATCTTATATTATCTTATCAATGGTGAGTTCCAACCTAGACTTGAATATTTCTTACATGTCCATGCATTCAAAAAAAACATACAAATGCAACACATTAGCAAAGCCATAAATGTTTTGGGAGACATTGCAGTGTAGACTGTCTAAGGCAAACAGAGTAAGGTGATCAGAAAGAACAGAGATGGAAGAAACAAGGGGCAAGGTAAAGTGAGGAATGGGATCAGCAAAATAGACAGCTGAAAGGAGAGGGCATCTGTGCTTGAATTAAGACTAGGTAAACGAGAAGACAAGGGAAAAATTGCAGGCATAACATCCTCCAGCAGCCAGGAAACCAATAGAACAGTGAGCGAGGGAAGGAACAGCTTAGGAAGCACGAGAATCCTCGAGAGACAAAAGAACAGAAAATATTGGTTTTTTTTCAGGAGGATCCAAGCCATACCCATAGAAGAAAATCAGTTTACAAAGCAGCCATCAAAATGAACTGGCATGTGCATGCATGTTAAGGGCATGCTGGCCAGCCAAAATAGCAGAGGACTTTTTGAATCATTTTGAGGATGATGAACACAAGTTTGCAGAATCTACTCTAGATCAAATAAAGGAAGACTTGGGTGAGGGAAAATGGACTGCTGGAAACAAGGAAGTTCTGGAGAGGATTCAGAAGATGGAAAAACAAGTGAAAATACCTACTATTACACAGAATTCCTGTTTCATCAACTTGGCATAAAGTGGAAATCTAAGCTGATGAAAGCAGCGGTTGGAAGAAAGATAACAGTAACAATGAATGAGAAGAGACGACACTAAAGGTTTGAGCATCGAACCTGACTCACACTTTGTTTATAGTTAAGAACATCACTCTGCCATGTAACACTGCTCTTAAAGATAATAATGAATAAGGTCTATATCAGTACCATTTTATAATAGAAAAAAAAATTGTCACAAATAACCAAAGACCCCTCTGGATCTACCAAAAACAAGTCAAATGGAGGGAGCCAACTGGACTCCTCTATTGTGTACTATCTGTAAATCATGTTTTGATAGAAATTACAACTTTCCAAAAAATACACCACGCCACATCTGATATGAATTTAATCAGTGTTAAACAAATTATGCTCCCAAATAGCATATAAATATAAGCATTATTTTTATCTGTCCCGCTGATTTCATAATTGCTGATGGAAAAAAAATTGCCAGTTAATTTCAAAATACTATTATCCACTTTGGAGAATTCAATCAAATTTAGTCAAAAATATCTACGTTATATCGCAGCCATATACCTCCCAAGAGACAAAACTTAGCTTCCAAATGACTACTCCCGTTGATGTACTGGACTTAACTTGTATACCTACACAGTACTGCTTGACATGATTTCTATGCTCATACCGGATAACTTTGTCATCAAAGAAACCAGGGATCAATTATGACTTTCTATTCTCAGAAAGCATAAAACTTAACTCAAACATCGTAAGATCTCCTTTTTACCTTGTGTTACCTCAACAGAGGTGGTAACAAGGTCTGCAAATGAGTTTGATTCAATCAAAGAGAAGCTACAATAAGCTCAATAAATTTACAAACTATATGTAAGTCGAAATGAGCCTTCACAAGAACAGCTCCATACCATATTACAACACAAAATAGGAAAAGTAATTATCTTGGGGTATTCACAGAATTATAAAATAGTTCCATTTGGTCAAAAAAGGTTCAATTCCAAGGACAGTCTGCTGACAATGCAATAGTGTCACAAAGTATTGACTACAAAATAATTTCTAAAATACCAGAAATTCTGTGGAAACGAACTGCCTGGACCTGATATTATTTACTCTTCATGCAGTTTATGTGGTCTACCAAAGATACTATTTAATGCTCTGCTGTTCTCAACAGCCCAATCTAACTTCCATACATGAGCTCCAAATATTAAACTAAGGCGATCAAATACTAAAGAAGGGTATAATGTGTATAACTCGTACATTTTACAGTTTACTTCTACGGTTGCCTCTTAGTTAGAAATCATTATATTTTAATATCCAATGATCCCTTGATAGTACAAAAACGACCTAATTATATCATATAATTTCCAGTGAACATTTGGTACTTACTGTAATCAGGTCAAGTGATTCTTGCTTGCGATTAAACCCCTAAAAGTTAACATTGCAGCAGTAAAACACTAAAGCAGGCACTCAAGTGAAGTTTGGATATTCAAATAGAAGAATCAAAATAAGGTATCTCAGTATGACTGCAAGGAGATATAATCAGCATCCCCAGGCTAGAGGGTAGTAGTTTCACAATCATAATTAAAGATTAAGTTTTACAAGACCCTTTCATGCATGACATATATTATGTTTCAAAACACTCAAGCTGAGGTAAGTTTACTGACATCATCAATCAGTCAAATCCTTGTATATTAGAAAGTTCTTTGAGAATTTTGTTGCCGAAAATTGTTAGCTACATCTTCTGACCACAATCCGAGTAAAATATCATTTAGTCCAGAAGGAATTGCAGAACACCATTAAGCCAATAAAATCTGTTTTAAATGTTCGGTTATGTAGGAGCATTAGGCAATGCCATTCTCCCATTCAATCTGAGTATCATCTCCTTTAGCTGAGATAGAAACAAAAAAAGCCATTAGCTGATAGCATCAAATTTCTCTCTCCAAATTTGTATCCAGATTCCATACATATATTCAGCCCTTGTGCTCTTTATACAACCAAATTAGTAGCACAGGTTGGAGCTGTAACACATTCCTTGTTTTTTATCTAGGAGATGCTTTTGTACTCCCACCTTGTACTTTATCTGTGATGTACTCTTCTAGTCCTATTGACCTACTTTTGTCATCGTTTATCAGACATTATTATAATTATATACTCTTATCTTATATATAAGATGTGGGATGGCACCAGAGGTCAAAAGTGTGGCCAATATTGCATAAAAACAACTAGAAGTGAGAGAGTGAAGTGGAAAATGGTTAAAAATATGACCAATTGTGCTGTCTGGTGATATTATCCTGTCGTATGTAAGCTTATCAATGCTCATTAAGCAGGGAAGGCTGCACTAACTATCCTGTCCAGTGCAACCTGCACAAGGAACATATTTTTAAATTTCACCTATTCAGTGTACAGTGGAAAAGCAGGAGTAAAGACATTTATCTTCTGTAAGCTTAAGAGCAACAAAATAAGCTCTCAATGGTGATAATGGAACCTGTATGATGGAAGGGTAGAACCTGTATGATGGAGGGGTAACATATGAGGTCAAAGCTGTGACCACAAGGACATTACTGCAAGTGAGACTGTAATATCTCATGCAAGCAAATGAAACACAAAATTACGGATTTAAAGCTAAAGACTAAAACCACAATCAAACACTTGAAACTTGAAAGTGATACATTCTAACGCTTCCATTTCAATATAGAATAAGGTCATCAAACTCCTCCCAAGGAAATGTGTGTTCATCTCACTGCACAATGCCCATTCAAAGCCATAACAAAATAAGGGATTTTCAAATTATCTGTTGATATTCAAAAATCAAAACAGCATAAGTACTATCTTGTTTGCACTCAATCTACGAATGTTCTTACTTCAAAGAAAGTCACAATAAGCTTTGCTAGGTGATAGACAACCAGATCCACATTTTCTAGAGTTGCAAGGAACGGAAACAGAGGAGACAGAATCAGCAGTTAGAACGGAGGTAGAGGAAGGCCAAGAGAAGGATAAGAACATTAAATGTAAGAGGTCAGTCAGGACAAAGACTGTAAACAAGCTGGAAAAAATGTGCCATGAGAAGAAAATGAACCTGAGACAGATAGGCCAGAAAATGAAACCGATGTAATAATTGGACAGGACTTTGGGACAGAGAAGTCCCCACCGGAAGACAGACACAGACATGCCATCATGGCAATGAAGAGCAGTACATGACAAAGTGCTCAAATCTGCTTCTTTTGAGGCAGGCATGTTGTTTTGAACACATTTTGCAGGCACTTTTTTTGGACAAGGTAGCCAGGATTCTGCCATGAGCGAAAGGGGCCGGATAGATATCGAAGGAGCTTTTAACCTTTGATAAAAAATATGATTTGTCAAGTAGCAGATATTTATTGTAAGTCACCCTATTAGATGCTGTCCTTCTCTTAGTAATCAAAGTTGACTGTTGATTGTGTCTCAGGGTTAGTTAAAGACGTGCATATATAGAGGCACCCTTTGTATAGACAAAGGGTTGCTTTGCTGGTTATTGGTTGTATGGCTACTGGTAATTTTTTTATCAGCAATGGCACGCCGTCCATAAGCACAGCTAGGCTGGTTAGTATGGTCCTGGGTTTTGGACAGAACAGCGAGACTGTAATATGAAAAAAGTCAATGCCGCAAAAGACTCAATGTGATTGAGAATTGTAGTATATTTGCTGCCGTAATGAATCATTCAAAATCGATTGATTTGTAAATAAATTCATTTGGGTGATCCAGAGGAATTCTGCAATATAAACTTTTTGAAGGCCGGTATAGATGGAAAAAGCCTTCTAATGAGGATTTCTTCCATATGATGCAAAAAAGAGTAATTCAAGCTCATTAGCGGATGACGCCCATGGTATATTGCCCATTGCTAATGACTTGAGGAAGCACATAATCCCAAAAAATGATATTTGATTTCCTTCCATGTTAACGTTACAATCTAAACAAATCAAAGAAAAGCTTTTATCGCAGCCCATCTCAGTCTTGGCTCATTTGCATTAAGTGCCTTGACAAACACTTCAAAATTAGAAATCAATACGGCAAAACCACAATTCACACAGCAGAGAGGATGATAGTAGCGAGAGTGTGAATAGATTACTTACTGGCTTACCGACGATGACTCGCAGCGAGCGCGGCCTGTTCACGATTCCCCCACTGGACGACCTTTTGACAGCATCAGTGGACGAAGAGTAGGCCTTGAACACTAATGCCCGGGGCTTCCACTTGGGATTTGAAGGACGACCATTACCAGCTTGTTGAAGATCTGCGCCATCCTCGCTGCTGAGACCTATGCCACCGTCCCTATTCATCTCTCTCGCTCTCTCGCACACAAACGAACAGCCCACCCGCCACCCACTCCCTCTCCCTCTCAAACCAGGGCCACCAAACCCCTTAATGTCATTGATTAAATAAATAAAACCCACATAAAACCCCAACGGATCTCAGAGAATGATCCATCCATCCATCCTCCATCAATTATCTACCCCATCACAATTCCATTAAATCCAATCCAATTCCATTGAAATCCTTCAAGACTTCAATCTATCCCAATTCAATAACCCTAATTGGGGACGATCAATCAAACCGTGCAAACCCTAATTCAAAAATAATCCTCCATATGATATAAATAAACCATCACTGCACCTCCGAAGGGAACTTGGGGGCTGTAATTGGCGCTGGGTGCCCAGAATTCGACAGGAACGGCAGCTTCCCGATGGTTATTTCGCCGCCAGGAGCTCTCGAACTGCTCCCAATTTTCGCTCCGAATGTTTGTCCTCCGCCTTCTTACTGCTCTCCTCTTTTCTCTCCTCCTTTTGGATTCCGTCGGCAAATTCTCGCAGACGCCTCCGCCGAGCCTACTTTAACTTGACCGCGGTTGGACTTAACCTGGCCCCCTTCGTCAGGTAGCCCCTGTAGACGGTCACTTGTCGCGAAATCGACGGCGGGCCAGCGGTTCTGTTTGTCGACGGATGTCAAGCTGATTCCGCTAACCGGGGTTGAGTTTGAGTAACTAAGATTAAAAGTAGGATCTGCCACCCGGTGTCAATTCTCACCTCGCCTTTGGTGATTCTCCGTTGGAATTCCTATACTACGTCTCAATGGTTTAGAAGAGACCCCATCAAAAGCTTTGTTGATTCATAGGTTGACTTTGGGTGTATGCCTCCAAGTTAATGTGCTAACATTCTTGATGTTAGATTTAGTGTTAGTGTGTGCTAACATTCTTGATGTTAGATTTAGTGTGTGCAGTATTTTTGGTTGATAGTTGTAAAGTTTTAATGTATTTTTCTTATAATGGTATATATTTTCGTGTTAAAAAAAAAATTAATATTATTGGCTATTTTTGACGTGTCATTTTCTATTTGATGTTACATATTATCTTGTTATTATTACATTAGTATATTTTAAATGTGAGATTATGGTTCACATTAATATTTTTCTTTTCAAATGAAAATGAAATATAAATTTAGTATAAGTACAAAATTATTAAGTAGAGAGATACAAGTTTTTAAAAATACATTTTTATTAAATTACAAAAATTTCAAGAGAATTTATCATTTTCAAGGTTCTTCAAGTTTTGATAAATCCAAGATAAAGACGAATCTTTTTCCATAGACAAAAAAAAATGTAATCTTTTTTTATATATAAGAAAAGGTTACATTCATAAGATGAACTAAATACCAAATAGTATTGTCCATGTTCAAGAAAATCGTAATCTTTTTTATATATAAAAGAAAAGGTTACATTCATAAGATGAACTAAATACCAAATAGTATTGTCCATGTTCAAGAAAATCTTCACAGATTTCATAAGTAAAAAGTCTAATTACATCCTTCATATTATAGACTTTACAAACCATCAAAGGCTCAATAATATAGTAAAACCACTATTCAGCAAGGAGACACATAGTCTCAGTCCTTATAAGCATCAAAAACTGACAAAAAGAAATAAGCATTCCTATCATCATCACACCAAAATAGAAAGCTTGACTTACATCATGCCTGAAAAAGAAACAGGCCAAAAAACACCACCAACACCTATTTTCAAGGCACCACAGACTCTCATATGAAGTTCTCAAAAATTCAGTTTTAAACAAAAATAAAACTCCTCAAAAGAAAATCAGAACCATGCATAAGCACATAAACTAAAAAGTTGTCAAAGTCTCAGAAAACTCGGAATTTCGATGCTCCATAACATGCCAAGCACCTTCTCGAACAAGAGCGCCAACTTTTGCTAAACCATCTGCTACAAAAAAATATTCCTTGTAGATATGCTTGAAGACCACTAAATCCAGCATTCCAAAAAATCTGATAACTTCAGAAAGCAGTGGAAAAAGCAGTAAATTATGCATTTTGTACAGTCCCTTGACCCAAGTAATAACAAGTTGAGAGTCACCAAAAACTTTAAAGTTGTTGATATGATTTTCTAAAGCCAATTTAAGAAGCAATTTAAGACCAAGAAGTTCAGCATTATTATTAGAGCCATTCCCAAGTCCTGCCTTAAAAGAAATAAAATGGTCCTAAGAAAAATATATGATTCCACCTGCTCCACATACTTTTGGATCACCAAGATCCGAACCATCAAAATAGCCCCATGGAAAAGAATTGTCAATGGATTCCTCAACCACAAGTCTGGTTTTAATAGCAATGTTTTCCTGTGGAATAGATCGCAACATACCCAAAAAAAGAGAAGATACCTGGAAAGGCATAGGAAGAAAATTCTCAAAACAACTCTGATTCCTTGCCTTCCAAATGAACCAAATGACAATAATAGGTAAAGATCTAAAATCTTTTAAGTCCTCTTTAAGACACTAAGTCTTAAAACAAATTTCCACAGATTCACCCATCCATAAATTATTTAACTGAAGCTTTGATTCAATTTCGCTCCAGACACATTTAGTGTATGGACATTCCACACCTAAATGAAAATTAGACTCTCCAACCTCCTTGCACAGATAACACCTGCCAGGAACTTCCCTTCCTTTTGTACAAAGAACATCCCAAGTTAAAGCCTTATTTGACAGTAAAAAGCAAACAAAAATTTTTGACTTAAGAGGACATTTGAATTTCCAAATCGCCTTCCACCACCAAGAGATCTCCACTTCGTTCCTATCCTTTATAAGCTGCAAGTATCCAACTTTTGGAGAATAAATGCCATATTTGGATTGAATCCAAACCAGGTCATCCACTGAGTTGTTTAACCTTGTATTACTAGTTTTAAGAACAACAATAAAACTATTCCAGACTGCCACATCCTGTATATCCACAAGACCAACAAAATCAACAAAAAGACAATCTTGCTCCTGAAATAAATTCATGCCAGGACAACCAATATCCTTCATAAAATAAAAACCAAAAGAATGAATTCTTTCAATCAGATGAACAGGCAAAAGATGTCTCCAAAGAGAAACCAACCCATGGGTTCATTCCAATACGTACCTTAGCCCCATTGCCAACCTTCCAAACAATACTTTTCCGATTAAATCAAAAGACAATAAAACCACTTTCCAACAGGTAGAGATTCTCCTTTTTTGTTTGGCTGAACTTCTGATCCAATCTAACAAGGATAAAGGACAAATATACTTATGTGTAGCAATATGAACCCAAAGCCCAGTTCCATGAATAATATTCCAAGCACTCTTAGCAGCCAGGGCTTTTGCAAAAAATATAGGAATTTTAAGACCCCATTCTCCGAGAAACTTTGGATTGGCCAAAGACCTCCACGAAGTCCAAGGTAAACCAGAAAGATCATTACCAACCCATAAAAATTTAAAGTAGTTTTTTTTTTCCAATCTTTTCAATAACACTCAGCAGGATCCAGAAATGCATCCAGTATACCCGAATAGCCTCAAGTAAAGATTTAATAAAACATAACTTTCCACCTTTAGACAACCAACGAAAACTCCAGTTTTTAATCATTTTCTCCACTTTAGCAATCGACCAATCCCAATCCTTAATAAAATATCTGCAAGGTTTCACAACAAAACCAATATACTTTAAAGCATTCTCAAGTTTAGCTAAGACAAAAATGAAAGCATCATGTAATAGAAGTATCTCATAATCATCCAAACCAACATGTAGAATAGCAGATTTGTCTTCATTAATCACCATACCAGAGGCTTTACAAAAACAACCCAAAACTTCTTGCAAAGAGACTAAAAACTGTTCTCATCCATTTACATGCACAATCAACTCCAATTCAATATAAGCATATTATATACTCATACACATCATTGTTTTATATACATTTAATTTCTATTACATTAACAAATTAAAACTACTTTATTTATTCTTTCAATTAATTTTTTTTGTTTTAATTCTTATGTTTGTCTACTTATAAAGCTATGTAGCATTTCCCTCATATTACGCTTTAAAAAACACATGACGTTATTATTATTCCTCTTCTCGAGTTAGGAAAAATGGTTACCTATAATGAAAACATAATCTGTGATACTAACATTGTGTCTACCTCTTACTTGTGATACTAACATTGTGTTATCTCTCACTTGTGGTTGTCCTCTATGTGATTTTTTCTCCAATGAAATATACATTGTGAAAACCCTCCAAGTACTTCTTCATGATGCATGGATGGTAGACAAGATAACTTATTGAACCTGACTACGAAGCCTAGTCTTTAGAGGATCAAGAGAGTCAAACGGACGACATCTCCAACTTTAGGGGAAGATATCTGTTAAGAACCTGTGTCAACCATCCTCTTTATTTTGTTAGTATATTTTATCGGACGCATATGCTTTGTAAGTCATCCCATTAGTATGTTGTATTATCCCACATTCATGGGGAGTAAATAATAGTTGTTGAGTTGTCTAGTTATTATGTTGCAGTATCCCACATTCATGGGGGGTAATGGTTGTTTAGATTAGACTTAGTATATAAGTATGTGTTGAGTCTAATGAAAGCATCGAAGAGTTATTTTGTATTGAGCTTGCTCAAAGGAGGTTGCCCCCTCGAAGTGGCCTGCGATCAATAAAATATCTTTTGTGCTCCAATATTTTTGTTATATCGTGCATTCTCATTGTTTATTGTAGGAAGTTCTCCACATCTGGTATCAGAGCACTTTCCTTGGCACAAGTGGGGAAAAAAAATTTCTTAAAAAAAAAAAAAGAGGGCAAAATTGGGCGGCGACATTCAGATCAATTTCTGAAACTTTATGCACAGAATCAGAAGAAACAGGTTGCATATCTGAATTCCTCTTTCAAAAATACACAGCTTCAAAAAAAAATCATCTCATTTGGAGTTCTAAAAGTGGAGATATCGCAGATTTAAAATCAACAATTTTTCAGAATTTTGGTGACAGCCACGAAAATTGCAGAGCGATTTTTTTTTTACCGGGTGCCCATATTTCTATTTCGATTTCGTGAGTAGAAGCAGAGTGGTTGTTTCAATTCCAGAAACAGGCTATAATAGTGGTTCTGAGAAATATAGATAGGGTTATGCTCATTTTAAAAGTTTTCATCTCAAAACCCTATCTCTAATTACGGGTTTTTGAGCATTGGGTGGAATTTATGCCACATTTTTTCTGGCACTGTGATTATTGTAGTAGTTCTTCTTCTTGTAGTCGTATTTTTCATTCGAATCAGGGAATAAAACTTATCCGCTTAACTGTGGGAAGTACTTGGGCATAGCCCTAAAACTCATTGTGAGGAGTACCACAGGAACCTCGAAGTAGCTGGCCATTGAGAGGACCAGCTAAGCGAAAAGGGCAATGACCCCCACCAGATTGACTAGATTCCCATCCGTGAGGAAAACCAAAGAGCTGTCATTTTTGGCCAAGCGGTTAGCAGTTTTACCTGCACTGTGAAGTGAGGGGTACTGCCCCAATACTAAAGCCTGAGACAGCCTCGGTGGCCGAGTGACTACCTTTGAACCATTAGGAAACCAAATATACTTGGGGTCCATATCTATTTACAGTTGATAACACGCAGAATCCCAGACTTGTCACAAATCATTTACTCCAATTCAAGTTGATAAAGCACAGCTTTCTAGCACCGCCATAGATCATTTCTTCAGGAATTTTTTTTTAATGTTTTTCAGCCATATATTCCTTGATTTAGCTCAATTTCCCTTGAAAATTTACTATAACCCTTGTCATTCCATTCTACATATTTCATTCATTGAGGACCCTATCCCAAGTCCACTTCCCAAAGCCCGAAATTCCATCTCCTTCTTTCACCTTACTTTTGAACTTCACATTTTTTGTTTCCTTGTCCCTCAGAAAGTGTCCACAACCTAGTTACCCACTCGCGTTTTTCCCAACTCAAAATTTTCTTTTTCTAAAACCCTCTCTGTTTTTGTTTTTCCACCCATTTCCAATTAATTTTTTTTTTTTGCTTATGGTTGTCACCCGCGCAGGAGCAAATAGATAAATGGAAGAAGAACTTGTCACCCTCAAGACCAAACTCGAAGATCTCGATCAAAGAATTCTGGACCTCCATCTTCAGTATTCAACCACGAGCAACTGACTACAGCCTGAGTCTTCTGCCGGCACCGCGTTCTCTGCTTCCAGCAACTTTTGTGGGTCGAAGATTGAATTCCCTCGCTTCAATGGTGATGGTCCAAGTGGATGGATACAAAAGGCGGAACAATACTTTAATATGCATAACACTTTTGATGTCACCAAAGTCCCACTTACATCATTTCATTTGGAACGTGAAGCCCTTCAATGGTTCTGTTGGTACATCAAGGATCATGAAGAGCCCCAATGGACAGATTTTTGCCAACTCCTTTTGCATCGATTTGGCCCTAGTGGTTTTGATGAATTCACAGGAGCACTCACCAAACTTCACCAGACTAGCACTGTGAGAGAGTATCAGACAAAATTTGAGAACTTAGTCAAGCACACAGAAGGATTTTCTGATGCATTCTACAGGAGTTGTTTTATCAGTGGTCTTAAGGATACAATCCAATATGACGTTACAATGTTTTGTCCCAACACAATGATAGAAATCCTAGGGTTGGCTAAGTTGGCGAAGGACAAGATTAGGGCTCAGCAACGCCCCAAATCCACGTTTGTTCCATTCAGAAATACGGTTCCCCAAAGACATCCAATCCCTTTGACTCCTAGAATGTCACGTCCCCATGCCTCCGACCGGCGAAGAGGACGCGACCCATGGCGTTTACCATCCGGGCTAAGAGCCCCATGAACATGTGCATTCACCAAATTGCTGAAACAGAATGCTGAAAGAAAATGCATGGAAGTAAAACATGCACTTATGCAATTGTTTATCATACACAGTTACAGCTATTTATCAGACACAGGGGAATTTCAACGTACATTCATACATGCATTCATTACAAGCATTCATTCAACATGTTCATCACATTCATTAACAGAAAAATATGGTTGCAGAAGTAAAATAGGTAAGATCACTTATCTTATGGAGAACTCGTTCCGCAACCAGCTACGTCGCTGCAACGTTCCACCCAACCATAGGCCAGCGTGCTCCTTAATATCTCAACAACGCTGCCACCCCTGAGCTGGGCATGATTCTCCAAGGAATAAGGGAACACGCAGGCTTATACGTAGCCAAGGATACACAAACACAGCCAAGCCAACACAGTTGGGTTTATCAGACCATCAACGTGACAACCAAGCCAACATGGTCAGGTTTATCAGGCCATCCAGGAGTTGGGGAAAGGCTAAATGCTAAGCTAGTGGGCTCATTACAGAGCCAATAACACCTACACCAGAACTAGCCTGACTTCTAGGACATCCACACACACCCAACACAAGGAATCAGTCCCTTCTCTGCTACACAGTCCCTCAGGCCCTGCATTCCCTTCCAGTGCTATTCAGGGGTTGTGGAGAAGAAAGCTAGCCCTCTAGCTCTATCTGTGTGGATTCCAGCCACCAGGTTTATCAAGAAAACCAAGCCCCCATCCTTGCTCCTTACACAGTCCGAAGATCAACCATTGCACGCATGCAACCAATCAACTGTTACAGCTTAACAGGGGAAAAACAACTCCAAACCATCTACAGCAGTCCCCAAACGTAACAGCAACACAGCTCACGGCCTGGGAAATTAACAGTCCCGAAATGTATCAGTGAGCGCGGCTCACAATCATGGGGAAAACAATCAACCCGTCCTTGGGCAATGAAGTCACCGGGAAAACATACATATACCACGCTGAGGGAGAAAATACAGTCTCCCAGCCTGTGCGTGAGTGAAACAGCAACGCAGGACCCACAGATCAATCCGTGAGGGAAGGATACAGCCAAACCATCCGCCGATCCGCAGAGGAAAAAATACGTGGGTAAAACTAGGCAAATCTTGTGCGTGAGCGTGAACAAATTCCGCTCATGCATGAGGATGAACAGCCTACAGAGAGGACGTGAAAATGGATGTGCGTGAGTGCTTCAGCTCATCGTGGAAAGAGTGGTATCCTCTGTGAGTGTTCGCAGGGTTTTTTCCTGGCCATAGTGAAGTCAACCACAGTGGAGTGTGCGTGTGGGTGAGGACTGACAGTCCTGCCACCCCACTCCCAAAGACCATAACTGTCGCAACCACCACCAGCCATTCTTAATTAAAGTGGTTGGGATAAAACAAGGGAAGAAGACACATGGGTATTTTCCCTCATTGACCCAAGGTTTGACAATTTCCCCACCCTTATCCTTGTGAAAATCATGCCCCTTTCTCATTTTAGTTGCCGCGATCGTAGCTGGTCGGGTTCATTTAATTAATTATAGATGCATATTTACATGATGACCAACACAATGTATGCCGCATGCCTCGACATACCGTCGGTGACAAATTTAAATCCAAAATGTAGCATAATCGATCAATGGTGGGGCCTTGGCCTTTAGCTCCACACCGTGATCATTTACAATATATACATCCTGTGCATCTAATGCAACGGGGTCAAAACCGGGACATTACATAGAACCACTCCTATCAAGCATTTGTTTGAAGCCGAGATGCGGGCACATAGGGAAAAAGGACTTTGTTATAATTGTGATGATAAATTCACCCGGGGGCATCAATGTACTAAACACAAGCCCTATTTCTTGGATGTGGCTTCTCCGCTTGCACTTGAAATTTGTGGCGCTGCTCAAGATCCAGTAGATGATCAGGTCGACATTCTGCAACCACCTATTGACCCTCAGATTGCTAAACAAGTTGATTGTTTTGTCCATCCTTTCTCCGGCTTTAAAGTCATGGTTTCCAATGGGAGCACTTTACCTTGCAAAGGAAAGTGTTGCAGTGTGTGTATCTCTATTGGAGATTATAACTTGCACTCTAGCATGTCTGCCATACCCCTAGGAGTTGTTCTGTGATTTCGGGCACTCAATGGTTATGCACACTTGGACCCATCTTATGGGATTTTGCTTAACTGTGGATGCATTTTTTAGTCAATAGGAAAAAACACACATTTAATGGCTTACAACCAGGGTCTCTCAGCATCATCAATTCACATTGCATGGAAACAAACCTTAAGAAGAATTCACATGGTGTCATCACTCAGCTCCATTTCATTCAGATGCAACCTTCAGCAGCCTCAAATACTCGCTTAGATCTTTCATTCCAATGCACCCTTCAGATGCTTGATTTTTCCAAGCCCTTCACTCTTGAGAATGATGCTTGCGACAATGGTCTTGGTGTTGTCCTCTTTCAAGATGAACATCCCATGGCATTCACCGGTAAATCCCTTCCTGGAAAGAATTTATCCACCTCCACATATGAGAAGGAAATGATGACTATTTTGCACGCAATACATAAGTGGTGGCCATACCTCTTAGGGAATCCTTGCTGCATCAAGACTAATCACCAGAGTCTAAAATATTTCCTGGAACAACAGGTCTCATCCCCAACACAACAGAAATGGGTTAGCAAACTCAGGGGTTATGACTATGAGATCAATTACAAGAAGGCTAAGGACAATCTTGTGGTGGATACTCTTTCCCGCACATTTGATGCCCCTATCTCTCTTTCAGCTATTGTTATGCCTATTCCAACTTGGTTACACTTTGTTCAGCAAGGCTATGTCAATGACTCCTTGTTATCTGAAATCATCCAACCGTTGGCCAGTAACCCTTATGTAGTATCGCATTTCTCTTGGGATGGCTCTTCTCTGAGATACAAGCGTCGTCTAGTGCTTCCCCAGAGCACAGATATTAAACATGCAGTCTTTTATGAACTCCATGCTTCTCCATCGGCAGGGCACTCCAGGTTCATGAAAACATATGAGAGGGCATGATGTCACTTCTTTTGGAAGGGAATGCAATGAGAAATTCAACAGATGTTTTTCGAATGTACTCCTTGTCAGCGCCACCAAGGTGAAACTACACTCCTTTCCGGATTGCTCGAACCTTTTGCCATCCCTACAAGGATTTGGACATATATTTCGATGGATTTCCTTCAAGGGCTCCCTAAATATGGAGGGAAGACCATAATCTTAGTTGTGGTTGATCGGCTCTCCAAATATCATCATTTTTGTGCTCTCAGCCCTCCATATACCATATACCACCTCCTCAATTGCACAAATTTTCATGGACAAAATATACCTTCTTCATGGAATCCCTTCTTCCATTGTCTCAGACCGCAACGCAACTTTCACAAGTCATTTTCTCCTCACTGACACCAAACTGAATATGAGTTCAGTTTATCACCCACCAATAGATGGTCCGACTGAAGTCATCAACAACTATTGGGAAACTTATCTTCGTTGTTTGACCTTTGAAGAACAACATATGTGGGAAAAGAGGCTCCCTCTCGCTGAATGGTGGTACAATACTTCCTACCATATTGCATCTCAAATGACTCCATATGAAGCAGTTTATGGTCACACATCTCCAGTAATCCTTCCATACATCCCCAGCAGTTCACCAATTCAGGCAGTTGACATGGTTCTTCGAAACTGACATCATATTCTTCACATTCTGTAGGACAATCTTCACATGGCCAGAACCCGCATGAAACACCAAGCCGATCAGCACCGTTCTGAGCGCACTTTTCAAGTCGGTGACATGGTTTTTCTTTGTCTGCAGCCTTACAAGCAATCCTCCTTGAAACTCAAAGGGAATCAAATGCCCGCTCCAAAGATCTATAGTCCATATACAATTCTTCAAAAGATTGGGTATGTTGCTTATAAATTGGCACTTCCTCCTTCTTCTCGCATTCATCAAGTGATTGGCACCAACATTAGAGAACAAATTGTTTTACCAGAACGGGATAATGAAGGATCCATCATTTTAGATCCGGGGGCCATCTTCAATAAGCGCACTTGTCAGCTTCGCTCTCGGTCCATCGCAGAGGTCTTAATTCAGTGGCACAACATGCAACTAGAGGATGCTACATGGGAACCGCTCCTTCAGATTCAACAACAGCTTCCACATCTAAAGCTTTGAGGACAAAGCTTTTTTTTTAAGAGGGAGGGGATGTTAAGAACCTGTGTCAACCCTCCTCTTTATTTTGTTAGTGTATTTTATCGGACGCATATGCTTTGTAAGTCGTCCCATCAATATGTTGTATTATCCCACATTCATGGGGAGTAAGTAATAGTTGTTAAGTTGTCGAGTTATTATGTTGCATTATCCCACATTCATGGAGGGTAGTAGTTGTTTAGATTAGAGTTAGTATATAAGTATGCGTTGAGTCTAATGAAAGCATCGAAGAGTTATTTTGTATTGAGCTTGCTCAAAGGAGGTTGCCCCCTCAAAGTGGTCTGCGATTAATAAAATAACTTTTATGCTCCAATATTTTTGTTATATCGTGCATTCTCATTGTTTATTGCAGGAGGTTCTCCACAATATCTCATATTTAACCCATGATCACTTGAGTTAAACCTTAGGGCTTCTCTATCTGATGTTATAAACTATCTTGTTACATTAACATATTCTTATGTTAGGAGTTTATCCCACAATAATACCCCTTGTCTTGAGCCAAGAAAAATGATTTCCTACAACGAAAATGCAATCTTTAATATAAATGCCATACACTATCTTTGACTTGTATTTATTCTTTGTGTGGTATTACAAGTCATCTTGCTACACTGTCATATTCTTATATATCGATTATGTTCCATGTTAATACTCATATTCTCTCATCAAAGAAAGGATTTTTTATCCAAAAAATAATAATTTAAGTGATGAGTGTTAAATTTTACACACCAATCTCTTTTTATAAGAATGTGCCCACTCTATCCTTTACAAGTGGTGAATGAAGTAGTGTATTCATTAAAAGTTTTGCTAATTCAAAATCAATTTGGGTTACTAGTCCACTAATCAATGTGACAATATCCCCTCTCTCTTTAATATTAACACCATTTAGAAGTATTGTGTGCTTTGTGAGTTATTTGTGGTAACCTCTTATGGCCTACTTAACAATCAATGTGAGAGTATCCCCTCTCTCTTTAACATTAACACCATTTAGAAGTACATGTGTGCTTTGTGAGTTATTTATGGTAACCTCTCATGGCCTATAATGAGAACTTGAACTTTTTGTAATTCATATGTTTTTTTATTTTGAAATTGAATATAATGGCTATGTATACAATGCAAGTGAGGGGAGGAAGTCTTCATATGAAGCAAAGTTTGTCATAAAAACATGTCATTGTAGTCATAGCTAGTTACTACAAATATTATATGGATAAGGCAATGCCCACATCAAAAGCTTTGTTAAACCAACATTTTGTTTAGAGGTGCAAGTCTTCAAGAAGATGTAATATCATCTTTCTTCACTTTGAGATTGATATTATTGACGATTTTGATATCATGTCTTTGTACATTTTCTTTGGTTTGTGGGTGTTATATCGTTATATTCGCATGTCCCAATTTTATTTCACATTAATGATCCTCTTCTTTAGTGAACAAAATAGTTTTTCCTATAAAAAAAATGCAATTTCTCAAACCATGAATGTTAAATTTTCTACATAAGACTTATTTTTAATGGAAATGCACCTTGAATGTTAGTTTTTCCGCATATAACTGTTTTTAATAGAAACGCACCCACTTTATGCATTTAGAGCAATTTATGAAGTTTTGTATTCATTAAAACAAAATATATAAATTTGAATGCAATTTTGGATACAAAGTCTTTATGTTCATTAAAAAAAATTATATAAATTTGAATGCATTTTTGGATACAGAGTCTAATATGATAGCATTCTACCTTATTTGTCTAGTAGCATCATATAAAAGATAAAAAAGAGGATATATGTTTTGTGGGACCTTCATGATCCTTATAGTAGAGTGACCAAATTATGTCAAGTGGTGGGGTTTTTTGAAATTAACTTTTATTTCTATTTTTGGAGTTGAACATAATGGTCATGTTTGCGATGAAAGTGGGGGAGATAAAGTTTTAATGTGGAATGATTCTTTTAACATAAGACATGGTATTGTGGTTATAGTTTGAGATTAAAAACAATATATTGACTATAAGTTAAAGAACTCTTTCAAGGTATAATGTTTAAATGGTCATTTATACTAGTCTTAAAGTAAAAGAAGGTGCCATCACATCAACATAACTATTTGACATCTTGAAATTAATTTCTATTTCTATTTTTGAAGTTGAACATAATGGTCATGTTTGCAATTAAAGTCAGTAGACAAAGTTTTAATGTTAGAATGATTTTTTTTAGCATAAAGACATGGTATTGCAGTAATAGTTTGGGATTACAAACATCATATTAACCACAAGTTAAAGAAGTCTTACAAGGCATATTGTTTAAATGGTTAATTATATTAATCTTTAAGGGAGAGATGATGTCACCATGTTAACACAAGGATTTACATCTTATAAACAACTCTTACACTAGTTAAGTTTTTTATGCAGGTCATGCCGCATAAACCACCCCTCTCTTGCATCGGTTCTTTATATGGTACTATTCACTATAGGGACACCCAACACATACACACTTGGCAATAGAAAGTATTAATGTAAAACGGAATCTCATTATAGAAATATGTCACTTTAATAATAGCATGCACTACACAAAAGAATATAGTGAACAACGATGAATCAAAGAAGTCCCATAAAGTGTGACACCAAAATTGTGAGTGGCGTTAACATCAAAGCAAGGGAGGATATTATCACATAAATCAAAGACTTGTGCCACAAAACTAATTTTCATATTAGCAAAGCTTTTGGTACAAATAACGCCTCATAAAATGTTCATAATTTTAAACAATATACATTCTTTTTTTAGCAAAAAACAATATACATTCGATAACCACAATAGGTAAATTTTCTTGTATGTGCGGAATGTGGACACTCACGTAAACTTATCATTCTATATTCAAACTTACAAGATACTCTATAACCACACACAAAACATACATTCATTTTCTTGTATATAGGATTAAAGGTGCATTCAATATAGACAACATATCACGTACATTGAATCTAGACATTAACATAAACATATCTAAATCTAAAACTATACTATTAAAATAACATATTAAATAGATTTATTTTAATTATATTAGATATTTTAAACTGTGTAAAAATTTAAAAATATACTTTCTAATATAATTGCATTAAAGTTTAAATCTTATTAATGACATCATTGTATATGTGTTCATACATGTCAACACACTATTTTATATAATTATTAATAATAATCAAATTTCATAACACTAAAGTATTAATAATTATTTATAATAATAATAAACTTAAATACACTTAAAAATAACCAATAAAAATTAATACTAATAAATTTAAACATACCAAAACCAATAAAAAAATATTATTTACATCATATTTAACTTAAAATTTATATGTATTAATCCCATTAAATTTTGTTTAATAATAACCCTACATATAAAATAATTATTAATCAAAATTTAATATTTGATGAAAGGTTCAATTTTCTTCTAGATGTGACATGTTTAGCTCAAAAAGGAGGAGGCCGTCAAACCACTTAAACGGCCTAAGTTTAATGTCAATGTTAAACCATATTTTTTTTCTTTTTTTCTTTCATAGAAAAATATCTTATATATATAATATAAAAAGGTATTAACAGGGTATTTACAAAATGATTACTTGTCTCCCTCTGTCACAATACAAAATTATCTATATCATCCCAACAATTACTACTGTCACCCATATACTAAGTTCCCCTATTGTTCTAAATATAACCCCACAAGTATCTATCCAAGTGTATTATGTAATTGTCCTTTACACAATCCACCCCAGATAAATGAGCCCACAATGGATCATAAGATGTATCAATCTTATGCATCCATCAAGTCATGGCGTTGAATGCTTCACTTAATCTTTATCTATTTTATATATATATAAAATATGAAAAATATTAATATAAATGGATGAAAAGAATTATGGTATAATTATTTATATAAAAAATTAAAATAAAAAAAATATTAATATTTAATGAAATAATATATATATAATATTATATATACACACGCAAAACTAGATAAAGTCCATTTTCATAGTTTCGTTAAGATTTTTTGAGAGAGTGATAATGGATAAATGTGTTAAAATTTCACTTTAAATGATTAAGATCATTTAGGTGTTTGGTAAAAGATGATGATTTTGTTATTATTATTATTAAATAATGTTATGGTTACCCATACAAATGTTTAGAAATAATGTTTAAATATATAAAACATACAGAACGTCATCTCCGGTACACACATAAATGAATTAAATCTCAGTTGAGTTCTAAACTCTATCAATTAATATATTATTTTGATGTATCCAAAGATAATTGTTAGTAATATAAAGCACCACCAATAAACATATGTCACAAAGCTCATTACATCTTCTTCTTCAACTTTCCATTTTTTTTTTTAGAATTACTTTCGCTATTCGATTTAAGTTTTTGATATTTTGGACAATAGTTGTATTGTTATTGTTGTTGTTGTTGTTGTTTTTTTTTTCTTTCAATGTGGTTCACGCGCCGGCTTGACCGACGGGCTACGTCCACGGAAATAAATCAGGCGGGCCCACCCGAAAGGGCCTCACACCTTTGGCACACTTCATGCCTAACCCCAATAGCGTCAATGAGAATTGAACCCGTGACCTCTATACCGAGAGGCCTAGCGACGAGTGCTCAACCAATTGAGCTAACTCTTGGGGCTTAGTTGTATTGTTATTGTTATAATGGTAAGTGCAATATTTTAATTTGTTTTTATAATTTTTTGAAAATAAAAATGTATTTTTTCTTTTTAAAAGTATGTGTATTATTCTTTTGCTACTTATAAATACAACAATAGCATATTAAAAACATAATTTTTTTGTTATAAGTAACATTATATATATATATTATATGGTCTATTCAGATTCAGGAGTAGAGGCGGTAAAAGAAGGGGGAAATCAGGAAAGTTCAGAGGAGGAATATGATTCTGAGGAAGGGGAAATCGAGATGACTACCCCAAGCATGAAGAAGGCTAGAGGAAGAAGATCAACCAAGCAGGTGCGCGAGCAAGCCACTTACAAGGATAAATTGCAAGGCTCCTAGTTAACTTTGGAAAAACTTCTCCGAAACACCAGAAACATTAGGCATGAAGGGCAACACTAGAAAGGGATGCCTGCATCCGCTAAAAGTAAGTAATGAAGGTCCTTTCCTGGAACTGCAGAGGCCTGGGAAGAAAAGGCAAGGAAGAACCTATGAAAGATTTGATAAGACTAGTCCAACCAGACATCTTGCTGATCAAGGAGACCAAGATGGAGAAAAGACACTTTTTCTCTAGGTAAGTGCAAACTTTTGGAAGAAAGGAGGAAGAACAATAGTCAGCTGAAGGGGTGCCTCTGGAGGAATAGGTACACTGTGGGATGATTGGAAATATGACCTTGTTGAAACCAAGCATAGTCAGCATTGGATTCTTACTACATTGTTGCAGAAAGACTCTAATACCCAGGTAAGACTCTTCAACATGTATGTGCCTGCTACTTATGCTGAAAAGAAAACTTGTTGGAATCTAATTCGCGATGAAAGAAGCAATCTGATGGGTAATGTCATCCTAGTTGGAAACCTAAATATCATCTTAAATCGAGATGAAAAGAGAGGAGGTTCGGTGGTTAGAGATCCTATAAGGGAGTAAGTTGATGATATAATTCTCGATTGGGGTCTATCGGACATCATTCCAACCAAAGGGAAATACACTTGGAACAACAAAAGATTGTGGCCAGGGCACATTTCTGCCAGGTTGGATCGGTTTCTAGTCTAAGACTCCTTTCTTCTTTGGGAGTGAACTCTTCTTCCAAAATCTCGGCGTTTAGAGGATCATATCATAAACCTATCTTGCTCGAGATGAGGAAAGGCCATAACCTTGGCCCTATTCCTTTACGTTTTAGTCCTCTGTGGGTCTCCCACAATGACTTCATGAAGACTAATGTTGAATTTTGGATTGCTTCGGTTACGGCCTCTCCTTTCTACATCTGGGAATAAAAATTGCGTAGAACTAAGAGGCCGCTCAAGAAATGGACAAAAACTCTTGAAACTCCAATCCCCAAAAAAAGAGAAAGTTGTGTTGATGCTTGAGCCCCACCAGATCGCTATGGAATCTATCCACATATTTGAGGAGGACCAAAATAAAGAAGTTAAATTATAGCAAGAGCTCTTCGATGCTTGCTGACAGGAGGTTGCCCTAGGGAGGCTGAAAGCCGGGTGTCTCTAGCTCCAAGTTGGAGATCGTAACTCTAGGTTCTTCCATAAACAAGCATAATCGAGAAATAATTTTAAAACGGTGCAAGATAAAAACGTCCAAGATAAAGTTAGTTGTGATTATGAAGAGATCAAATCTGAAGCCAGTCGCCACTTCAACATTATTTACTCAGCAGAGGTCGGCACCATTGTTGATATTGAGATAATGGATTTAATTCCAAAAATCTTTAGAAAAAAGGACAACGACAGTCTGATTAAGAGAATCACGATTGAAGAGCTGAAAGATGTCATGCATGATATGAAGGATGACAAGTCACCTAGTCCAGATGGTTTCAACGCAACCTTCATCAAAGCATGTTGGGAAATTGTTCAGAAAGTCTTATTCAAAATGGTGACAAAATCTCAAAGATGTGACAAAATCGGTGGAAGCACCAATTCAGCCTTTCTTGCTCTGATTTCCAAATAGAAAGATGTGAGCTGCTTTGACAGATTTCACCCAATCTCCATGTATAATATTGGGTACAAGATTATTACTAAATTAATGGCTAGAAGGTTAAAACAAATATTGCCTCATATCATTCTAGATAACCAAGGAGGTTTTATTAAAGGCAGGAGAATCTGGGATAATATTATCCTAGTCCAAGAGGTAATTCACTCCAGCCTGAAGAATGGTGAAAAAAGGTATGGTGGCGAAGATTGACTTAGCCAACGCGTTTGACAGAGTATCTCATACCTTTCTCCTTAATGTTATGGCAAGATATGGCTTTGATTTGAGCTCCATCAGATGGGTCAAATCCTGCATCAATATGCCTTGGATCACCCCCCTTATAAACGGAAGAGCAGTTGGTTTCTTCCAAGCCACGAGAGGATTGAGGCAAGAATGCCCGCTATCGCCACTGCTCTATGCAATCCAAGCCTTCATTATCAATCTCCAACTCGAGCAATCTAGAAGGGACCAGGACTTAATCGGCATTAATATGGCTCGAGGAACTAAAAACATCAATCATGCTTAGTTTGCAGACAACACAATTCTACTCGAAGGAGCAAGTCAACTCATAGCTAGAAGATTCAAAGTTGAATTGAATCACTACTGTCAAGCTTTTGGGAGCAAACTAAACCTTAGAAAGAGCTCGATCTATAGTTGGAACATCAATCCAAGGGAGATGTCTGGGATATCCTGGATACCAGAAATTGAAGGAGTTACTATTTGGCATCCATTTAAATATCTAGGGATCCCTATATTAAAAAATAAGCCGAAGTGCTCGGATTGGAATCCTTTAATTGAAAATTTCAAAAAAAAAATCATGGCCCGGGGTGCTGTTTGGTTATAAATATGGCCAGGAAATTGGTTATGATTAAATCTATTCTCAATAGTTATCCGCTCTATCAGTGTTCTACTCTATTGGCTCCGACCAAAATTTTAGCAAAAATAGAGTGTATGTTGAGATCCTTCTTTGGCAAGGAGGGAAAAACAGAGAAGGGAAAAAATTTGCTCTTATCAGTTGGAGGAAAATTAAAATGTCTCAGATGGAAGGAGGCCTCTGGCTCAGAGATCTGAAATTCCAAAATTTAGCAATGGGAGCTAAGTTGCTTTGGAATCTGGTTGACTAAAAGCCTTCCTGGAGCAGTAAGGTGATTTGGAACAAGTATGGCGTTGCCTAGATTCAAGGAGGATCTTCACTGGGTACCTGGAAATGGCAAGATGATTAAGCTCTGGCAGGACTCAATCATGGGGAAATCGCCGCCTCCACCTCTTCCAACTCTCAGAAGGTGGTTTGATCAGTAGGGAATCAATATGATGTGGGACATAGCCCAATGAGATATTTAGACACCTCATAAGTGGATCAAATGGAACTTACCTAAGTGCCCAGTGGAGATGGAGGAAGAGAAACATCAATTCATGGAATATCTCTCTGGAAATGCACCGCTGGCTAGAGGATTCAAAGACCACTGTGGATGGGGCAGTTCGAGGTTGTACACCTCTACTCATGGTTACAGCATGTACTCAGCAGTCCCTAGCGTTGCCAACGACCCTGCGATCTGGAAGAATTTGTGGGAAGCTCCAACTCTACCCAAAATCGACATTTTCTGTTGGACAGTGCTGCACAATCGGATTCTTACGAGAGAGAATTTGCAAAAGCGTGGGATAGAAGGTGCGTTTAGATTCCCATTGTGTCGGGTCAATTATGAAACCATGTTGTATCTTTTCTTCATTTGCCCCTTCGCTAGAGCAGTGTGGGGTCAGCTCACTGTCCCATGGTTCGGCAAGGTGGAGTTTCCTGGTAATATTCATCTCTAGTTAGTTAATTTGGAAAAGGCGTAAAATGGAAAATTAGAGAATAAAAAGGGAATGAAACAGTGTTGGATGATGTTCCCAAAGCTTGTATGCTGGCATCTTTGGATAGAGCGCAACCATAGAATATTTCAGAACAAGGATCAAATGCCAGGGAAAATAGATTCCAAAATGCAAGCTCTTATGGGAGAGGTTTTAAAGATCAACCAGATCGCCAGGAACAAATCCAAACTCACAGCCAATGAGGTTAATTGGATGCAGTCCCTCAATTCTTCTACTATTGCATAGATCCAACTCCGAAGAAGCTGGATATTTGGGAGATTAGACTTGATAAATCCCAATTTGGAAACTGGATGAAAGAAAGGAAGATGTTCAAGTTGTTCTTTGACGGTGCCTCAAAGGGGAATCCAGGGATGGCGAGAGGCGGAGGGGTCATTATTTGTCCTGAGGGAAAAATAAAAGTGGAATATTTTTGGAATATTGGAACCGATTCCAATAACATGGCTGAAGCCTACAAGTCATGGCAAGGGATCAAGCAGTTGACATAAAAAGGAGTTGAGGAAGCTATTGTCTTTGGAGATTCTCGGTTAATTATCCAGGCGCTGGATGGAGCAAGTCAGAGTCAAAATTTGAGGTTGGATAGACCGATTAAAAGAATTAAGGCTCTCTCTAAGTCCTTTGGTATTTAGAGTTCTTTCATATTCTCCATGAGCTAAATGACGTGGTAGATCAGGCTGCTAATAATTCAATGGGTTTAAGTAAGAATGAGATGTCGATCAATCTTTTTTTATCCTCATCTTTTCCTCCTTAGGATGCTAGGATTTTGTTTATCTATTTGAGGGAATGTTCGAACATGTTTGTAGGAGAAGTTGCAAACTCTTAGGAACTGGTTTTTTCTAAAAATCAGTTTGTTGTATTTCTCTCTATTAATTGTTTTTTTTTATATATAAACTTAACCCTTTCTGTAAAAAAAAAAAATTGTTAATTTGGGACAACTTGTAGAAATATTGATGGCATGGTCCAAGCTGGTGTGCCCTGTGTCGTTTGAGTGAGGAATCCTGCTCACATTTATTTGTTTTATGTTCTTATGCGATGTTTGTCTAGAATGTGACAACAAAAGAAGTAAAGGCCTTTGTAGTTCAACTGGGGAATGCAGAGTTGACAATCGTGGTGGAATAGCTCTATGGTATGCTCTTTCGATGATTTCCCTTCCTCCTTTACATATGGAATTTGGTGGGTTTGCAATGCAGTAATCTTCCATGGTCGCCTGATTCCAGTAGAGGTGACAGTGGCTCTAATTGTGTTGTGGACAAAAGAACATAAAGCATTGGTCAAATCGAGAAAGCAATGTACCTTGTTTCCTTTATCAATTGACAAATTAGTACCATGGGTGTTCTTTGATGGAGCAAGCCAAGGTGAGCCTCCTTTGGGAGGCTCTAGGGGTGTTCCATACATCGCACAAAATCACAAGTTAAGCATCAAATCCACTCCAAGACATTGCTCAAATAGCAAGGCTAGACTTGCTGCTCTTTACTCTGTTCTAAAAGTGGCAATATCTAGGAATATATCCATTATGCACATTTTTGGAGACTAAAAAATGGTCGTTGATTGGGCCAATAACAAAATCCAAATCAGGGCATCTCATCTCCAACATCTCTTAAATTATCTACGTTAAAAAATGGCATACGTTACGGTATTAACCTTTGTTCGTATATACAAAGAATTGAACACATAAGCATATCAACTATCAAAAGGCTCCTTGATGTTGGATCTTAGGAAAACTGAGATAGAAGAAACCATAGAAGGAACTCGCTCACAGTTGCAAGGATGATTCTAAATATATGTAATCCTCATGGAAGGATGTTAATTGGGAGGAAATGTTTCTATTTTGTATATGAAAGATGTAAAGAAGATGCTTATGAAAAACATAGTCTATTGTGATGTATGGATATAAAGACTTTGTTATAAATCTATTTTAAGCTGCTTATGATCATTTTCTATGAATAATTGATATTTTCCATTTAAAAATATATATATAGATATATATCCAATTAATTACTTTTTTTTATCATAAAAAATGTATATTATTTATCTATTAATTACTGATATATATTATAATAAACATCATATATAATATATTGAAAATTTAATTAAAATTAAAAACAATTTCAATACGTCGAAAATACCATTAAATCAACCCAAATACTTCTTAGTTATGACATAAAATCCGATGTCCATAGATTTTCTAAATATTATCCCCCTCCCTCTCCTACTTATCATGGGACATTCAGTATCAAACCATGTAGTTGCTTGCATCATAATTTGAAACCACTATCCCCTCATAGCAACCGAATGACCTTAGTATGGAACACCAATTGAAGGGATGGTAAATTAATGTTTTGCATTATCATTGGAAAATATTATCTCCATAAAGCAACTTAATGTATCCATGCTACTAAGGGACTATAGGAAAGGGCGTTTAAAATTATATTTATAATATTATGAATGTTTATAGGCATCTTTTTTGTGTTGGTAATTATTCTAGAAATGTATTATTCATTTTCAAGATTGTTAGTGTTTCTCAATGTTCAAAGAAGAATGTAATGTAATTAAATTGATTTTTAGATTGTGAGTATTTTAAATGTTTAAAAAAATGTAATGATGATTATTATAATTAAATTAAGGGGAGGATTTTTTTTTCTAATTTTTTTTTCTTTGTAGAGTGGGGTTTTTTAAAAGGAGTTAACTTTTGAATCAACCATTTGCATCGATCGGACGACCACGGTCGCGTGAGCGGTCACGTCCGACAACCACGGTCGTCCGATCGGTGCAAATGGTCGGGCAAATAGGATTCTCCTTTTTAAAAAGGTATACGCAGGAGACTATTGTGACTAGTATTTAATGCCTCATATATAGTGAGGGGAGGTAGAGGAACGTAGTTGCTTGACCAATTATTGATTTATTTTTGCTTTTTGTTATGTGTGTAGTTTCGGTATGTCTCACTCATTGTTTGAAGCTAGGTGTATGCAAGCAATAATTCTTTTTTGTCTGATCAATCCAACCACTCAACATTTAATATATAGAATGCATTTGAAATTAAATTTAAATTTATAATGGAGGTTTTCACTAAATTATTGTTGGATTACGCCTTGGTTGATATGATATTTTCATTTCGTTACTAATAAGTATGTTAAACCCAATTTAGAGAAAAAAAACGCAATTCATTATATTTATAAATAAACTACCTTGTTCATGGGTCTTATAGGGCATTACATATATCTCTTCAATACAAAATACAACCATTGAACCACTTTGTTCAAGGACCTTATAGGCCTTTACACATATTTCTTCGAAACCAAAAATTAGAAAGTGACCTCGTAAAATAAAAAGTTTTCATTTAAGATTGAAAAGTCTTTGTACATAGCACATATGAGATGGCTATAAAAAGTTATGATATAATAAAAAGATTTCACTATTTAGTCTTGTCTCCAAAAAAAGTAGACGTTCTTTGACTACAAGAAAGTTCTTAACTTGTAGTTGATAGTTCAACTAGGATGAAGTCTTAGGTCATGCTCAATAATAGTACCATTTTCGTGCTCCCTTTTGTGCCAAATGTCATCACCCACATAAAGACCTTGTTTGGATAATTGATCTACTATAGAATTCTTTCTATGTAGATATGTTGGTAGTTGATTTCTTAAAAGATACCTGCAATTCTAGAGAGCTCTTCATATAAAGGCTTCAACATAATGTTTTTTTGGTGATCTCTTCATCTTCATCCATTCAACAACAAGCTTTGAATCCTCAAAAAACGGTAAGCATTGAACCCCTTTGGAATGTGCCAAAGGCATAACTAGTTTTAGAGCCATCATCTTAGCATGATTGTTTGTGCTCCTCCCCAGGCCAGTAGAGAAATTTATCAAATGAGAATCATAAAGGTGAACACTACCTCCAACACCACCCATACCTAGCGTGCCTGGTGAAGCACCATCGAAGTAGGATTAACAACATGTTATGTCTATAATCTCATCAGCAATCCTTCGAACTCTTGGTAGACCATCACCTTCAAGAAAATGACTATGAATTGCCAAACTTTTAGATGCATATACAATTGGAGGAATGTATATATCATTAAAGATTGTTGGGTTCCTAGATATCTAGGCCACCTAGATCATGAGGGCAGGTAGAGCCAAAACATATTTAAATTCCACATTGTTGATCCAATACTATAAAGCCTCTTGAAGCCCAAGTCCATTCCATGTATTCAAAGTACCCTTTACTTGTATGGCATAGTCCCACATCCTAGAGATGTTAAAACTTTAAGAAGTTAAACCTATTGTTAAAACTTGTAATTAATGCCAATGACCACTAGTGTGGTTAATGGTTAATTGCTCTAAATAACTAGGTATTTCTATTGTGTTGTCATTGGGCTCAATGGCTTTGACTAGATTTTTTGCTTGAAAAACATTGCTTCAAAGAAGTGTCAAAATAATGTTGAAAGGTATGTATGGTGACCACGCAAGTTGGTTTATTTATCATTGAATACCCATTCATCACTTTTTTGAACTAGATAGAGATATGATCAGACATAAATGACACAACAACATACATTTATGTCACTATAGTAATGAGATTTGCAATTATTATAGATATCACATACATAACAATCATAAGTAAAACAGGGCCCATGAAGCATAATATAAAAGTCACAAACTATATTTACTTTTAAATGGAAAAAATGTTAGCGATAACATTCTTGGAATTTTATTATTATTAACTACTCTTGCAACTTTAATGTGTTTTTTCTTACCATGGAAAAAATTGGGGAATAATTTAAAATTAAATAAGCCAAAAAAACAATTTAATAATGTTAAAAGTTTTGTCACTGGTTAAGTAGGGATGGTGATGTTTTCCACATTAAAATTCAATCAACACCAAATTGTGTAGTATGTTTTCTCATATGGAATAATTGGACTATTATGTCAAATCAAACATAATAACTGCCATAAAATAATAAACAACATGTCACCTCTTGAGAGATCAAGTGCTCAAACACACTTATAAGAAGCATCTTGCGATAAAGAATAACAGTAAAACTAGTGCAATGATAACTACATCAATGATACATTTCGACTAGCCAACAAATAACTCAACCAAACCTTGCACTAATGATTTTCTACCCTTGTTTTCCAATGCTTGGAACAACATTTTAAAAAAATGGCTTGTTTATTGCATTTGTAACAAAAATCTTTGCATCATTTTTACAATGTTAATCTTTTGACAATTTTATTATGATGGGTATGGCAAGAGAAGGATATGCATATACATTTTTTTTGTTTAGATTGCATGGTATTTCCTGCTACCACCATATAGTATATCACACCTCATTAACCTTGGATGCGGGTGTATGTCCAGTCCTCTCGACACTTGGTAGCATGATCAGTACACTTGGAGCTAACCGAAGCAAATAGCTCGATCCCCGATACGCTGCAAGCCAACATTTATTTCGCATGCCTCGCAAGTTGGTCCCACCTGGAGGTTCATGTTAAGCCCAAGCTCAAGATGATGGCATACATCTTCCATTTGGCGTAAACACGTGCTCTTGGTCCGCCTCCAGGAAGGTTGATACGCAGGCTTTAATGTGCAAACAGTCGAGCGGCCCTGGTTTAATTGAGAGCCATACCGTGGACATAGATCGACTCACTGAAGAGACGGGAAGAGAACACTTGTATGGCCTGGACTTTAATGGGTTCCTATAGCATGATGAAATTGGTTCCTTTGATACGACGGGTGAAGTATTGGTCCACTCAAGCATATTGCTTCATGATGCAATCCTCGTGTGTGATGCCCTTCTCGCCCTCTCAGAAGATGTATGATATAGAGACCCTACATGCTTCCCTCTGCATTAGCTCTCCCTCGACGATTATAGTGGTGTTGGTTCAGATCTGGTCACGCTCTGTTATCTGCTTGACTCTGTGGGTCTCTGCTAATCGTAGTCTCACAATGACTCGGCTAAGGGGAACCCCTCATAAGGGGGTAGACATGGTTCGATCCATGAGGCTGAGCACCCCATAAATGATAAGGCAATAAACACTAGGTATGATAGCATAGTCTCGCCCCTGGTCCGCGCTCTAATAGAAGACTGAGAATCTACCCAGGTAGCTGAATTTCTGGCTACGAGAAACTATGGTAATCGGATAAAATTTTATTGCTTAGTGAAGAACATGCTCAAAAATTTGGTGGAAGAAGTGTTGATGAATTGGTCTGTAGCTACCACTTCCATTATGGATGTCAAAGGCCTCCTGGTGCATTTGGACGACAAACTAGCAAGGTTGGACGCTAGTCTGGATGGTGGAAAATTCTCTCTAGAATGGTGCTTTGCCAGGTTCAAGCAACCTGCTTTGAACTTTTACAGGCTTTAGATGGCTAATACGATGACCACCTTCTCTGCATGTTCTGCAGTAGTCTCCCTTCCAGGCGTCCCGCGCCACGAGCCTCCGACTCCCTCCGTCTCGGAAGACTTGTTTACTAAAGGATTAGGGAACGTGAAAGGCTCGTCATCCTCAATAGTTGGGTAGGCCATACATGAAACAAGAGCTTCCTCAAGTTGGTCTCCGCTACTCTCCATCTTTTTGGTGCCATCTACTATTGATCTATTACAGTTCAAAAGGGTCCATGCATCCACTGGGAAGGGACCATGTGTAGCAAATCGGAGCCCCTGTTGCCCAAGCTCCGGCCTCAAGCTTGGGATGATGATTTCTTTGGAAGTTGTAAAATTGTTGAAGATAAACCTAGTCCCGACAAGGATGGTGAGCCTGCTCTAGGCGACTGCCCCTAGTCCGTTCGTTTTTCTGCTAAGGTTTTAATCTTTTTTGCCAAATTTACTGTCTTCTTGCTAGGATATAATTCCTAGTTCAAATTGTAAGTACCGCAGTGCAGTCAGGTTGATGGATAAAGCTCAGCTCTCTTATGTTATTCTGATGACCGCCATTTTTGGAGGTCGGGGTTGGTGGTTACGCCTTCCCATATTACCTGAGCCGAAATCACGCCATGTAACTTTTTTTGTACTTTTAATATAAATACTTCCAACAGCTTTACAAAAAAAAATATCACACTTATTGCACACATGTACATAAGAATAAATATTAATTAGGCGAGAGGGTTTGCTCCACTGATTGTTGCCAACGCTACTAGTCATTTGTCTATTTCCTTGTTTGAATCCCCCTAAGTGGTTGGGCACTCCAGTCTACACCAACAAGTTTAGTAGGGATGCCATCCATGAATGTGGAAAGGATCCCTTTGGTTTTCTTGCGAGTTTTTTCTTAATGAAAAGTCCTAATGGGTTCGCTCAACCAATTGTTGCCAATGATGTTGGGAATTTGACTAGTTTCATCCAACCAGGTGTTTGGTTCAAATCCTCATGGTTTATGCACACTGGTATATGCTAACGTATTTACTAAGAATGTCGTTCATGAATGCAAGGAAGTATCCCCTTGGTTTCCTTGTGAGGTTTTCATTGGCATAGGAAGAAGAAAATATATATTACGAAAGTGGTTACTTGTTAAACACCTAGTTTAGTATTTTAGTTAAGAATTTATATCTGCAAGGTCTTTGAGCCCCACTTATGTAGCATCCTCAAGTATATGACATATTCATTTACATAAGAGAAAAATATTAAGTAAGTGAGTACTTGAGAAAACATCTTACTTTAGTATTTATTTGACCTCTACACATATGTGGTCTTGAGTTCCTGTTATTTTGTAAGTTTATTATGCATAACATTAAAGGGAGATGGATTTTATCAAGTAAAAAATTGTTTAAACTTGTCAAGGAAAGATTGAGAGGTATGAAGGAGGATAGGAAAATGTCACTTCCCTCTCACCCCATTGGTACATGCCTCACACCCTAGTTGTGCTTCACCAAATAAAAGTAGGAAGCTTATCAATGGCCACATAGAGCAAGGAGGTTGTTCAGTTGGAGAGGAGAGTGGAGTTGTAACACCTTTGGGTAATCATTTTGTTCTTATTCGATAGTCATTTTGCTTTGGCTTAAGTTTTTTTGGTTTGCGGTTTTCCCCTGCATCTTTTATGTTTTTAATGATTTCTAGCAAGATGTCCTCACGAATCTATATTGGATGCAATTTGGATACCTAATCTGACATCTTCATGTTGATGGCAACGAGATTTTCTATTGGACCAATGTTATGGATAACATGTGGCTCTTCATTATTGCTCTTGGTGCTTCCGATTCCAGGTTGTGATGGAGCTCGTGGCTCATGCCTTTATTAGTAGGTTTGTATAACCACAAGAAGTGGCATATGCATGTTTCCTCCTTTGCTTACTAATTAACCCCAGTGATTCAGGTGGTAGTTTTTCTCTTACCCTAATTGTTGGCTTATTGATGTGGTGTTTCATTGAGGTTTAAGATTTATTGATTTCCATTGTCTTAGATTTAATATGGTCTCGAGGTTATGTTCTTCCCCATACATGCAACCGGTAGCTAATTGTGAGGGATGTTTATCGAGTTTAGGTGCCCAACGCCATGTTGATCCCTTGCATGATTTTTTGAGTTTTTGTAAAGGCTATACATATGCAATGGTACTATGCTCTCTCAATTTAGGGCTATATATATAGATGGAAAATTGTGGAGCTTGTTTTTTGAGTTCTGCTTAAATGTTGCAAGTGCTTGTGGAGGATATATGCACGATCAACCATTTTTTTGTATAAACACTTTGTACACATCCTTGTGTTGTTAATAGTCAAAGGAAGCTTTTATGCCAGGAAAAACTATTGAGGCAAAATCTCAAAATTATTGTTACTTGATTGATAGTACGACCTTGTTACTTGATCGATAGTATGGCCTTGGGACATTATTGGTGGTATCTCATGTAAAATCAACAAAAAAACATGCTTTTCAAAATGTGATAACTTATCAATGGGGTTGTGCTTTGATGATGAAGATGGTAACATGTCAAACCACCCACCAAATTTGAATTCTGATAAAAAATAAACAAGTAGTTAAATCCAAAAGCAAATCCTACTGATTTTGATAGGAGAAGAGGTTTTATAATCGTAAAAGCAATCCCAAAGCACCAATACATATGCATTTTATTTTATTGTACACAAACACACACCCACAGAGTTATGTTACACAACGGGGACTAAGGTGAAGGTCGACCAAGTGGAATATTGATCCCAAAAACAATCAAGCAATAAGTTAGATTGGGGAGCCACTCTACTATGGGTACCCCTACTAATGTAACCATAATGACATGTAGTGGCTTTTAAAACACCATGGACCAACCATACGTAGTAATGTGGGACAAATTATCAGAGGAAATGATTTTTTATAGTTGTAAAATATTATCCAAGGCATCAATACTGATGTATATAACATTATTATATACACATTATACATGGAAGCACACACACATAGTTGTGCCACACAAAAGGGATCGAGGGTGAAGGCTAAGCAAGTGGAATATTAGTGCCTCAATTAAACAAACAATATGTTAGCGAGAGACAACACTCCATGTGCTTACCCATATTAGAATAAACATCATGGCGTGTGAGGACTTTTAAACCATCGCAAACCAACTTCCGACACTAGTGTGGGATATATTGTTAGAGAGGAGACGTATTTATTATCATAGAAGCAATTCTAAGGCACCAATACTAATGCTTACAACATTAGTATACAAATACACAACCAAAGAGTTGTGCCACACAAACGAAACTAGAGTAATGGTTGAACAAGTGTAATATCAACCATAAGTAATTTAACAATATGGGCTTAGGCTTGCAGATGGATTGACAAAACCACCCTCCTTTAAAACCACCCTCCTTTAGTCCTTTGAAGCTCCGAGAGGTTTGAGGTTCAAGTGTGCAACCAATTTGAGTTTAAATATGCTAGTTAAAAAATTTCAACAAAATATTTAGACCTCAATACAATAGAAAAACCTATATTTATTGAATGATACCCCATATAACAATCAACAAATAATCAATAACTACCGAAAATATTTATTTTTCTATTAAAAATTATTTGATTAATTAAATGGCACCCTATCCACCACCTTTGATAAATATCAAGATATGCCCACATGAAAATGTAATCCACATTTGTATGCACTTGCAATGTGAAATCATGTGATTTTATTTCCATGTACAAATATGCTGGGCTTAAAATAGAGCATGTCTCATAATGGAGAGTAAAATGTAAAGGATGGTGTAGTAATCATTATCCATGGCATGGAATGTCACATCATAACATCAATCCTAGAGAATCACAAAGGCTTTGATTCGATGTACCAAGTCTCAATTAAAGGCCAACATTATCCATAAGATACATCTTGACATAGGACAAAAGGTCAAACCTCTCGCACATTTGACGGATAGGACCATGAGAATGACATTATATTTTTAAATAATGTAACAACCAACTTAAGTATTTTATGTAGTGTTTAATTGGTTGGTGATATATATAATTTTTATAAGATTATATAATATTTGTTTAGTAAAATATGATGAAGGATAATTTTTATTTTATTTTAAGTGACATAAAATATTAATACAAATATGTTTTTTAAACCAGCGTAGATCTAAATCCTAGGCTCTATCAAGTGTCGAGATGGATCAAATCTCTCAAGGTGCAAACATCTTCTTAGGTATCCATTCATTTGATTCAAACCAAAAGACACATATTTTAATTTAAGGTTCACATATAATTTTATTATTATTAATATTTAATATTATTTATGGCGGACATATAATATTTTTTATTATTTTTTATTTTATTAAGAACGAACATTGTATCATTTCCCCACACATGGTTTTAAAACCATATGCAAGGCCCTCCTACAATCATGGGTTGTTTAGGAGGCCTTGCACATGGTCTTAAAACCATTTGCATGGCCCTCCTAAACCATGTACAATAAAACCACAGGTTGTTTTGGAGGCCTTGCACATGGTTTAAAAACTATGGCAAAGCCTCCTAAACCATGTACAATAAAACCACGGGTTGTCTAGAATGCCTTGCACATGGTTTTAAAACCTTGTGCACAATTTTGTGTTTTTTTCTTCACCCACGTATTTTTTACGGATAATTAAACTTTTACATTTTTATTGTTTTTTACGTAGGAAGATTACAACATCTCCCCCATATTGTATTGTTTTTGTGGCCGGCATTTATTTTGGCCTATTAGAAAATTTATTTTTTATTAATAAAAATAACGTTAGGAAAGTGATATTATTTTTTATTTTGTGTTACAAAATCTCTTCCATAATATTCACTATCACTATTATTTTTTGTCTGACATGTTACAAACCTTACATCACGTTACAGGATCTCTCCCATAATATTCACTATCACTATTATTTTTTGCTGACATGTTACAAATGTTACATCACTTTACAAGATCTCTCCCATAATATTCACTATCACTATTATTTTTTGCTGACATGTTACAAATGTTAGTAACGTTACATCACGTTACAAGATCTCCCCCATACTGGGCTGTAGAGCGCCTCCCGGCGCAATGAATTTTTTATACAATTATAATTAATAAAATTATCGTTAAAAATATAATTAGTTATAACTATGAAATAGTTTGATTTAGATGGATACTAGTTGTTTTACCGAGTTACAATGGTTTTACATCTTTTTAGCAATTCTCTACATTTTTTCGAATTTATAGGGTTGTTTTGAGGCTCTTAATAGTGTTTTTGGTCATTCGGGGGGCTAACATTTGCCATAGAATATCCTTGCCCTAGAAAAAAACTATACTATTCAATTAATTATTTCCAATAAGTTATCATGTTCCCTAAACGAAGATCGTATGTAAAAGTTGTGCCCTCGAGAAGTTAGGTAGCCACCTCGGGGCCCATAAATCCTTTTGGCACATCATCTCCTAGGGTTAGGTTTTTGGATGTTTAGGGTTTTTCCCTCTATGCTTATGATAAAAAGGTCATTTTCAATCTCTTTGTAAACAACTCTTGCAATGAGGGTAGCCATCAGATCTATTTTCAGAGAAAATCTACCACCATCTGACCTAGTTTGTATTGGTTTACAATTTATAATGTTTTTCCATTCCATTCATTAATAGAATTTTGGTTTTATTGTACTACTATTCTCTCAACAAAATATTTGTGTCTGTGTTTCCTTTTTATATTGCTTTCTTCATTTCATTCTCTAAATAATCCATATGATAATTAGAGGAAGAATTTTTAACATAATCTTTAAAAAATTAGAATGAATATAAATAACTAAATAGGTTGAAAATATAACTTGGATTAGATACATAGTAGTTTGCTTTCATTAATGGATGAACATATTTAATTCCAAGCACACAAAAGAGAGGTTTATAGATGTAGGTTAGATAGAAGTTGTTGATTAGTCTTTCTACGAAGATCAATAAGAATAAGAAAAAGAAACAACACATAATTATAAAATAACAAATTATTAGAAATTGTAATTTACTTCATGTACCCAAAAAAAACACATTATACCATCTCGTTCCTAAAATGGAATATGAAGCAATTATAGAAGTGGAGTACCAGGTATTGAGCCTTAGGTTGAGACACAAATTTAAGTAAGTATAACCTTCTTTTTATAGACTTTGAGATAAATTTCATGAAGACAATAAAGTAGATCTATCATTCATTGTTGAAAAAACTCGAAAGCTTACTCACTCGTTTAAAGTAAGATTATGTTCACTATTGAGCTAGGTAGGTGAAAGGGGTGAGACCAAAAAAAAACACATAGTTTTCTCAATAACAAATTTGAAATTCTAAAGAAACATACCATAGTATCACATGCGTATCTTGTTCTTCAATTTAGAAGAAACATGAAGTCAACAAATATTCTAGAAGGTATTCAAGTTTCAGAAGATGTAGCCTATGAAAGAGTTTTTTTATTTGTAAAATTTGGATTCTATTAGATTATATTAACAAAAGAATATATAGATGCTAAGGTGGTTGGCATACAACTGGGGAAGCTAGACCAATCACCCCTCCATAGTTAATAAATCAAAATTCAGTTATAACTGTTACTAAAAATAACAAGAAGTCTGAGATTGTGACTAGTGATTATACCACTATCTACAAAGAACCCAATAATGGAGTGAAAAGACAAACATCCTCACAAGTTGGGGTTACTAGCCACAAAATGCAAAATGGTAGAAATCGAAATAGAAATTAACTGACCAGATGCACACAGAACCTACCTGGAGCGAAAGAAACAAATAAAGCTAAGTATCATCCTAGAAGGCGATGGGAGGAGACACCTCAAAGCTAGTGGATTCTACAATTGCCTCACTTGTCTGTTTGGTGTTCGTATGCCTACAAAAGATTACCCTGGGTTGTGTAAGATGAACTTTCCTTTGAAAAACCTTGCTCATGACCTCAAGATCCAGAACATTTAGCTTAGCAGCCAACTCCATTTGACTATTAACAATTTTATGGAGCCAAATTTCCTAACAATCCATTTGATCCAAGAAATTGAGGCTTTTGTCCCTATTCCCGAGCATACCATTAGCAGCGTCCTTTAGCACACATCCAAAAATCGTTTTTCTATGCTACAGGATATTGAGGGTCTTTTTGTAGCGAGTGTCCCTCGTGTATGTGTTTCTAGGGTAATCTCCCATCCATTCAAGACCTGTAATAAGTTCCTCAGGCGTCGAGACTCCATGTTGACTATCAATCATGTTTTCCATGCAGTGAATTTGTTCTTGTTCAAGAGGTAATACCATGCCCATGAAGGAAGATTTCATTGTCCCTTATCCAGCCTTAACACGATGCATATGAGAGTGTTTGGGACCAATAGAGGTTATACACTCAATTTTCTTGAGGCGCACCATGATGGCCAGAGTATCAAATCTCAGAGTAAACCATAGGACATGGTGTTGAGAGGGTGAAGGGACACAACGAAAATGTTCATTAATCCAAACCGCCTGCTCATTGAAGTTATACATTCTTTTCTTAACCTTTAGGGTGAAGATTTGAGCACCAAAACTAGTCATGACGACAAACCAAGCATACATGGTAGACCATGTTATAACCGCGATAGAGAAGAATCGAGTTTTTGTCATTGAAATTGAATCCATAGGAGGGAAGTCCAAAAGTATGTACTTCTTATTAGGAAGGTGAATGTTGCCACAATGTGTTGCATCATAACCCAAAGGATCATCTTAGCATCATTAAGATTCACTTGTCATCGAGAGGAGGCAAACCTCCATCTGGCCGGACAAGGATACATCATGTAGAACACATCACAGGAGGAGGACCCTTTATGGGGACTATGAAAGGGAAATTTATTTTGTTCCTAAAAATTTGTAAAACCTAGAAAACAATATTGTTTTCATGGAATTTATTTAGAGCAATGGCATTTCAAAGCAAATGAAAAGCTTTAGTTAGTGTATTATTAACAAACATTCGATAACAAATAGAGATTTCATTAAATGGTAGCTTCTTATGGTTTTCTTCAAGAGTAACAACAATCAAGATAAGTTAAAGAGTTTCAACTTTGAAGACATGAAGACATTTCTAACTTCTCATAGCCTTAGTATTATTTTGGGTGAAATTGAATTTGTGAAATAAGATATTTCTCTAGAGTTGGCAGAATAATGTTTTTTTAAACTGAAACGAGTATTTTATTTATCTAGATATCGGTTGGGTCGAGTCCAAAGCAACCATCATTACAAGAAGTCAAAATCCAACATGTCTAAGATGTGTTTTCCTTTCCATACAAGGCTGGAAATCAATGAATAGGGATCCAAGAAGGTGCTTCATCATTTATGATGTAAGCTCCTTGGGGTAGAAGACAACCCATGTTTGCTTTGGAGTCTGCTTCCTTGTTTAATACACGAAGGATGTGGAAAAAGAGGGAGGAGGAGAAATATTACAACATGTACCGCAACCTTTGCAGAGTGTTGTTGAGTGCTAGGTTGCTGAAACGATCATCCGTGTTTAAAATTTTTATCAGGATTTCAGTCTCTGAAAATTTGTAATTCTCTGTTTTCGTTTTCACAAGCTATTTGACAAGCTTTTAACAACCAAAGAATTTATGCCTGGCAGTTAGTTCTTTGTCCTAATCCCTAGCTGAATCTATCTTTCCTTGAACCATTCGGGGTATATATTACTCCTCCTGCTCCGACAGTCCCTGGATTCCCTTTGGAGGTACCATCAAAACATATGGAAGCTTGACCCTGCTTCCTCCACCAATCCTTAAATTTTGCATCCAAGTTTCGTAATCTCCATCCTGGAGTGTTGAAAGTTCGAGCCATGATAATTTTGTCTCTGAATGTATAAGTTCCCATCCATTTCTTTTCTTCGGGTAGAAGAGTATTTTCTTTCTTAAAATACTACTGGGCCACTATTTCAAGGAGGAGATCTTTGGCTTTGACTACAACCATCAAAGGTGGACTCAGAGTATTGTTGAAGATCCAGTCATTTCTGGCAAACCAATATTTCCAGCAAATGTACTTAGGGATAGCTTGCCAAATACGAATCCATATGGATTTGCTTGAGATCCCAAATGGATATCTCTCCTTCTAAGAGGAGTATAAAGCGACCATTGAAGTCTGATATGGTCCTGCGGCATTGAGGTCATAAAGGTAGAGATTCCAGACTTCTTGGTCGTAAGAGCAGTCCACAAACAAGTGATCCATTGTTTCTAGAGCATTATAGCACAGGGCGCATCAATGAGGACCGTTTATGCCTTTTTTGACCAAGTTGCCACGTGTCAAGACTTTCTTATGCATTAAAACCCAGAAGAAAAAGTTGACTTTGGGTAGGACGATAGGATCCCAAACCTGTTTCCCAAAGGATGATGAGTCAATCGACACATTATGAGATTGTGAGGAGGAGAATCCCTGCATTGCGGTATAAGTCCCGATATTTCCCCAACCCCACTTGTCTGTTGCTTGCTAATGAACGGGAGCTGAAGCCGTCAACGTTGATAAGAGGGTGCTTTGTTGTAATTGCAGGTGCTTTGGAACTCTAGGAAAAGTCCATGACTACCAGTTTCCTGTAGCATCCCAAGAGGAGATATCAGCCAGCTTTTGAATTCCTTTCTAAGTTAGGTAGAGACACACACCTTTTATTTCTTCAGAGTTGATGAGAGGTGCATGACCCATGATGCTATTGTGCCACAACAAGGTTTTGTTTCTGTTTCCAGGAATGCGATACAAGTCCTTTTGGAAGAAATCTAGTCCTATGCGACAAAGATTCTAAATCATCGCTCCTTTTGGATTGTTTTCTCTCTAGAGATTTCTTAAAGATGGCCCTTTGAGGTACTTTTTCTTTAAAATTTGACTTACAGGGTGATTGTTGTTAGTGTACATTTTCCACGGGCTTTTTCCAACCAAAGTAAGGTTAGCAAGCTCGAGATCTCTGATCTATAAGCCACCTTCGGCAAAAGGGCATTTGGTAGTGTCCCAATTACCTAGGTGGAATGTTTTGTATTGCCTTTTCCTCCTTGCCATAGAAAGTCTCTTAGCATTTTTGAAACCTTCTCCATGATCGATTTTGGTGCCAGTAGGAAAGAATCTTAATAGATTGGTAAGGAAGAAAGCACTGATTTTATTAGGATGATTTTTCCAGCATTGGTGAGCCACTGACCACCCCAAGCTGCAATTTTTTACTTGATTTTGCTCAAAAATTCCACCACAACGAAGACTTATTGGCTCCCGGAGTTAAGGGGAGCCCAAGGTATTTGATCTTTTCCCATGTGGCATGTCCCGAGAATCCCAAGAAGTGAGATATTCTCTTAATAGTATGTTGGTCTACGTTCCACCCATACAAAACACTTTTTCGAGCTCCAGAGGTATAGCAAAAATTTTGAAGGATTTATTTAAACACCTTTGCAATCTTTATGGAGGCTCCACTCAGCAATAGGGAGTCATATGCAAATAAGGCATGATTAGTAGGATTGAGACCTTTCAACAACCTTATACCTAGGATAGTCCCTACTTTCTTATCTGCAGTCAGATTTATACTTAAGGAGTCTTCCATTGTGATGAATAGAAAGGGGGAAAGTGGGAAACCTTGCCTTATTCCCCTTGAGGCTTGAAAATAGTTTGTTGGTCTTTCATTCATAAGAGCAGCTATCCAAGGCTTATCTGTGCAAGCTTTAATAAATTTGACAAAGTCTGTACTGAACCCAAAGGAGAGAAGAACTCTATAGAGGAAGGAGAGTTTTATCTTGTCTAAGGAATTTTCCATGTCAAGCTTTATCAACATCCCTTTCTCCTTCTGTTGGTGGCTGGAATGCATGGATTCTTGCGCCTGGATAACATTGTTCAAGATATGTCTCCCTTTGACAAAACCCCTGTGAGTGGGGGAGATGAGTTTCCCTAGCAGCGGCTTAATTCTATTAGCCATTAGCTTGGCGAGGATTTTGTACGAGGCATCGCAGAATGAAATTGGTCCGAATCTGTCGAAAGAGCTCAGATTTACTTCTTTGGGTATTAAGTCTAAGAAGGTGGAGTTAATACTATCTCCCACTTTAGCTTTCTATTGGAAGGTTTTGATCATTCTCAACAAATCAAATTTTATTGTTTCCTAGCATGTTTTGTAAAAATGGATTGAGAAGCCATCTAGCCCAGGGACTTTGTCCGACTCCATGGACCATATGACTTTGCATATTTTTTCTTCTGTAATTATCTTCATGAGGGATGAATTATCTTCCCTGCTTACAAGAGAGGGTATATGAGAGAGGAAATCAGAAGTAATCTCCTCATAGCCATCACCATCTTCGTTGTAAAGGTTCTAAAAGTGTGTTTCTGCTGCTACTTTGAGATGATTAGAGCCTTTGTAGATCGTCCCATCTAAAGAGGCTATTTCAATGATACGATTTCAAGAAAGACATGCTCTGTATTGCCGATGGAAGAATGATGTGTTTTGATCTCTATCTTTAAGCCACAAGATGTGAGACTTTAACCTCCATTATTCTTCTTCTTGGCAGAAGGATTGAAAGGTTTTGATTTGAGCATCATGTTCCTTTTCTAAATATAAAGTGTTGATATCTTTGCTTTCCATTTCAACTTGCAAATTTGCTAGCTGTTGAACAATCTGCCTTCGAAGACTTGATGGAGTATTAATGGGATTTTTGATCCAATCTTTTAGAGAAAGCTTTGTAGTCATGAGCTTCTACTCCGACACAAAGCTTATGGACTGTGATTGGAGGGGACCAGGCCTTTTGCACTACTTCCATGAAACCTTCTTTTTCTGGCCAGAGAGGGCTATAACAGAATGGTAGAGGGCCCAAGTTTTCTTCCTCTTCCAAAAGTAAGAGGATGGGCTTATGATTAGAGGTGAGTCGTGGGGGGATTTTTGAAGAGATTAGCCTCTTTTCCAGCGAGAACGAGCTCTGAACAAGGAACCTATCCAGGTGGGAAGAAATGCAGTCAACTCCAATTCTATTGTTTGTCCATGTGTACAATCCTTTCGAGGGTTTGAAGTCTAAGAGATCTCAGTGTTGAACAATGTCCTCCAAAAAGGGAAGCATTTGGTCCCTTCTGTTGTTGCCACCTCTTTTTTCTTTCAGTTCAAGAATTATTTTGAAATATTTGGCCAAGATAATGTTCATGGGAGAGTAGATATCTAGAAAATATGAAAGAGATTGCCAACACTCTTTCTTTTTAGAGGAGAGGACAAGGACATACAGATTGAAGAGTGAGAAGGTTAAATTACTTGAAGAATGTCGAAGCTCAATGAAGATCCAATGTTAAGCCTCAAAGGAAATTTCTAGATGAAACATGTCCTCTGACCACAGAGTTGTGAGACCTCTAGAGGAACCTATTGCACTTATGGCCTTCCCTACGTTCTTCTTCCATTTCAATTTACTGATATCCAGAAGGGTATCCCCTTAAACTTTAATCTCTTGGAGCATGAGGATCTCGGGAGATTCAACTTTCAAAAGGTCTTTGACTGCTTCGGCTTTCAAAGGATTCCCTAGACATCTACGATTGTAAGAGACTAATCACATTTTTTACCGTGAATGAAAAGGGAAGAACCGCCCTTGGGAAGTTTGGTTCTGGTATTTCTCGCAACGAACATTTTGATAGTGGATTAGCTTCCTTGTTGTTTTTGCGTCTCTGCTTCCTCTTCTCTAGCTTCCTTACGTGATTTCCTCCTGCTTTTTTTGAAGGCCTCTCGAAAGACTCATCCTCCGAGGACTCAAATATTTTTGCTGGCTTCTTTCTTGTCATTTCATCATAGGAAGGGGAAGTGAAGATTCCTAAAGGAGAATCAGATTGGACTGCCTCTGCACTTTCCTTCTCCACTGCTTGAGGAGTACTCTGCCACTCGATCTCCCTGTTTGTGGGCGATGGAATTTCTAGAGTTGTGCTGGGAATTTCAAAAGGGTTTTTAGGATCTGCTGCCAATGAAGTGTCTGAGCTTACTTCCCCTTGTGTCGGCCTTGATGTGTGAGCATTAGTCCCAAGAGACGCTCCTTTACCTTTAGATCTGTTGTTTTGTTTTGGTGGAGCTGCTTTCTGAACTTGTGTCCATTGTTCTCCTTTTGAATTCTCAATGTCTTCCTTAGCTTTCTTTTTGCAATGCCTTGCAAAATGTATGTATCCATGGAAATGTCTGCATTTAAATGGAAGCCGCTCGTAATCCAATTCTTGGATGTGAGACCAGCCTTCCACCGTAAGTATAATGGCTTTCGACAACCCCACTTCCAGGTACATCTCGAAGCATTTCTTGCGCAGGAGTACTGGTTCTTTTTCTCTGCACGGTCGATATATCTCCCGAGAGTATTGTCGATGGACTCTAGTCACTTAGGATTCCAACAATGCAGAGGTAAATGGGGGAGGCGCACCCATACTAGAACCGTTGACGGCACATCTTGTGTCAGATCAAATTTGGGATTCTGCTTGTTTAAATACAAACCCTGAGGGCCCATAAAATACATACCATTCCTAAAAATGAGACTTCTATCTTCTACATTGTCATAGACAAAAACAAAGAAGCCCTTACCGACAAGATAACTTCTGATGCCTTCAATGACAAGAGGATGCCAGTTCTTCTGCACCCATGATTCCACAGCTTTGGGGGAGAGCCATAGGCCGGTGAACTATCTGATGAGCCCTATTTCTGCAAGATTCAATGCAAACCGGTAGGATTGTTTATCTGGGAGTGCCACAATGGGAATACTGTCAAGTTTTTTTATGAGTTTCTGCTGAGTTTCAGGCGTAGGCCATTTGCAACCAGTCGCAACAAGTTTCCTAAAAGTTATTATCTCAGGTGGAGGAGGAGGAGGGACCTCGGGGCCCCCTCCTGGGCCCATGGCGTGAGCAAAGATGTAACAGATCGCACCTCGATAGGGTCATGCACGCTCATCTCCCCAATGCCCTCATACGAGAATAATGTTTTCAATACGAAAGAAATATTATTATTATTTAAACCTAATGAGACTTTGAGGAGCAAAAGGAAAATCATTGACACATGGAAAGACATTTTTTCATCTATCTATAGATATGGAAATGAAGAATTAGGGTGTCACGTCCCCACCCCTCATCCTGACGATGGAGAGGACGCGACCAACACACTGCTGTTGTCAAATGGGCAATCTATCCCATGAACATAAACATAAAAATACATTGAATTAAAAATGTACACAGATGTATAATGCAATCTGTAGTGGAAGCAAAAACATTCATTCAAGCATTCAACGTGTTCATAATAATTCATAAAACAAATACAGTTGCAGGAATAAAATACAAAAGAATACTTATCTTGAAAAGAATTAGGGTGTAACGTTCCACCCAACTGTAGGCCAGTGTGCTCATAAATATCTCAGCATCACTGCCACCCCTGAGCTGAGCATGATTCCACAAGGCATTAGGGAACAATGGGCTTACACACGACAATACCATACATCCACAGTCAAGCCAACACACCGTTGGGTTTCACAGACTATCCATCCAAGCCAATAAGAAATTGGGTTTCACAGGTTGCTAAGGCAACAAGCTAACAACACAAGGGTTCCTTGCACTTACTCCACCAAGCCAACCTTCACATGGATTCCCTTCACAACAAAATACCATTGCTAGGCATGAAGGAAAATGTTTGACAACCACAAACATAAATGGCAGGTGGGAAAAAACAACCCAGGAGAGCAAATCATTTCAGGGAATGTCCTTGGACTTCACAGAGGTAAAAACAACCTCTATTCACACCCAAAACATGGGTCTACCTTCTCATCCACTGAACTCTACGCAAATGAGCTTCCAACTTGTAGAACAATGAGGAAAATGTAGAAATTCATGAGGGAAATGCTCAACAAACCCCGATCGCGTGAGGAATGAGAAAACACCCTCTCCAAACCCCCAAAATGAAAATATCTACTGCGTTTTCACTCAGCCACACCAAAAATGGGTTTTTGCAGTTGCACATACACTCGGCAACCCCAAAAACGACTTTCCAGTCATGGAGAAAAATGAGTAAACCGTAGAAACGTGGAGGAGAACTCCTAGCTTACTCACAAGGGCAAAAACGGCCTCTTAAAACCCCAAAATCATGGCCCCTTCCTTCCCATTCACCCGAGCAACACCCAAAACACATTCTGGGTATGGAGAAGGGAAGAAAACGAGAGCCAAACTATGGAGGAGATAGCTCAGTCTCTTCCTGCTATGTGAGGGATCCAAAACTCCATGAGGATTGGTGAGAAATGAAAGTCATGGGTGCATGGTGGATTGGGCATGCCTTCCCAAGATTTTACTTGCCCCACAAGTCAAAAACACACTTCCCAAAAGTGGGTGACTTCCCAAATTCGAATTTGACTTCCATACCTTTCCTGTTCTAGGCAATAACTTCCCCAACCACTTCTAATGACTGGGCACAAAAGACAAAAAGGGTAGTTGACAACTTTGGTTTTTCCCCTTGGACATTTGTCTTTTCCCCATAGGCTCAAGGTTTGAATAATTCCCCCTCCCTATTCCTTGTGAAATCATACCCCCATCTCTTTAATGTTGCGACGCATAGCTAGTTGTGGTATTTTGATTAATTTGCATTTTACATTATGTCTCAAACATATTGTGTGTGGCTAACACATAAACCATCGGCATCGATTTTAATCATCGATACATAAAATACTAAATCCATGGTGGGCATTTGCCTTTAGTTCCACACCACGATTAAATACAATATTTACATCATATGCAATTCAATACGACGGGGTCGAAATCAGGGTGTTACATTCCCCTCCCCCTTCAATAGCAATGCCCTCAGTGCTTTACAAAAATTCAACAATTGTTACACTGGCACCGCCCTTAGTGCTCTACAAAATTTAACCAAAAATGGATGTGCCAATCGCATGGCATCCTGTAGCTCCCACGTAGCCTCTTTAGGACCGCAGTGCTTCCTCTGCACCTTTATTTGTCCAATGGAACGATTTGGAACTCTTCCAAGTCCTTGCTTGCATGCGCCAACACACACCATAGGATCTTTTTTTGGTCTTGGGGAATCCTTCTCCTCAACTTGGAACATTTCCAGTGTCTTTGGCAACCAACAATACCTATGCTCAAGTCCCAAGCAATGAGTCAATTCCCATGTCCGTATTCACAAGATTTTCCAAAATCATAGATGAATCACATGAACATGTATATTGACATAAAATCAACAAAAAGTTTGTCAAGTGAACGAAATAATCATCTGCATAAGTATCTTCTTTTGGTTCCACAGGTATCCGACTTGGATTTATACAACCATGCCACTCACAACCTTGCCCCACCCCACACCTGGGTGTGCAGTAAAGGGTAGCCAAATTTCTGTAAGCCTCAGATCACCTGAAAATACCTCTCAACCGAGGCCTGACAACTCCGTTCTTAATCCCAACACCTCTTTGGGTGCTTCAATAGCAGTTCTGTTCAAGAGCCTGCACCTTCCCTAGGTGCTTACCAAGCTCAGGTGCTTCCCTTCCGAACACCACAATGAATTTAATTCATATGTCATATTCATTCCTATAGGATGCAATCTACAACAAGATTTGCAAAACCATGGCTGCATCATATGCTCATGTATATTTAAAGAAAATCAATAACAACAGAAGTTTGGTAAGTAAATCGAATACTTATCTGTATAACATCTCCCAACCGAGATCTGGTCAACCCCGCTTCAGATCCTAACACCTCCTTAGGTTCTCAATGGCAGCTCTAGTTTACGGGCCTAGCACCTCTTCCAAGTGCTTACCAATGTTCAGGCGCTTCTTTTCCATGCACCATAATAGATTAATTCACATGTCAGATTCATTTTCGCAGGATTTATTTCTTAACAAGATTTTCAAAATCTTAGTTGAATCATTATGTACATGTGTAATTACAGAAAATCAACTAGGATTTGCCAAGTAATCCAATACTTATCTGTATAGCATCTCTCAACCGAGATCTGTTGAGCCTCGCTTCAGAGCCTAACACCTCCCTGGGTGCTTAATGATAGCTCTAGATTAAGGGCCCAACACCTCCTCCAAGTGCTTACCAATGCTCAGCCGTTTCCTTTCCAGACATCATAATACCCAGGGGTTATTCTCTTCACGGATCCCCCACTCTCGTGACAGTCCCCTTACGGCGTGAATGTGTGAGGGAAGAAGTCTAATCGGATGTTTTACACCCTGGGCATCCCCAGTGATGCATACGGATGCCTAGCTGGCAGGGGGAGAAGCTATGTACCCAAGTACATCCTTCCAGAGGAGCCATGTACTCCCTGTACATGTTTTCATCGTCTCACCTGCATTACATACAAGCATGTAGTTTACATGAGATGTCATCATAAAAATAATTGCAATCATAGGTTTTCAAACGTATTCCAAAGATATCCCTTCGAGAAGCTATGTAAACCCCGTACATTCTTCCGAGGAGCCATGTACATCCAGTACATATTTTCATCATCTCACCTGTGTTACATACAAGCATGCAGTTTATATGAGATGTCATCATAAAAATAATTGCAATCATAGGTTTTCAAACCTATTCCAAACATATCCCTTTGAGAAGCTATGTATACCCCATACATCCTTCCGAGGAGCCATGTACATCCAGTACATATTTTCTTCATCTCACCTGCATTACATACAAGCATACAGTTCATATGAGATGTCATCATAAAAAATTTAGTTATAGATTCTCAAACCTATTTCCAACACATCCCTCTGAGAAGCTATGTACACCTAGTACATCCTTCCGAGGAGCTATGTACACCCAATACATCCTTCCGAGGAGTTATGTATCCCAAACACATCATTTCGAGAAGCTATGTACTCCAAGGGCGTATTTTCACCGTCTCACCTGCGTTACATACAAGTATGCAATTTACATGAGATGTCATCATAAAAATTTAATCATAGATTTGAAAATCTATTTCATGCATACATGATTTTCCAAATATAAAGTGATCAATAACATTGATAATCAAAAATAAAAATCTGAATTCACAATTCTGCTTCCCACAGAAAATCAGATTTTTGCAACCATGAGGTCATCCTCATATTGTTTGGATTTTTTTTTCAAGTGGGGAGTACTCATCCCTTACTTATGCATGCTGCCCAAAACATGGACATCCACATACAACATGTCACCTTGACACAATTTTAAATCAGCCAAACAATCACAGTTAGCAACAGGAAACTTCCAACATCAAACAATGCAAAACAAGCATATCCATTGTTAGCATGATTCAAAACTATCACAGGAGGTCACCGTCTCCCATAATCAACAGAAAACTTGCAATCTGAAGTTTCAAAACCTATTCTCAGTCATGAGACCCTTCTCATGGCACATGGCAGCTTTCTGCTCTGGGTTTCATTGGCACAACCATACTTCTCTGCTGAGGTCATTATACCCGAGTCTTCAGGAAGTTCTCATATGTATGCCCATACACACAAGGGACATTTCCTCATGGAACTACAAGTTCACATGCAGGCTTCCTTAGTCTATTCATAGAATCAACTTACATGCGGAATATCCTTCAGTGAATCTCCTGCAATATCCTGCAAGTCCTACAAAATATCTTACATTTATTAACTTTCTGGAGCAGGCCAGCTCACCACAGCCTCAATCTTTTTAGGGTCTATAAATATTCCTTTATCTAAGATAACATGACCCAAATAATGAATTCTATCTTCATAGAATTCATAGTTTCCCAACCCTACATACAACTTATGCTTCCTGAGCAATTTCAAAGACACCTTCAAATGTTCCACATGTTCTTCCTCATTCTTAGAATAAATAAGAATGCCATCAAGGAAAACAAGAACAAACCTGTCTAGATACTTACTGAAAACATTATTCATGAGGCACATGAATGTAGCTGGTGCATTTGGGAAACCAAATGATACCACTACAACATCATAAGATCCATACCTTGATTAGAAGGTTTTCTTATGAACATTTTCATCCTTGACTCTTACCTGATGGTCATGAGACCCCAATTCAAGCTTGGAAAAAACCTTTGATCCTCTCACTTGATCAAAGAGGTCATCGATCCTAGGCAAAGGATACTTGTTCTTCATAGTGACTTTTCTCAGCTATCTGTGATCAATACACAACCAGAGTGTATCATCTTTCTCTTTCTCAAACCAAACTGGTGCTCCCCACGGGGACACACTCGGCCTGACATACTTCTTTTCCCACAACTCTTGTAGCTGCATCGTCAGCTCTAGCAAGTCTGGTGTACTCACCCTATAGGGTGTCTTGGACACTAGTGCTTTACCTGGCACAAGTTCAACTGTGAGATCCACGTACCTCTTTGGAGGAAGCCGTGGAATTTCATCAGGAAAACATCCCTGAATTCTGGCAACACCTGATGAACCTCTAACCTAAGAGCATCATTGCCTCCAAAACATGAGCTGCACACACTTTGCAACCTTTCCCATAGAAATTCCTCAGCTACATTGCTGAAATCTGCCTACTAGAGGTTACTTTTAGAATGCCTTTCACAACCCTTAGGTTTCCTTTTTCCTCCAAGCACTCAAAAGTCTTGTTGTAACAATTAATCCTTGCTCTATGTGCTTCCAACCAATCCATTCCAAGGAGGACATCATAGGATCCAAATGGTAGAACATTCAGATCTACATAAGTGACCAATCCATTCATAACCAATGGACATTTCCTTACCACCTCACTGACCTTTCTCTTAGTTCAGCGACTAGTTGGACTAACCATGGTCCTTATGCTTTGACTTCTTCAAAGTGCACATCTCAACAAGTCTACGGGTAATATAGCGGGTTAATCAAAACATACAATCTGCACAAATTTTAGGAATGATCCTTGCTTCCTGACCCATAGTTTCAGCTTCACAACAGTGAACATATTCCCCTGTCAATGGTCTAATTTTGTCTTTGCTTAAGCATCCATCCTATGCTTCACAACCTGCATAGATACACCATCTAAATGTGCTTCAATACCATCTTCATATGGTGTCCCTTAATCTATAATAGAATGATGTTCCACTTTCCTAATTTCTTCTTTTCTTCACACTTCATAACATCCCAAGGTGAATCCCTCTCTCTCAGAATACAATATTAATTTTTCTTTATAGAAATGTCCTTGTACATTTATTTTTCTTCCTTTATCTTCTTACCATCTTCAATCGACTGTCTCAGGGTTCGACGGGGGTTAAGGGGGCTTGCGCCCCATTCGATTTCGTGCAATCTAGCGCATAACCTCACTGCCATTCTTCATCTTTCTGGCCCCTGCAATCCAACTGAAAACCTGCTGAACTTCCTTGTTTCGACACATTTTTCAGTCTCCTCCGATCGAAGAATTCACCAAAAATTTTCGACATGTCGACTTTGTTTCCCCGTGGTTTCCCCCTTATCTTCCAACGTTTTGGAAAATTCTGAACTTCCTTCTACCAATGTATCGGTGAAATTTCCCTTTTTATGCCGACGCGTTTCTGCAAAAACTTCCATAGTTTTCTGATTGTGCTTAGCCGACGTATCAAAAAAATTCTACGATTTCACCCGACACGTATTGACATCTTTGCCCGATTCCTCCCAACCGAACTGTCCTCTGCGTCGAAAAACTCTCTGACTTTCATCCGTTGCATGGGAAAACTTTCATGGTTTCTTCCTATGGATCCCTCTAACTTTCCAACTTCCAATTGCCATAACAAAAAACTTTCTGACTTTCTTCCGGCCAAGTCCTTCACCGTTGCGAAAAAATTCTGGAGTTTATTTCGATCGGTAACTTCCCAAAACTGCCGCCACATCGGGAAAATTTTGACTTTCTACCCGCTACGTTGGAAACGTTCTGACTTCCATTCGCCGTTGCAGTGACTTTCCAAGTTTTCTTTCGGCGTTGCGGAAAACTTTCAGACTTTTCTCCGATTTTCCATGCTTAGAAAAAAATTTGAAATTTTTTTCTTCTTTGTTTTCTTCTTCTTCTTCTACTTTTTCTTTCTTTTCCGCTGCTATGCAGCGACTTTCTTTCCCCCCTTTATGCTGACATGGAGTGGATTTGCTTCGGCTAACTGGGTCGACGTGCCGGCTCAACTTCTTCTTCTTTCTCCCGAGAAGCAACAACAACACTTAGAAACTTTTCCAATTCATGCGGCTCCGTCCACTACGTCGGTGAAAAACCATACAACACAGTTGACGAATCTGCTCGGATTCTCCCAACTCTCCTCGTTGACACGGCCACTTCAGCTCGTCGACTTCTTTTTGGAAACGCAGCCGACATATCGACTCACATCTCCTTTCTTTGACGATACAGTCGATGAATTTCTGCCAACTTCCCCGACCCACCTCAGCTGCGATCCCTGCCGGTTCCCTCTTGCCAACATAGCCGATGTATCAACTCGCTCTTTAGCTTTCCCATCCCATGAAATAACTTCCCCAACCACTTCTAATGACTGGGCACAGAAGATAAAAAGGGTAGTTGACAGCTTATAGGTTTTCCCCTTGGACATTTGGATTTTACCCATAGGCTCAAGGTTTGAATAATTCCCCCTCCCTATTCCTTGTGAAATCATGCCCCCGTCTCTTTAACGTTGGGGCGCATAGCTAGTTGTGGTATTTTTATTAATTTGCATTTTACATGAAGTCTCAAACATATTGTGGCTGGCTAGCACATAAACCATCGGCATCTATTTTAATTGTCGATACATAAAATACTAAATCCATGCTGGGCATTTGCCTTTAGCTCCACACTATGATTAAATACAATATTTACATCATATGCAATTCAATACCACAGGGTCAAAACCAGGGTGTTACAATGGGAAATGTCACAACAATGATTATGACCAATATTTTTTTCATTGACACAAGGAAAGGCATTTGTTCGTTTTCTATAACTATACAGTTAAAGAATTTGGGAAATGTCCTAACAATGATTAGGAAGGGTATGCTACCCTTGTTTTAAGAAAATAATAAGAATGGAAATAAAATCACAACATAGGAAAGGCTTCACGAGCTACAAATCAATAATAAACAAAAATAAGTTTTTTATTGAAACAAGGGAAAATTATTCTGAAGCATATCCGATGAAAGATACACACCCACACGCACGCACGCACATACATATATTGAAAGTCACTTTACTATAAGTTTAAAAATTTCAAGTTTAAAAAAGCCCCAAGGGTTAGCTCAATTGGTAAGACGTGCGCACACTCTCTCAGTACGGGGAGAGGTCACGGGTTCGAGCCTTGAGTCCTTCGGGGTTAGGTCATCTGTGAGGATGGCCGGCGGTTTACCACCTCTACCATCCACTAATGTGGGGAAGTATTGCTGGGTTTTCCGTGGAGATTTCCTCTGAAAAAAAATAATTCAAGTTTAAAAGAAGAAGAGAAACTTAATATATAATGGATTGTTGTAGAGTTGTCACCATAAGATAAAATATGTGAAATCAGATCTATTCAAACAGAACTTCTATTTTTTTGTTGAAGTTATTTTTTAGATAAAAATGAAACCTATGATTTAAGTACTTTGTTATTATAAGATAACATAACTTCTTCTTCTTCTTTTTTCCTTTTTTTTTTTCCAAGAAAAAAAAGCGTAATTTCATTCATCTTTTGAGATCAAAATTACATTCTGTAGATTCACTTCTCGTGAATATCCAAAAAAAACCCAAAGATCTGGTGTCTATCATGAGGCTGTGAAGGTTTCAAAAAGAAATTATTCTAATACATACACAAATAATCAATCGCTGCATATCTAACAGTCCCTAATATCAAAAATATACAAAAGTATGCTGCCAAAAATCGTTATACAGTTTATAAATCTGCATAAATATCAGCTGTTCCAAAAAGATAAAGTGCATAGTAGTGTTCAGAAAACTTCAATAAACGGCCTGTGATAGTATTCCTGGGTTCTGCCTTCAAAAAATTCTTTCACTGACCAAGAACCCGCTGCCAGCCTGAGCCCTTCCTTGGAAGCTTTGTCCGCTTCTTTGTTATTTTCCCTGTATACATGCCGGCAAGAAAACGAGTCAAAACGTTGGAGAAGAATTCTGAAAGCATTTAGAATGTGTGCCAATCTCAACTGTCTGCATTCAGTGAGTCTCCCAAAAAGTTCAGGTTGTTGCATCCCTTTTCTAAAGCAAACACCAGCAGCAGCTTAAGGCTCATTAGTTCTGAGAAATTGTTGGAGCCCTCCCCGAGTCCCATAGATAAAACAAAGTAATGTGAGTCCATTAGATACAGCACAACGCCTCCTCCACATACATTATTTTGAGCTGCCCCATCGAAATAAGCCCACGGGGATGATCGATCTAGTTCAACTTCGAGTCTCCTTCGTTCCCTTGCCACCCTTATATGTTCCGGGAAGGATTTATAATATCCCACCGACAGTGCTCCTATGATAACAGGTATGCTGTTAACGTCCTAAAAAATAGCCTTATTGCGGGCCAGCCAGATCCCCCAAATAACCAGAAGTGGTAGGATCTTGATTTTCTTCTGAGTTCTCCTCCGCCACCAAGTTTCCCACGCAGCTTCCACTGATGCCCCTTCCCACTGACAATTGAAGCCGACCAGTAATGAAACTTCCCTCCAGACGGCTGTCGAAAAAGAGCACGAAAGGAATAAGTGACTGATGGATTCCGAGGCCCTTTTACAAAGCACACACCAGCCGGGTCCTTGAAAGGATCGTTTCTGCAGTACATCCCAGGTAGGAACCTTGTTGTTTAGGGCACACCACATAAACAATTTTGTTTTAACTGGACATCTCAACTTCCACATAACATAACTTCTTATTATAATACAATTGAAACTTAATCCTAAGGCAATACCACAAATATCTAATATTTTGTAAAAAAATTAATAAAATAATTACTCTATATAATCATAAAAAAACACTTCTAAGTCAACCTTAATAAATAAGTCCATCTAAATTAACATTCCTCCTCGAAAAGAATTCACAACAACAAATTAAACTAACCTCAATACCAATGTTTATATGATTTAAATAAAAAATAAAGCTAAATCTGCTCATGAATCCACAACAATAAAATACACTCTTGTTGACTTCTTAATAAACACTCATATAATTAAAAATGATTAATAATTAAAGCATTGCAATATTCTTTTTATCAGATACTATAAAGCAACTAGATTCAATGAAAGTCATCATTATTAGTAGTGAAGCATATTACAAAACCATGTATGAAAACTGATAGATTTCTTTTAAATTAAATGCATATTGGTATTGTATATAGTAAAAAAAGATTGTATATAGTATATTGCGAAAACATATAAGTAAATAAATTATACAATTAAATAGGAATTGGAAATAAAGTCAGAAATCATTGGAGCTTCTTATCCAAAGATATAATGAATATACTAAATAAAAAAGAACATGCAACCAATCGTTCCAGTGACAAGTCATGATGAAAAATTGTAGCCCTAGCTCTTTTTCAAACTCAAAACAATTAATAACGATTTAAGTGATAATGAAGCTTCCATCCTCAAATATCTTACAGTTTATTATAATCAAAATGCCAAGCGTACTATCCATAAACGAAGTCTTTTTTTTATAAAGTGTCTAAGTTATTTTTTATAAAGTATCTAAGTTATTTTTTATAAAGTGTCTAAGTTATTTTTTATAAAGTATCTAATCAAGAAATCTATGAAATAAAATAATTTAGTATGTATGTGTCTTTAATTAGTATCTAGAAGGATTGTTGGATTGTTGATCACATGCCTTTTATTTGTTTATGAATAACATAAGTTTTTTTTTTTCATTAAAAAAAACATTAACAGGAAAAGCAAGAGTACTCTATTAAAACTAAAGTATTGACTATAGAAGCTTGTTTTTCATTTGCCTTGAAAAATTGTGAATCTCCTATGTGTTAAGTCTTCATTCTTCATCATTCATTCTCATTTAAGGTGAAAACTTGGTAAGAAAATATGTGTACTGGCTTCTATCAGCTATATAAATTCTAAATTTGATGTCGCTTGGGAGGAGAACGATATTACAGGAGCCAATGCAAGAATAGACTTGTCATTGTACAACTCTTCTAGCAACAACTACTACCATTTCCCATTATCCAAAAAGGTAGAAAGATTGTGGATTACAAACTTCAGCTTTCATTTTCACCATATGAACAATTAAGAAGAAAATATCTAGAATAGAATGGAGGAAACCACTATCACGTACTAATTTTCTTGTGTAATAAATAAAATAAGAGTTCATGTATAAAGTTAAAAGCAATTTGTTATTTGGTGGTTATGTAATAATAAAGAGTTGTGATGTAAAAACATAAAGGGCCATTATTTTTCACTATGAAACCTTTCATTATTTATTTATTGGAAGGAACGTTGGTGTCTTGAGGGAGGAGGAAAATGAATATTGGAAGATAGACTAGAGATAAGAGGCGAACCCTGGCCACAACTATATTTGGGTGGTGACCTCAAAGATGGTGGTATAGTATAATTATTCTTATCTTAAGTAATTGAACTAAGATCTTCTGTAGTGATCTTTCTGGGGCTCAAGACAAACTGCGAACACAATAAGTCCTTAATACATGAATTAACGTTTTAAAAGAATATAAATACACTAATATTTCCTTATTGTTGACCATGCTGAATTGATTTACTATAGAATGTTAACTTTGTAATATGTTGAATTTCTTGGATAATACATGGATATGAAAATATGCATTTATATTGAAAATAAGGTAGAATGTTATTGTACATGCTTTTATTTTATGCTAAATTAAATTAATATGAAATTTTAGAGTAGTGAATAAACCCTCACAACTAGTGCAAAGATTGTTATTAAAAGCAAGGGTTTCGTCAAGGAAGGTAGATGAGAACATAAATACGATCTGAAACCTAATCCATCAAAGAATGAGGAATTGCATGTTTCGGTTGAGGCAAATACATAAGATGCTTTGGAAAAAGGTATCAATATAATGGAGAAGTTGCTTATGCTTGTGGATGAGGGATTGAATGAGCAAAAGCATGTACAATTGAAAGAGCTTGCACCAACATGGGAGTAACCTTCAAGAAGACGCTAGAAGGTATTAATTGTCAACACATGATTACCAACTTACCATTAACCACGAGCACTAAATCGATCCTCATTTAATACGATGGTAGACATGCGTCATAACATAATTACCAATGTAACGAGAACTATGACCTCAAAATCACAACTCTAGTCCTTACAATCCATTTTTTTGCATCAAAAACACCAAATCAACCCGCAAATAAAAAAGTAATGGTATCGGTAGCACCCCTTTTATGTGTGGAGTTAAAGTTACAACATTTTTCAACCATCACCCTAAAAAACTCATAGTGTTATTAACAAAAACTTTAAAACCAACTCCTGATTGAAAATTGGTGCTACGAGTAGGATACCTACTTTTTTGTGAGTTAAAATTACAGCTCGCTTGAAACCTTGACCTTAACAATTGGTGCCCTTGTAACCACAACCTTAAAATCAACCCCTAAATCGAATTGTGGTTCTACCATTCGCATGCCTTTTTAAAAATTACAATAATTTTGAAACCACGGTCATGACAACATGTACCATTGCAACAAAAATCTTAAAATCAATTGTTAAATAAAAAAGTGTTGCTACCAATAGCACCACCCTTTTGTGGGGGGGCTTAGAATTACGATATTTTTTAAAACATGCTCTTAAAACGATTATTTTGTAGACAAAACCAAAAATCAACTTGAAAGTGTCCATTGCATTAGGGTTAAATTATCACTTCAAGCACCAAACAATACATAAGCATGACAATATCACCCTTTAATTTAAAATAACTTCCAAATGTTTTATTTACTTCCAATAAAAATCTTAGTATAAATTGCATTGAATTAAATATAAATGATTTCATAACAATATTGTTGCATTGCCCATATTCAGATAAGATAAACTATTGTTTTAATTTATTTTTTCCTCGAAAAAAAATGGAATTTTATTTCATAAAAGGATAAACAAAATTACATTCTTCATAAATATGCTCAGAACATGTATTCTTCTATGCCATGGGACTGTGAGTCCTCCTTGGATAAGACATAAAGTGTGCCACATATTATCAACAAAAAAACACAAAAAAAAACAACCTCAGTCATGATTATAAATTTCCAAGACTGTAGATCACTAGGAGAGTTTGCATAGGCATATACAATCCACAATTGATTAAACTAACAACCTGAAGGCTATAATTCTATAGCTCACAACTGAAAAATACAATACCAGTCGAATATTAACTGCATAGAGAATAACCTTTGAACAAGAGAAAAAACTATAATGTTGTTGAAGGAGAAGGAGGATCTATTGTTGGTAGACGATCATGGAAGGGGCAATAATAGAATTTGAATCCTACACCATCCTTGAGTTCTGTGATGTGCCACTACCTGAGAGCCAAAGGAATGCCTGCTTTAGACAAATCATCCGTTGTAGACTTGTGTTCCTTGTAAACATGTCAACATGAGAAATGATAAAACTGACGTTTTAAAGTAAACACCTCTTCTAAGATTGGAAACAAAAATAAATTGTGACATCTCTAAGATTCTTGAGCCCAATTAACAATCAACATAGAGCTACCAAACACTTGAATGTTTTGAATTCCTTTCTCTAATGCAAACAAAGGAGGAGATTTAAAGCCATAAGCTCAACAAAGTTATTTTTTACCTTGACCGAGACTCATCTTAATGTGAAATAAATGATTGTCATTAAGGAAAAGAACAACCCCTCCCCCACACAGGACTAGATTTAATTGAGTTTCACCTTCAAGTGAATCCCATGGAAAACATTTGTCAATTTACTCTTCCCACACATTGCGAACTCTTGCAACTCCCTCTTCTTGTGGAAAAAAAGTTAAAATGTTCACCCCAACAAATGCTACAACTTCTATAGTGGACACCTTTTCTTGAAAAATTGTTGAGTTCTGGCCTAACCAAACACCCTAGACTACAAGTAGAGGGAGAGCTTTATAAGGTTGAAACAATGGATTTGAGAGCCAGTCTTTAAGAGCATCTTCTACAAAAGCTACTTGCCATTTGAAATCGACCTGAAGCATGGATGAGACCTCCCCTAAATGATCTTAATGAAGGAGCAAGAAATATAAATATGTCTAATTAACTCAACATTATTTTAAAAAAATACACACCAACTTGGACCCTCTTTTCTTCTTCTCTGAATGTTGTTCCAATTTGGGACCTTGTTTTCGATTGCACACCACATAAAAAGATGGGATTTTACCGAAAATTTTAACTTCTTGAGTGGTTTCCATGACCACTTCGACCCCCTTTGAAGAACTTCCACATTGAGTTGAGTGTATCCAATGTTTGTTGTATATTCCCTGTCGGGCCTAAACGCCACACAAATTCATCTTCCCTATCACTTAGACATATGTGAGAATCCTTTAAGGCTCTAATATAAGCTTCCCAAGCTTCTACTTCTTCTTCGATAAAGCCCAAGTCCCTGTCCCTCGTCCAACCCTGAGACCAAATGGATGTGTAGTTTGAGTCCAAAACCTGAACGAGGACAATGCAATCCCTTTCGTGAATTTTCCCCAGGATCTTCGCTGGTAGTATACGATGACCATCACAACCAAGGCATGGATCGAAGCCAACACAAACATTCTAACCATTCTTGATACACGACACTAGACTGTTTCCAATAAGAGAAAAGGCTTGAATCATCATCTTCGAAAATAGAAGAGTTACTCTTCGTATTCACAGGGTTTTGAATCCAATCATACAATGATTATGGATTGTTGTATTTTTGCATGATAACCCTTATCTAGATATATTGAGTTGAAATCAATCTCTAAACCACCTTCGGTGCTAAAGCTTTTGAAAACAAGAATATTTTTTTTAATCCCCAGCCACCGAGAATATTTGGGCAAGCAATGCGGTCCCATCTTACCCAAAGCATGACAAAGTGCTCACTCACCCCCCTCCATATAAAATGAAAGAAAGAATTTCAAACTTTCTCCAATATACCCCTCGTAATATAAGCCAACGATATCCAATATACAGGGACAATTTCCAAAACAAATTTCACTAAAATAAGCCTGCTAGCTTGGGAGAGCCATCTATTGCTTCATACTTGTATGTATTTCTACAACTTTGCCACTAGCCAATGCCAATTCGCTTTGCCATATTTATTTGGCTTAATAAAAAAACCCAAGATATTTTAATCCTTCATCCATCTCCTTAATAGAGAAGGGGAAAATACGAGCATTGTACTTTCATTCATCTTCCTCCAAATTGAAAAAGGAGATTGAGTATTTCCCAATATTATTTTGCATCCTCGATGCTCTACTAAAGAGATCCAAAATACTCTTATGCTTATCAAAACGTTGTTTGTTTCCATTGCTGAATATTAGAATATCATCCATGAAGAGAAATTGAGTGATGCTCCGCCTTTAGGAGATCATAATGCCACTATAGGAGCCCTTGATTTTTGCTGCGTCAAATACCTGCTCAGAACTTAGTCAATAACAACAAAAGGAGGGGATACAACATGTATCCTTGGTGAATCCCACGCTCAACATGAAAAAAAGGAGAGGTCGATCCGATTATTAAAACCACGAAAGAAATAGACATGACAGATCCCATAACATGTTAATGAATGACATATCAAAGCCTAGATGGGTCATTAGCATCCGAATATAAAGTCAACTCACATGATTGTAAGCTTTGGACATATCAATATTTAACATAGCCCCTTTTATATATCTCATTTTTAGACTATGAAGGCCTTCTTGCACAACACCACTGGCCTCAGGAATTTGGCACCCTTCAAGAAAGCCGAATTGTTTGTTGGATGTGATTCATGATAACTTTTGCCACCACTTTGTATATACCATTACATAACGAGATGGTATGAAACTCATCAAATGACAATCAATTATTGTTTATTGGAATTAACACAATATAAGTGGAGTTAAAGAGGGAAAACATGTACCCGAGGTGTCGTGATTCCTCTACCACCATAAGTATATTTGACCCAAAGAGCTCAAATAGTTGCAAAAAAATTCAATTGGCCACCCATCTGTACCTGGAATCTTTTCTTTATGAAAGTTGGACTACACTTTCTTGAGATCATCCTCAAAAACTTGAGTCATAAGAGCTTTATTATCCTCCTCTGAGACGAGACTCAAAAAGAATTGTTCCATGGGAACAATATCCGCTAAGGAAGGGCTTGCAACACTTTTGAAAAGGGACTTGAAATGATCCTTTCCCAAATGCGCAAGACCCTCGAAAGAGTGGACCTCTCTTCCTTTAGTATCTCCAAGGCTTGAAATGGTATTGGAATGATGTTTTCCTTTGACATATTCCTGAATTTTTTTGTATTATCATCCCCACTCGCAATCCAAATAACCTAACTCTTCTATCACCATTCCTCCTCTTTATCAGCTAGAAGCTTTTTCTTCCTACCTTCCAGCTGACGAAGGCCCTCTATTGATTCCTGAGAAAATATTGAGCCCCCTCAAACTCATAGATATAATTCAGAGCCTCCTCGATCTCTTTGAGCTCTGCTTCCTCCCAAATATTTTTAAGATGAACCCACCTTCTGATATTTTGCTTAACTTTCTTAACATTGTCCGCAAATTGTTCAACAAATGAAAACTCCATATCGCAGTTAATAGGCACCCAAGCCTCTTAAAATAATGAAATAAACTCCTATTTAGAAAACCAGGATGAATTGAACTTGAAAGGGCTTGGCAAGTTATGGCCATGGTCCTGTACTTCTAGAAATGTTGGGAAATGATTAGAGTCACCCGTAGATCCAACCCATTGCCTCATCAAGAGTTAACCTTCTGCTAAGGCCTCCACCACCAATAAGTGGTCCACTCGCTTTAGAATCTAATTCCCCCCCACTCACTTGTTCCTCCAAGTCATATTTACTTTAACCGGTTCTAAATCGACCAGATGCAGATCCTCGATTTTTGCCTAAAATAAATCAATAAGAGAATCCACCAATGCCTTAGGCCCCCAAACTTTAGCTGCACTTAGAGTGAGATTCAAATCTCTCTCAATGATATGGTTCTCTGAGCCCATGAAAGACTTTCTTGAGAGCTCATCCCAATATACCACCCTATCCACATAAGGACCATAAATGTTTGGAATTGAAAATGAGCAACAAATCTCTTCAGATAGGACCTCTGGACCGAGTTTGGATTCCACGCCCCAAGTATTTTGTTTGAACAATATAGGATCTCATCCGTTTGCTAGTCCCATAAACCTCCCATGAGCATCTATCGCCATAAAATACCATCCTCTAAGAATAGATTCCAACATATTTGTAACAATCTCCCCTTCCCCTAAAGTTTCGTTAAACAACAAAATGGTTGGCTTCAGAGAAGTGACCAATCGCTTTAGAGATGATTTTTGGATGGGTTAGCCAAACCCCTAAAATTGAAAGATATAATTTTCATTTAGAAACCCTTACTAAGGTTGACACTGCCCTAAGCGACCTTTCAATTGAAACTAATAACCAACAATCACATCTTGCTTGACTTTTACCTTTGCTTTTGAGATATATGATATACTAGATGAAATTCCCTGATGGAGGGTTTAGCCTATTTTAATTAAGGTAAAAACATATTTAGTAATAGTCTAGGTATATAAAAAAACAAATAAGGAAAATGTTGATTGCGTGGGCAGACCCGGGTTTACTATACTCAATCAACAACACCCCCAACTCACTGGCCCTTTCGGCGATAGACCGCGAAGCGATCTGAAGTCTCACCCGAAGTGAATCTAATGGGTTGGCCAAGACTCAAGTGTCTTGGACCAGGTTCTGCGCATCCTACTTTTCTTCTCTTATGCTTATGAGTCACAAGGTCAGCTATGGCTGCGCATCGCACATCCCCTTCTACTCGCAGCCTTTTTCGCCGTGCGATTCCTACCCTCGTTGCACAACGACCACTTACTCACAATATCTCCAACCGTATCGCATCTCCGCGCACCGCGGGACACTCAACCTCTCCTCAGCGCTAAGCCCTCAGCTCGCAGTTTCGTGCACTGCAGCTCCTCTGCCGGTGCGATATCGCCTCTCTGCGATATCCTACCACTACGACTTTGCACTCTTAGCGTTGACTATGTCACGGTGCGAAACTCTACTTCTCAGAAGTTATCTTGAGAGTAAACGGTCATCAGAAACAGACGTAGAGGAGTCTTTAAACAGCTTACTAAAATACTTCAACTTATCTCTGTCTTCTTGCATTATCATGAGCTGAGCAATACATACATTCACTTACTACAACTAACATCATTATGCATAATAACCAGTAACAATAAGCAAATACAATCACATTCATACAACACATAACACGCAGATTTAACGTGGTTCACCCCCAGGATGGGAGTTACGTCCACCAAACTGTGCTTCTATTATATATCTTGAGGGAAGTTAGCACAGTCTGTTGCACTGCATATGCAGCGCGAGATCTCTTCTAGATCTCTGGTCTATTTCTATCTCTATATTGCCCTTCTTTCAAGAGATCCTTCCCTCTCTTTCCTCTCTGTGGATGGTTACATACAGACTCAATTGACTCACAGACAAGCTAGGTGTCTGGATCGTTACAACACAGTCTGCTTGACTGACTCCTGAGTCTACTAAAAAATACTCTACTGACCAACTAACGACTCATCCTACGAGCCAACCAACTGGCTAACTGACTGATTAGCTAACCCTTTACAATCCAAAAAATGCAAGCTTTTATAGGCAGCCCGAAGGTCTCGCCATTACAACACTGTGGGCCTGTCCCAACAGTAAACCCATACCCTAATTAGTGACAGTTGGTCCTCTCTGTCCTTGAGGTAGCCGCTTCCCGTCACACCACAGCTCTCTGCAGTCTTCCATGCTTCCCGGCACTGACCATGGGTACTATGCACCGCTTCTCTGCTTTCTGTCCTTCGCCTTCAATGCTTGAGCCTCGTTGCTCCTTCTTCTTTATGAGGGTCGCTGAGCCCTCCTGTCTTCCGCCGCTGCCTTCAATGCAGTGGTTGAGCTTTCTTCTCTCGGCCGCTCAGGTACCGTTGCCTTCTTGACTTTTCTATCCCAAAAGTCGTGGTTTCCGGCTTTTCTCTCCAGCTGGAAACGTGCTACGGCGTCGTAGCTCTGCCTTGTCCTTTCTCCGCCAAAACTTCTATCTTTCCGCCAAAACTAGCAGCTTCTTCTGTAGCTGCGGGACCCTGCTCCAACATAAAATAATAATAAAATATTCATTTTATTTACCGCCTTGCAAATATAAAGAGGAATTGGAGCCACTTACCTATGTGTAGAAGACTTCCTTGAGCTCTAGAAGTGAAGCACGCCCACAGGTCCTTTCCCAACCAAAATATTGGGTTCCCCCCTCCTCCCACACTAATCCCTCAACTTAAAGTTGAGATCCCTCGAGGCCCTTTCCATTTCCAGATACCGACTTCCCCAAGACCAATCCCAAACTCCAATACCCTTTGCCGAGCTCAGGAGGTTGAGTGCCCTTCTACAATCTCATATTATAAGGAAAACCATCAAATTCTGAATATTGGGAGGATTATGATTCTATGGATGCAAATGTTGGAGACATGACTATACTAGAATGGATATTAGGATAAACTTCAGGTTGAAACCCCATCCCCCCCTGAAAAGGATCCATTGCCACTGGGATTCAATTGAAACTAATAACCAACAATCACATCTTGCTTGACTTTTACCTTTGCTTTTGAGATATATGATATACTAGATGAAGTTTCCTAATGGAGGGTTTAGCCTATTTTAATTAAGGTAAAAACATATTTAGTAATAGTCTAGGTATATAAAAAAACAAATAAGGAAAATAATAATAAAATATTCATTTTATTTACCGCCTTGCAAATATAAAGAGGAATTGGAGCCACTTACTGATGTGTAGAAGACTTCCTTGAGCTCTAGAAGTGAAGCACGCCCAGATGTCCTTTCCCAACCAAAATATTGGGTTCCCCTCTCCTCCCACACTAATCCCTCAACTTAAAGTTGAGATCCCTCAAGGCCCTTTCCCTTTCCAGATACTGAATTCCCTAAGACCAATCCCAAACCTCAATACCCTTTGTCGAGCTTAGGAGGTTGAGTGCCCTTCTACAATCTCATATTATAAGGAAAACCATCAGATTCTGAATATTGGGAGGATTATGATTCTAAGGATGCAAATGTTGGAGACACGACTAGACTAGAATGGATATTAGGATAAACTTCAGGTTGAAACCCCGTCCCCTCCTGAAAAGGATCCATGGCCACTGGGAAAAAGAGACCCTTAAGCGACCTAGACCAATCACCACACATAATAAATAAAGAGTGAAGATTTCAAATTGAATGCGAGAGTGGAGGGAGTGACTTACTCAAAGAGAAAGAAGGCATATGAGGTTGGACTTGAACTAGTTTCCCTCCTTCTACATAATGTTGTAAATATACAAAAGAAATTGGAGGCGACCTAGAGGACCGTGAAGATGAACTTGAACCATAGTTTCCAGATGAAAAATATTTGACATACTCCTCCACACCACAATTACTACCTTGTTGATCAACTAACATTCTACCCATTTTTTATGCGGGGCTTCTAATCCATCCTCTACTCCTTGATATAAATTCTTATTAACGCCTTCAATTTTGGATTACCCTCTTCGAGAAACAAGAAGCAAACTACATTTCTCTGCTATATGGCCATATTGATGACAACGACGACACCACAATGGGTCCCCGTCATAGTCCAACTTTTGAGTGTTAGATCTACCACAACTGGAGATCACTTTGTCCAGCTAACCCTTCTCTAAGATCCACCTTAACCTAATTGAAATCCATGGAGAGATTCCGTGTCTTTTGACAAGACAAATACGCTTCTAGAAAAACTCACAGTGCATTGCGAATATTTTAAAAAATGCTAGGAGACCAAAAGTCCCAAGGGAGACCTAGAAGCCTAACCCAAATTGGGGTAGAGTCAAATCGCTCTTGGGTAGCATCAAACAACGACATTAAAGGTTTAAAAAAGACAGGGTATGAATCAATGCTCTAGTTCTAAGAGATAGCCTAGTGTGCATCGTCCCTATTTCATAACAAGAATCCAGACCATTCTTTTGCCATGAGGAAAATCGAGGGAGCATAATCGAATTTCTAAGACCAATTTTACGCCACCCAAGCCTTTAGGGTTTTATCCCTGGAATTATGACCATGAAATCTACCCACAAAAATTGGGTCTGCCACATTTTCCACCTTGTTGAATTGAACATTTTCCCCTATGATTAAGTTTACATGTTTTCTTGTCTTAACACATTTGTTTTTCTTGCGACGAGGCGAGGGTTTAGACACTCCCTTATCTAGAAACCTATCACGGCCTGGAGGGGATAGCCTAGATCTACACTCACCAGCTCCCCCTGATCCACCTGCTCCACTGAACTCCTCTTGAGGAAAAAAGGAATTGATAATAAATACCCACTTCTCCAAATTCCTGATCACATCGAGGAGACCTGATTCTCCCTTCCCCCAAAATAATCTAAAAAAATTGGCCCTAAAACGTCTAGATGCACCGAATTGAAATCGCCAAAATGGAAAAATGGGAAAGAACCCTTCCAAATAGGGAGATTAAACATTAAGAGCCTAAGAAGAGCCTCCCATCACATCAGGAGAGAGAAAATGCAAAGCTTGTCCTCGAGCCTAGTATCGAGGACAGAGAGAGAAGGGTCATAGAATATTCGCATGTCCTTGTTCCATAGAAACTGCAGACAATGCCAAGGGGGAGGAGAAACTACCTGAGCATGAAGAAACACCCTAGCACTCTGAAAGTGCCTCAACACTAGATCTGTAGAAAACTGCACCTATCAGCATCGAACAAAATGAAATCCCATCCTTCCTTGTCTCCATCCGTCCCCTGCTTGAAACTACCCCACTCGAGGCACTAGCGATAGACATGCCAAAGCCTTGAGGAAAGCATCCTCCTCTTCTCCAACTAGCGATCGAAAAACCTAATGGACTGCATAGGGCTCTTTGGAATAATCTACTAACTCTTCTAATTCATACATCATGACCAAAAAAGCAAAACTAAAAAAAACCTAGGCCATTTCAGTAGATAGGACCGCATACCCAATTTTCATATAGAACACAATTCTTCTATAATTTTAGTTTACATATTTCTTATCAAAAGCAAAATTATTGTTTTAATTTTATTATTGTTAATAATAATAAAATCATATAAGCAAGCACACATATAAATGAATCATAACATCATGGAAGATCATAAGTAAGTTCAAACACTCTTTTAGAGCTATCATACAAACATCATATCACTAAAAAGACATAAAATGTTTTGTACACTTATTGGCATTTACTCATAGACTCCGAGACACAATCAAAATCTACATTATCTTCAATGAAGATGTAGATGACCCATACTATTCTGTCTTTTTTTTCATCCGAAAAAAGACAACCTTATATATTATAAAGCCTTATCAAAGGGACATCAATAATTACATCTTCCAAAGAGTCTTTGAAAACATGAAGAGGTGCCCCAACAACCATAATAACAATTGACAAAAATCCAGTAATAACAAATATTGACCAAAAAGATCCATACAACCATCCCCAACAGTTCAAAGAAAGAAACCAAGAGAATACATCTCGGAAGTACCATAAATCACCAGAGATCCGATATCACCCAGAGTTTAACTATAGCATATGAAGAGGTAAAAACATACTATAGTATGGAGACCAAAACACAAAATAACAATTCGGGAATACCAACCCAACCGAAAAATAGAAACCAGTTTAAATAAGACAGTGCATAAAGCCCTCCACAATGGTACCGGCCATGGTGTGCTCTTTCCACATTATCCTCCTTGGATCCTGAGACAAAGGCAACTTAGAAAGAGTGTCAACGTGAGAATTAAACTCTCGATAAATATGGTGGCATGCCAGATGTGGAGTCGAGTCCAGCAAGAGTCTAACTTTTCCAAGCCAATGAGACATAACTAAAGATTGAAGGTTGTTCCTCCACATAGCCCAACCTATAATAACCTTCGAATCGCCCACAATCTGATCTAAAACAATGCCCATTTCCTTTGCAAAGATTAATAACTCCTAGAGGGCCAAGAGTTCAGCCCGTGTGTTCGTGCCCTTACCAGCAAACATCCTTAAGCTGAAAAAATGATTCCCCACCAGTTGTATGACCATACATGCGCCGCACAACCCTTTCTGTTCTGCACCATCGAAGAAACCAACTGTATTAGCCGGAGGCAGGCTTGGAAAACCACAGAGGCACCCCCCGAGACTTTGGACCAGGTTCGAAGCCAGAATCGAGAATGTCCAAGGTTTTAGAAACAACACGATCAAGATCCAATATCAACCCTTCAAACAAGTGGCCATTTCTCAGGCACCAGAAATGCCACATACAAGTCATGACACATTCTAGGGGAATTTTAAAATGATTTTGCACACTGCGAAGGAAACCGGAGAGATCCTCATCATCCCACTTCTAGGATATCTGAAAAATATCACACAGACACGACCACACATATCGAAAGCCAAGACACCAATAGAAAAGGTGAGTCGTAGACTCTGAATCCATCATGCAAAAACATCATCTACTAGGGCCTTGAAAACCTCTGCACATAAGATAGTCCCACGATAGAAATTTATTTCGTAATTTAAGCCACAGGAAGCACTTAATTTTTCTCACCAGCTTTTTCTTCCACAGAACCGAGAACCACCACTAGGGATGACATGTAAGATGAAACTTTAACAAGGAATCATAAGCCAAACTAGCCGTGACTGCAGCATCATGCAGATTTCCAGCCCAAACTAAGATGTCAGGTTCATAACTAATAGATATACCAACATCTCTCAGAGAAACAACAAAACCTTCCCATTCCACAGCCACAGCCCCTGTCATGCCCAGGGAGAGAGCAGACTTCCATCCCATGAAAAGAGAATTACAGAACACAGCCGCTTGATTGAGAAACTTGATATTATGAGACTCAAGGCATTTTAGTAAATTAATAGACAACGAAGGAGATTCCATCCCCGCAATACAATCACAACTAATATCAATGAGACCCCCGCCAATATTCCAACACATCTCTCGAACAATACAAGGCAAAGCAGTACATAAACCAGACCAAATAACCGAGGATTTCCTGGGAGACTGAGCATGATTCCGCAACCAAAGACTAACAGGAAGATACTGCAAATACTTAGACTTTAATATGGAGCACGAGAGATTAGTGCTAGTCAAGTCCCACCACAAAGATTTTGCACAAAGTGCAGTATTGAAAAATACCAAGTTCTTAATACCCCATCCACCCCACATAATTGGCAGAGAAAGAGAATGACAGTCAGTTAGATGGTATTTCCATGAAAGATGAGCCCCACACCAAAGAAAGTTGAAGAAGGATCTCCGAATAGTATTCAGCACACCCAAAGGCACTTTGAAAAGAGAAAACCAGTACACCGGGATAGATTGTAATACAGATTTAATAAGAGTGAGGCGTCCTCCCAAAGATAGCCAGTTAGAGGACCATCTCCCATTCTGAAAATTCACTTTACGAGTAAGCCAATCCCAATCCGATCGATGGTAAGCATTAGGTTTAAGATAAAAACCTAAATAAGAGAAACCACTCTCAAGAGGACGACTCTTAATCAAATATAAATCTTCAATATGATGTAAAGCTGCATCCTCCACCCCAAAATGACTGAAACAAGACTTAGTAGAATTGAAGGACATGCCCGACACATTACAAAAAATATTAGTGATACCTTTAATGGTTCACCATTCATCCAAAGAACCTTGACAAAAAATAATAATATCATCCACAAAAGAGTATGTGATGTATAAATAGTGCTTGAAACCTTTACACCTCTGATCCTTTTATCCACCTTAGCCTTATTCATCAACAGACTCAAACCTTCAATGATAAGCAGAAACAAATATGGGGATAATGGGAAGCCCTGCCTCAACCCTCTAGAGCCTTTGAACGTCTGCGATGGAGACCCATTAATCAAAACAACATAAGATGTTGAGTTCACACATGACATGATCCAGTTAGTCATATTCAGAGGGATGCCTATCTGCAATAGAAACAAATGTAACATAGATCTGTCCACCTTGTCATAAGCTTTCTCCATATCCAACTTCAAAACCATCACATAGAGATTTTTCTACTTAATGGAATGGATAGATTCTGAACAATGCCCGCTGCATCCAATATCTGACGATCTAGAAGAAAACCAAACTATTCTTGAGTAATAAACCTTCCCAGGGTCTCCTTCATTCGACCAACAATAATTTCAGTATCCAATTTACATAATAAGTTACACAAAGCAATGGGCCGATACTCCGCAAAGGAAGTAGGCCTATTAACTTTTGGAATGAGAGTTAAATAAGTCGAATTCAAGTTGTCAGGAATAGTTCCCAACTTTCTCGAATACTCAATAGTTAGCACAATCTCTGGTCCCATCAACTCAAACAAATGGAGGTAGAATTCCGTGGTCCAGCCATCCAAACCGTAACTTTTATCTCTGGCAAATGCTTTAAGAGTTCTTTCAACTTCATTGAGAGTGATAGGAAGATCCAAACAATGACCATCCTCATCACTAAACATAGTCGGATAAAGTTTAAGGACTTCCAACTAATCACTAATACATGCCAGCTTCGGATCTTTGTACAGGTTTGAGAAGAAAGAGATGGCCCCACCTTTAATAGAATTCAGATCTGTAACCAAATTACCAAAAGCATCCACAGATTCCCAAATAGTGTTTTCTAATCTTCTCTTATTAGAAAAATTATGGAAATATTTGGTATTTTCATCCCTTGTCGACAACGAAAGAGCCCTGCTCTTTAAACGTAGGGTCTCCTCCTTATGCAATAATATAACATGCTTCTGCCTATGGAGCTCCTTAAGTGCATCTACCTTTTGAGTACACAAAAAATCATTAGCAATAGCATTATCCAGACACATAATTTGCTCTTCAATGGAAATAAGAAGAGCCTCTCCCTTTTTCTCCTCCGCCACTTCCCAAACTATGACAGCCTGCCGAAGCTCAGACAATTTTAAAATAAGAGATTGAAAGGAGGAGAAATGCCTAGGCATCTCCGAATCTAAAGAAACCCACTGAGAGGAGACAAAGGAATTAAAATCCTCCACAGTAAGCCATGAGGAATTAAATTTAAAGGGGTAACAAACTTTCGACATACTGAAATCCAGTTGAAGTACTAATGCTTTGTGGTTTGATACCCCCATCGAATAATGCCAGCTTCTAAAACAACCCAATTTCTCACAAAGAGACTCTGCCATAAAACACCTATCCAAGCGTTTTTCTATTCCATCAACACCACCACGACCATTAGACCATGTCGGGGACAGTTTGCCCGGAACAATGTCCACCAAATACGTATCATCAAATAGCTGCAAAAAATAATCAGAAAGGGGATCGATTGGTCTACAAACACCCCACTCTTCGTTCGCCGACCAAGTAAAGTTCAAATCCCCAGCGAGTATCAGATGGGGGAGTGATAATAAAGCTGAGATCTTGATTCGATTCTAGAAAGTAACCCTATCCAAATAAGGCCCATAAACATTCAAAAGATGCACATGTTCCTGAAAACCTTTAAGCTTTCCACGTAACAAATACCTGCACAGGGATGAAAAGCCCTCAAATAATCCAGTTGTGGGTTCCAACCCACCACAGTACCCCCAGAAAGACCACAGGCATCCACCGCTGATACTAACCAACCCGGCTTAAGCTTTAGTAAATATTCACAGGCATCAATACCTGTCGACATTGTCTCTTGAACAAAAATTATCATAGGACAAACAGAATAAAAAAACCTCTTCATCGCAACATGTTTAGGCCCCCCTCCCAACGCCCGAATTTTGATGGATGCAATATTCATGGGGTAACCTCCAATGAGGCCGCATTTGCTCTAAGGGCTAGATTGGTAGGACTAACTGAAATATCAGGAAGACCCCTAGAGGAAAGAGACACAATTGACGGGTTAATAAAAGAGTTAACCCTGATAGCATCTTTAGTACCACGTACATCTTTTATAGGTCTTTTCTGCTTTCTCACAGTAATAAACCCCCTATTGACAAAAGGGAAAGGTAGAATATCAGTAGACGGAGACTCAACCATTGCAAAAATAGGATTAGGACAAAAATCAAGGCGATCAGGAGCAGTCCCAGAATTATCTCCAGCTGAAGTAAGTGAGGTCTCAGCATTACATTGAGTAGGGCTATTAGACACAGGAGATGGGGATAAAGAGATTTAAGCTTCTCTTGGGACGGAGCAATAAGGGGAGGGAAAACCATATCAAACTGAGACCCAAGATCAACAGATGAAAACAACAAACCCTCATCCACCATGGACGAAATCGACGCTTTAGACAGACGACACGACGAGACCAAAGAAGTAGGAGGGATTGGAACGTCCAGTGGAACCCCCACCGGAGAGGACCTATTGATGGCCGAGAGGTTTAAACCAGACAGAGAATCCAAAATGGTCTCAGAATCAATGAACTTCAAAAGAAGGGGAACATTGGAAGAGAACTTACCAATATACGCCAAAGCCGAAGACTTATCCAGTGGCAACAAAACTTCGGAAACCTGGACGTTCTTACGCAAAGGGTCCTTTTCACCGAAATTGAGCGGACGAGACCGTGAAATTTGAGGACAAGAGAACTTAGAATGTCAAGTCAAACATCACCGATGACAACGAAAAGCCACCCTCCAGTAATCAAGTTTCTGAATGAAGGACCCCCCGTCTCAATGAACCTCCAACTCATCCGGTAAACCCTCCGACACCTCCAAATCGACCAGCACACGAGGCGTCGATCTATCAAAGCCCAGAAGATGGTCCTCCTCCATAAGTATGGAAGTGCCAATAGTATTATCCACCGCCATGAAGGCATGCAAGTTCCAACATTGTATGGGGAAATCAGGAAGAAGAACCCAGAGGTGGCGATGAATCAATTTCGAAACCCTCATATCAAAGCCAACATGCCACTGCCCCAAGATGAGGGAAACCTCCCCCAAAATCCAGTACCGTGCTTCAATAGCTTCCCTGTCCTCAACAGTCAAGAACTGGAACAATACCCAACCATTCACAAGCATAACCACCTTCGGAATGGTTTTAATGACCGACTTCCACACCTCTCGAATCCAAGAAAGGATATCTTGCCACGAAACTTTGAGGTGCTCAAATCTACCTAGGAGTGCATGCTGAGACAAAGCGACAACGATATCCATCGTAACATCGTGACCGAGTACACAAACTGGACGCCCCGGTTTGACCTTCTCAAAAGATAGCTTCACCGACCTGGGACCGAAAGATATACGATCGCCCAGTGCTTCCGAACCAGCACCCAGAGATTCCCGAGCATGACCTCCCGACACCCCCGACATAACGCCCACAACACGTGAGTGCACCTCAGAAACTTGTAAAACACCAGGATGTTTAGGTTTAGAAACCCCATACCACTTAGAGCAATGAACCCAGACATCATGGTTTATTCGAAACCTCGAAGTCAAAACCTGGGCAGGTGCCATCCCAATCACCCGCAAAACAAACACAGAAAACCGTAAAAAAGCACGAGCGAGAGCGACAACAGAGGGACGACAATCATGAAAAACATGTGAAAGCGAGGCAAAACCAAGAAAACTAAAACCCTAATTCCCACTTTTTAAAAACAAGTTGGTACTAGGTCCACAGAGTTTGCCGACTTGACTCCTGCAAAAAACTCTGAATGGTTCAGAGTTTCAAGAAAAACTATAAGCCCTAGGCCTCACAGGTCAAACCAAAGAAATAGTAAAAACCAAAAGACCCTGATAAGAAAGTAAAAAATCAGGGATAAACTAGATACCCAAGTCCAAAATGAGTCTACATGTATGAATGATTCAGAGTTTCAAGAAAAACTACAAGCCCTAGGCCTCACAGGTCAAACCAAAGAAACAATAAAAACCAAAAAACCCTGACAAGAAAGTAAAAAATCAAGGATAAACCAGATGCCAAGTCCAATATAAGCGTGATATATGAATCTACATGTATGCCAATATTTTTAGATGCCAAAAGCCTTATAGATCTATGATTTGGTTCATTACGCTCCCATCTTGCAACTATTTATAGTGCCAACAACCTTTTTGATAATCTATCTCATCGTGGAGTTAAGCTTGTCTCTATTTGTTAAATGAAAATCATAAACAAATTTGCCAACACTCAATTTTAACATGTTATTGTGGAGGCGCAAAAAAAATAAAAATCCAAATAATAAAACAAAAATAAAAATCAACATTAAACAAATATAAACAATAAAAAATTACATAACCCTAATTCCTATTAAAAAAACAAAAAACATTATCCTCGTTATTTAAAAAAATAAATAGATTAAAAACGAAAGGCGTGGGAGGGGTGGAATTGCTCTCTACCCATTCATTTGTTTTAAAAAAGAAGGACCTTAAGTAAAAACCAAAGTGGGGGAGGGGCGATTAAGCAAATCAGCCCCCACTAATTTTATTGTTCCTTTACATACACAAAGCTAAAGCTAAGTAAAGACCAAAGGAATATTCCCGTAATTACCCCTACCCATGTTTTTTGATTTTTTACATAGTTTTTCTTAATGTAAATTTAATTAATACTTTTACATAGTTTTTCTTAATGTAAATTTAATAAATACTCTTTGTGTAAATAATCAAGCTTCACTCATTAGCTCCAAGAGTTAGGTCAATTGGTAAGACGTGTGCACACTTTCTCGGTTCGGGGGAGGTCACGGGTTTGAGCCTTGAGTCCTTTGGGGTTAGGCCTTCTGCTAGGATGGTCGACGGTTTACCACCTTTACCATCCACGAATGTGGGGAAGTATTGCCGGATTTCCCATGGATCTTTCCATCTGAAAAAATCAAGCTTCACTCATTCCTTTATTTAAAAAAAAAATTGAGTTAAAACTAAAGAAATGAGAAGGGGGTGATTCCAAAATTGCTCCAAATGAAGATTACACGTAATAAATGAGGTTAAAAAAAGGGAGAGGACCTGCTCATTATTTTGATTTTTTTTTAATATTTATTATGAGTTAATTATTAAGTTTACATAAAAAGATAAATAAAAAACCTTTTGTTTATCTATAATAAATAAAATAAAAAACAAACGAGACCTATTAATTATTTTGATTTTTAAAAATATTTATGATGAATTAATTATTAAATTAAAAAAAAAAAAAACTAAAAAAAAAAAATTTGCTTATTAATATAATATTATTTTCCAAAATTATATGTTATTATTTATTTATTATAATAATTAATTATTAGTGATTATTATATTGATATGTAATATTAGTAATAATAATAATTATAAATTATAATATGTTGATAATATTATTGTTATATTTTATTTAGGAGTTGTATTGATGATGATGGTTAAGGTTAGTTTAGTTTATTAAACCATCATAAAAAGAAAGCAATTACTTAATTTGATATAAAATTTTATTCCTTGGTTTAAGAAAGTTAGAAAGAAGCATATTGAAATCACTATAATTTTGAGGATTAAGGAAATTAGTATTATGATAAAGATTGTGAAATTAGGATCTAATGTATTTATTATTATTATTATTATAAATAATGTTATTATTGATGATGATGGTTAACGTCAATGGAGACCAAACTTTGGTCTATCGGACCTAAAGAGACGAATTAATTAATTTGTTTTAAAATTATATTCCTATGCTCAAAGAGCTTGGTGAGAAGCGTCCTGAGCTCACTATAAGTTTGACAAGTTAACAAGCTATGAAGGTCGGTATTGCAACAAAGATTATGAAACTGAGATCTAATGTGGGTGTACGTAGGGCACTCTAAGAGGAAGTGATTTTCATCTTCAATGTTCCTATTCTCACAGAGACGACAGATCCTTTCCACCCATGGTGTTTGAGGAACTGTCCAACGACCTATTTCACCATGGAGCTCATGGGCGTTCGTTCTTATCTTGGCTATATTAATTTTTTTCTTTGAACTTAGATACTTTTGATCTTCTAGATTATGGTTGATGATCTCTTTATAATATCTTAATTTTCTTTTAGCCTCTAAATCTTTCTCACACAACAATTTCTCTTTAAACTTAGAAGTAACAAAAATTTGCAATAAAAATAAACGATATATGATATTTTTAATATTATTTAAAATGACAATTTTTTATTTTTTTTAAATACAACAAGTAAAATAAAATAAAATAAATTATAAAAATATAAAAATAAACCCAAGTTAGATTGAATTTTTTTTGAAAAACAACATCGGGAAAAAAATATTTAAAAAGATTTGTTTCATGAGAAGCACATAAATGGCAAACGAGAAACCAATGAGCTTTGACATACATCATAGTTTTGCAAACAATTTTTTTTTTTTTCACTTCACAGTTTTATCTTTTCGTATTTTATGTTTTTTTTTCAGTTGACAGTTTTATCTTTGACATTTATTTTTGTTTTTTAATTTTATGTTTAATTAAAAGTCAGACTATAAAGGACTTTTTTTTTTGTTTTTTAATTTTATGTTTAATTAAAAGTCACACTATAAAGGAAAACATTATAAAGGAAACACCTAGTATAGATTTTTATAAATGTATTTTACAAGGTCGGACAAAATTATTGAAAAAAACCTTCACTAAAAATTCAACAATTAGTAACAAAGGTTTTAGTAGAGGGTTTAAAAGAATTTCACTATAATTACATTTTTTTAGGGGCCACATGTTTTAATGAAGTTTTTTTTAATCAAAACAATTAATTATTATTATTTTTTAAATTTTTTTATTGATAAAGAATTTGTTGGGTTTTCACCTAATTACAACTATTCCGAAATATACAGTTTCTTGTTTCCATATCTTCTCATATCAAGATTAAGGAATGGGATGCATCGAACTAGGACCTTTATTCAAGCTTAGCATTCCTGGAGGAAGAAGGCATTCATGATTTGCTTTGTAGTCTGCCAACTTATTCAAATCACGAAGAATGTGATAAGAGGTAACAGAAACACAATCTATCAAAATGAAGTGCAGCCTTTGCATAGTCACGTTCAAATTGAGGTTGTTGAACTTTGTAGCAGAGTTTAAAATTTTTATTATAATTTATGAGTCTCCAAATATTTGAATGTTGTTATGTCCAGCTGCCTTTGCAAGTTGACATGCTTTTTTAAGTGCATATAATTCTGCTTGGTTATTAGTAAGTTGTCCTACTCCCCAGCTGAAGCTGGTTTCTAACCTTTCTCCTGGGTAGAAAATCAGTCCCCCTGCCTCAGCTTTCCCTGGATTTCCTTTTGATGCTCCATCGAAGAAGTTTGAGACATTATTTTTGTTTTGCCACCAATCTGAAAATTTCTTTTACGTAATTCTGACCTGCCAACTTGGTTTAATAATAGGCCTTCCCAAACCCAACTGAATTTTATCCGCGTGTAGTGATCCAAGACATTTATGCTCAGCTTCAAGTTTAATGGCATCAATTTGATAATTGCCCACTACTTCCAAAAGAAAAGCCTTAGCTTTTATTGCTACAATTTCTGGCTTCATGACTTTACTGTTAAAAATCGAATCATTTCTTGCGAACCAAATTTTCCACCAAACAAATTTTGGAAAGGCTTGCCATATTTTCCTCCATTCATGACTGGTTGAAAGAAGACCAGGATACCTTGACTGCCAATTTTTAAATAGATTAACAAGTTCAGAATTTGAAGGAACAAAAAAATAAGGCCACCCACGCAAGAAATGTGCCCAAAATTTCTGAGTAAAAACACATCCAACAAAGATATGGGATGAAGTCTCGACAACTTGAAAACAAAAACAACATATAAATGGTCCAAAGAAACCTCGTTTTGACAAATTTTCATCGGTTAATACTTTTTGGTGCATAAGAGTCTATGTAAAAAAATTTAGTTTTGGAATGCTAGGAGAATTCCAGACCGAATTCCATAAGGCCGTGTTGTGGGATGAACCAGTGGAATGCTACATTACCTGAAAGTCGTGAGCAGTAGTGTAGTTTCCAGAAAATCCCCAACCGCACACATCCTTGCACGATTTGTGTATGGGAGCCAGACCAGACAATTTTTTCAACACGAAATTCTGTTGAGCAAGCAGATTGGGATGGGCACATTCTGACACTTTTGGGAAGGCCCACCCAGCCCATTTTACATTATTGTCCCAAGATATAATATCCGATAGTCTTAAAAGACCTTTATTAACTAGCCAGAGCTTAATCTCAGTAAGAGATAAATCAGAGTTGAGAGGAGCGTTACCTTTTATTTTGTCATCCCATAGAAATGTCTTTCTGCCATTTCCCGGTATACGATAAAGACGTTGAGTAAAGAATTCGAGTCCTCTTTTGTATAAATTCCAAGACTCATTGAACCTTTAGGATTATTTGTCATCTGTAGATTTCTTAGAGTTCCTCCTTTAAAATATTTTTTTCCAGAAAATTTGACTAACCAGATGCTTTTTATTAGAGAATAGCTGCCATAGTAATTTGCCTCCCATAGCTAGATTAACCAATCCCGGATCTCTAATTTGCAATCCACCTTCTAGTACAGGTATTTTAACAATATCCCATTTAACCAAATGCAATCGATTCTGATTTCCTTTTCCATCTCTCCAGAGGAAATCTTTGATCAGCTTGGATATTTGATCCATAATCACTTTTGGAGCCAGGAGAAGAGATGATTCGTAAATAGGAAGAGTTGAGAGAATTGACTTAATCAAAATAAGCTTCCCTGCCTTCGTGAGCCAATGTCACCCCATGAGGCAATATTTTCTTTTATCTTGCTAATGATTTCCAGCTAGAGAGAAGGGTTTTTTGTCCCAAGCTTAATGCAAGATCCAAATATTTAACCTTGTCCCATGTAGCACATCATTCAAAGCCTAAAATCTGTGATATATTTGCAACTGTTGAATGATATACATTCCAACCATACACAACACTCTTATGGTTGTTAATAAGAGCCCCTGAAATAATACAAAAATGTTACATAATTTCTGCAAAAATTCTTGCCATCTTTAATGAAGCCCCTCCTAGAAGCAAAGTATCATCTACAAAGAGAGCATGGTTGATAGCTTCAACTCCACTTGCTGAATTGATTCCCGGAATAATCCCGTCATTTTTTCCTGTAGTTAACTTTCTACTCAAAGAATCACCATTAGAATATACAAAAACGACGAGAATGGACAACCCTGTCGAAGACCCTTGGTTGCTTGAAAGAAGTTTGATGGTCTTCCATTTACCAATGGTGCTTTCCAAGGCTTATCAGTACAAGCTTTTATCCAATTTATAAAAGCATGGCTAAATCCAAAATAATAGAGAACTAAGTAAAGAAATGATAGCTTTACCCTGTCAAAGGCATTTTCCATATCGAGTATAATTAGCATGCCCTTCTCCTTTCTTTGAAAGCTGGAGTGCATGGCTTCTTGACCTTGGATCACATTGTCTAGAATATGTCTCCCTTTTACAAACCCACCTTGAAGAGGTGATATCAACTTCCCAAGCAGAGGTTTGAGCCTGTTAGCTAAGAGTTTAGAGAAGATTTTATAAGATGCATTACAAAGTGAAATAGGTTTGAATCGATCAAAAGTAGAAGGATTAACTTCTTTAGGAATTAATGCAAGGAATGTGGAATTGATGCATGCACCCACTTTGGATTTTAACTGAAATGATTTGATCATCCAGAGTAAATCTTTTCTGATTACTGTCCAACAAACTCTATAAAAATGAAAAGAGAATCCGTCAGGGCCTGGGGCTTTATTCGGCTCCATAGACCATATAACATCAATGATTTCTTCCTCTGAAAAAGGCTTCATTAACTCAACATGTTCCTCCTCACTCACCAAACACAGAATGTTGGACAAAAAATTAGAGGTTAAATCTGAATCAATAGAGCCATCTTCTCTGAATAGGCTCTGAAAATGAACTTCAACCGCTTGTTTAATTTGAGTAATGCCTTTAAAAGTTTCACCAGACAGAGAGGAGATTTCTGAAATATGATTTTGGGAAAGTCTAGCTCTGTACTATTTATGGAAAAAAGAGGTATTCCGGTCTCCCACTTTCAGCCAAGTTCTCCGTGACTTCCATCTCCAATATTCTTCTTCTTTCCTAAACGCTCAAAAGGAGTTAAATTGTGCTTTTTGCTCTTTTTCCAACATGGTAGAGGTAATTTCCGATTCTTCCGTTTACAATTGAATCTCCTCCAATTTTGCCAAGGCCTCTTTTCTTTTACTAATTGGATTTTTAGGAGAGTGTTTAACCCATTCCTTTAACACAGCTTTGGTGTTTTTAAGTTTCCTCTCCCACACATAGTTCGGTTCGGCGATCCAAAGACTAGGAGATCCCACGCCTTGGATATAATGCTCATAAAACCATATCTGCCTATCCACAATGGACTGAACCGAAAGGGTATGGGGTCAAGGTCCTCTTCATTTTCTAGCTGCAACATTATTGACTTATGATCCGAAGTAAACTTGGGCAATATACTTGAGGAAATAATTTTTTTTTCCATCAACAAGGAGCTCTGAATCAGAAATCGATCCGACCTGGCAGAGATGTTTGTTGCTTCAATTCGATTATTAGTCTAGGTGTATATTTCTTTTTTTGGTTTAAAATCAACCAGTTCCCAGAATAAAATGAGATTCTCCACAATTTTGAGCATGGGATCTCTCCCGCAGACTCCTCCTTTTTTCTCTTTAGGATCCATTATGATATTTAAATCACTAGCCACAATAATATTGGAAGGAGAATTAGCAGCAATAAAGTCTGTTAGAGAATTCCAACATTCTCTTTTCTTATGAAAATTTCCAGGTACATAGAGATTAAAAATAGCAAGGGAAATCTTTCTTGGAATGTGCCGGACTTCAGAAAAAATCCAGTGCTGTGTTACAAGAGAGTTTTCCAGAGAGAAAAGATTCTCTGTTCACAAGGTTGGAATTCACCAGAAGAACCTTGAGCATTCACAACCATCCCTACATTCTTTTTCCAGTTCTTTTTTCTTAAGGATAGGAGGCTATCCTCGCCTATTTATGTCTCTTGGAGCAGAAGAACATCAGGAGAAGTCATTCTTAAGAGATATTTAACAGCTTCCACTTTCGTTGAATTTCCAAGCCCTATGCAATTCCAAGAGACAATGTTAATTATTTGATAGAAGGTAGAGGGCCTCCTTTTGAAGGTCTAACCTTGGTATCCCTGGAAATTGACATCTCAATTGTATCTTGACTTCCTTGCATCTTCAATCGTTCAAATTCTTCCTCCCAAACCTTCTTAAGATATTTGCGTCCTTTTTTTGAGGACCTCTCAAGAGATTCTTCTTCCGATGAACCAGAGTTATCCATGGGTTTCTTTTTTTTTTCTTTTCGATTCTACATATGTGGGAGAGTATCCATTAGCAGGGGAACCAAGATTCGACTCAGTTGATTCTTTATTTTCTTCTTGTGGTTGATCTTGAGATCGAGGAACTTCTCCCTCTTCAAGAACTAAAGGCACTTGTTCTTCTGGATTGCTCAGAGCATCAAAATTGTTTTGTGTTGGTTTTTCCTTCATAGCTACTCCATTTTCATGTTGTTTTTGTCTAGTGGGATTACTACCCGACCCCATTTCTGTTCTTTTTCCCTTTGAAATATATCCTTGCTTTGCTGTACTTGTTTTTTGGACTTGTGTCCATTGTTCTCCCTTCTCTTTGGCAGCTTCTTCATTAGCTTTCTTCTTGCATGATCTGGATGACCATAGCCATGACAGTGTCTACACCTAAATGGCAATTACTCATAATCAAGCTCCTGCACATGTGACCAATCTGCTATTGTCAACTTAATCGCTTCAGGAATCATTACCTCCAGATCCCCTTCAACACATATTCAAGCACAAGTATATTGTTCTCTTATTTTAGCCCTATCAATATACTTCCCCAAAGTGTTTCCTATACATTCAAGAGAGTCCAAATTCCAGCAATGAAGAGGAAGATGCGGTAGCCTAACCCATACAAGAACAACAGAAGGGACATCTTGATTTGGATCAAAGTCCGGATTCCACTTATTCAGGTAAAGCCCTTGAGGGCCCATGAAATATGGTATGTTTCTAAAAATTAAATCTTTGTCTTCTGAATTTTCAAAAAGAAAAACATAATATCCTTTACCTATCAGGTTGTTGCGTATGCCTTCTGAGATAAGGGGTTTCCAGTTTCTTTGAACCCACCCATCGATTGCCTTGGGAGATGGCCAAATACTAGTAAACCGGCCAATCAGACCCTTATCTGCAATATTCATGCCTATCGGCATGGTTGTTCCCTAGGTAGATCCACCGCGGGAATAACGGTCTAGTTTCTTGACAAATGTCTATTGGTTCTGATTGGGCTTCCTATTGCTGCTTGCTGCTACCAATCTTCTGAAAGTAGTGAGTTCAGGGGGAGGGGAGGAACCCCCTCCATCAACCATGACAAAAACTCCTAGAGCACCAAAAACTAGATCCTGCAGAGATATCATAAGAAGAATCAAGAAAATCCCAAATCCAAACTCAAAGAACTATGGAAAATTTGCTCCCATGCTATCTCAAATTCCTCCACAGTTTCTAGGCTCAGTGTGGGACAGAGCCAAGGATCACTCCAAGACATGCAGCGTGCAACCATAGGAGAAACTCTTCAACAACACCCGTTCAATAGTCTGAAAACCAAACTATTCGCAGCCGATCCACCAATTCCAATAGAGTCTGAGCAAAGGCTGGGCGAGAAGAGCCGAAGAAATTAAGCAAACCTAAAAAAAATTTGAAAAAACTTCTTGGAGCGAAAAAAAAACTCAGCCCTTAATGAAGGTTTTTTAATTGATGTGCTTAAAATAATATTGTGTATGGATGAACAACTATTTAATACACATTGGTGCATGTATTAGAAAGCACTCGTGCTCTAATGCCATTTTGAACATAGATGTTCCAGGACCAAGTGGAGCACCAATGCACCCATTCCTTAAATAAAAGCAATATTTTACTCATTTCTAAAAGAGAAGCACTAATGTGAGCTTTTCTAAAAGAAAAACATCTCCACACACATAGCTTATAGAAGAACCAATGCACCCATACCTAAAAGATGAGAACTGATGCACCCTCACCAATGTAAAGCATCTATGTTGGTCCTCTAGGATCAAAGAGGATCACTGTTGTGCCCAAATCAAATTGAAGCACCGATGCTAATGCTCCAAGATTAATAGAACCAACATGGCTCAAGAATTAAATATAACACTATGAAAATAAGGGAAAAAATCAATTATTAGTTTATAATAAAAAATTGTAATTAATAATTTGTTAATATTTTTAGTCATTTTTTACAATTAATTTGTTTTGCATATAATAATTTTCATGAATGCTATAAATGCATTATTATTAAAATATGGTAGTAGCATAAATTTTAGTTTTATTGTTTCAAAGTATTAATTCTTATCGTTTTTTATTAACGAATCTTTGATTTACAATTTAAAAAAATGAAAATACTTACATAATATTAAAAAAAACTTTATAATTTTGATTATTTAAATTTAAAAAATATAATTGAAAAACTATAGAATAAGGCATTTGAAACAAAGAGAAGAATAATTTATGAAAATGTATAATAACTAATATTGTAATGTTCTTTGCCCTCTCCCCTCTCTAAGGTCAACAGTGTAGAGCGGAATATGTGGCATGATCGCGGTGAGTGGCACGCTGAACACGTGACAAGAGACAATGTTGATAGCATCAGGGTGACACCTGGGAGATGTACAGGAGAAGGGATATGCAATACAAGTGAGCATAAATTCTCCTCCAAAGTAACAACTCCACCTCCTATGATTATGCAAATTTAGATAGAGTTGTCTTATGAGCATCAGGCCAAATCAAAGAATGGATATGGCAACACATTTGCACTTAATGCTTAACAGGAATCACCATGATTGGAACATGGAGATCTAATAGGTGCACAGATTACCTATTTTGAACTAGGACAACAGGTTCATTGGTATTGTGCTGCTCTCTTTGGCCCAGAGGAGGCACTCTTAGCTCAGGATTAACTCCCCTATCTTGGAGGAGACTCCTTCTAAGGCGTCAAGAGTGTTACTGTCAAGCATAGGGGCGATTATTATATTGCCACTGAAAGCAGAGGATGTGGGAAAAATCTAATTACAGAGACAATAAACCCAAATTCCAGTGATAACATGAGGTGTGTGGTCCACTCATATTGTGCTTACAGGCTGTTAATCCCTAAGGATGTCAAGCGAGAACTCGACAATGCAGAGGAGGAATCTAAATTTAGCATTGTTACATTCCAAATGTTGAAGTTTTAGAGAAATTTGGAGGAAGGGTGGGAGATTCAGGAAATATCCGTTTGCAAGATTCCCAATTCCATAAAACCTTGGACATGTAATGGATTCTCAAGACTGTGATGGAAAATATATTAATTGAACAAGGTCAAGTTCACAATTAAATTATACTCTAATAAGAGTCAGGACTAAACCCTGGCTGATATTGTCAATCCGAGTCGACAAGTAAATGGAAAGATTGACGCCATTACACAATACCTGGGACTAGACTTTAAGTAGGGACCCCCTCTTGGATTGGCCAACTACACTCCTACGAGCATTCCCTCTATGATGACTGGTACAACCGTATCCGGTTGGACAGTTACAAAGCGAGTCCTACTTCCATGATGAATAATAAAATAATGATATATTGATAGATGATGGACAAAATATTGCAATGAGGCTCGCCTTTATAAGGCTTTAGCATGCATATTGAAGGGTTACGCCCTTTCACCAGTAACTAATAATCTATTTATTTATAAATAATAATATCATTTAAATATTCATGACATTGCCTTCCCCTTGGGAAAGCTTTGTCCTCAAAGCTTGAGTATTTTCCTAATGTCGTCCTTCATTATGATTCTGTGTTGGTATTAGAATAAGACGAGACTTCTTGTGCAGAGACTTGGACTTCTTTTCTATCGATGATTCTGCATTGTATTGTCTGACTGTTTCTACATTTATGGCTTGGGGTCCAGTCATCACCGCATCGATGACATGTGTTTTTCTTTTATCAGAGTATTTTTTAGGTGTTTTCGACCTATTTTCAATTCCATAGGCATATGATTGAGGTTTGTGGCATTGATGACCGGGTGACCAATTATCTTCACAATACCCACATTGTGTCTCTCTTCTTGTCCATAATAGTTATCGCCTCTTGTTTTTATTCCTTCCAATTTGCGTTCTGCGGATTTTTCTTTATGTCTTGCCACTTCTATGTTAGGTATGTCATGCATCTTTAATTCTTTTTGGAGGTATGGTTTAAGACCTCCTAAATAGGTTTCGAGTATTTGTTTGTCAGACAACCCAAATACTCGTGTCGGTAAGCATTCCCACTGATGTGTGAATTCCTCAACGCTTCTGACCTGTTGTAATCTGGTAAGTTCACTGAAAAATTAATCTTCTCTGATTCCTTGAAACCCATTAAAAAAATCATTTTTGAACAGGTGTAGGAAAAATTGTCTCTCTTCCACCATAAGTACCAATTATAGGCGTACCCTTCCATATGCATTGATGCATATTTCACCTTTTCCTCGTCAGATTGAATATTGTAAATGTCGAAGTATTCTTCCGCTTTGTTTAACCAGGAAACACATTGGTCTTCACTTCCATTGTATTTCGACAAGTCTATTTTTGCCTTAAGTGGGTACACTATGTAAGGATGATATTGGTTTCTTTTTTCTTTATGGTTTGATGGTGGCTCAGAGCTATTGACGATGCAAGTGACATATTTGAACTGCTTCGTTTTTTTGCGGTGAATTTTAGCCTTTTCATTCTCTACTATCTTACTGATAGCATCTATTTTGTTGTTTAATCGTGCCTCCATATTTGGCACTATTTTTGTTTCTATCTCTTGTTTAAGCGTCACATTGTTAATTTTTATTTGTTTTTTTAAATCTTCTTGATTCTTGGCGAGTGTTTCCTGTGTGGAAACATGAATTGAGGCATCAAACATGTCTGGACTGCTGACATGGTCTGTACTAGGCATTAGTTTTTGCAACACCTCCATTATTGTATTATGGTTCTACGTCATGGTGCTCAAGTTCTGTGTTATGGTGTTTATGTCTTGAGTCATGGTACTCATTTTGTCATCCATGTCTTTTTGTTTCTCGTTCAGGATGTCTAATTTTTCATCCAGCCTTCTTTCTAGTACCGGAACAACTTCGTCTTTGATTTCTTTCTTAAGCACTGTATTGTTATTTTCATTTCTTCATTCAAGCTTTTTTGGTTAGCGGCGAGGGCCTTGATGTCCTTCTCCAATTTATCGATTTGGTCATTTAATTCAGCCATGATCTTGGTACTTGTATGCGGAGGTGTGTACTTGGATGCTATTTTGGCTTATGGAATGAAGGGGGAAATATATATATATATATATATAATAAAAAAAATAATTATATATATATATATATATTATAAAGTTGGGAAATACATTTCTTTTTAATAAAATAAATATTATAATATTATGATTATATATAATATTTAGTTTTTATTAAAAATAGTTTTTGTAGGTTTACAGGCGTGAATGACAGTCGGAATGTGGCACCTGTGGAGTTGGGAGGTAGTGCGTGAGGAGATGGAAGGGACGCAGGACAGGATGGCGCGCAGGGGGAGAAGAGGATGCAGGTGGTGGCACGATGGTGGAGAAGAGGATGCAGGTGGTGGTGGTTGTGGTGGCAGGAGGGAGCGAGGGTGGCAGTGTGCATGAGAGGGAAGGGGAGGCATGTAGGAGTGGAGGTGGAGTAGGAAATGGAGGCAGGGGTGGAAGCTAGAGCGAACAGGGAGCAGGTGCAGCGGAGGAGGGGATAGCGTGAGTTTGGAGGAAGGGGAGAAGATGCAGGTGGGAGCGCGGGTAGGATGAATGGATGAGAGAACCCGCAACAAAGGTTAGGATTCGTAAGCGTCGTGAATTGAGAGTGAAAACACGTGGGAGGAGGGGATGCGAGGAGGAAGAGTAGTCTACGGTGAAGGGAATGGAGTGAACGGGATGAGTTGAACAGGGCAAAGGAGGATGACGAGCAATGAAAAAAATGAGAGTAGGTGGGAGAGTGCATGGAGAAAATAAGGGTAGAGGTAATGGAGTAGTGGGGATAAGAGGGAGTGGATGAGCTGAATCAGAGCTCAGTGTCGGAGGAGCAAATCCGGTCTCGTGCCAAATGGTACAACCGTATCCGGTTGGACAGTTACGAAGTGAGTCCGACTTCCATGACGAATAATAAAATAATGATATATTGATAGATGATGGACATAATATTACAATGAGGCTTGCCTTTATAAGGCTTGAGCATGCATAGTGAAGGGTTATGCCCTTTCACCAGTAACTAATAATCTATTTATTTATAAATAATAATATCATTTAAATATTCACAACAATGATACTCCATAGGTTTTTCTTACTTGGTTTCTAGTTTCTTTCATAGGTTTTTCACTTATAGTTTTCATGATAGAAATCATATAGAAGTCTTTGGCATGCTTAGAACTTGGCAAGTCTCCATCTTTTTGTCTAATATTTTGTCAACTCAAACTTTGTTTTACAGTCTGGTTTCCCTCTCGGAAAACTCAGTTTTTTTAATTGTATATATGAATAATGTAAGACAAGTTTGGTTTTCTGATAGGCAGGCTCATTATAACTTGATGTATTGTTTGCTTTATTGATAATAGAAGGGTCTTAAACTAGTTTACAAAAAAAAAACTGATATTCTAATGTTAAATATTACTATATAGTAATGGTAGTGAAACGAATCATTCAAAATTATAGTGAATGTCAAACCACTCAAGCCATTTAATAAGTGGATATGTTGTAATTACAAAACCACTCAATTGTTACATGGAAAATGTTTGATGAAAACTCTCCAAAACTACTCATCCACTATAATTTATATGCCCAAAGTGGAGAATTGATGCTCTTAGATCACATGAGAGCACAAGCTAGCTTTGGTGCTCCAAGACAAATATGGTGCACTAGTGATCCATAAACAAAAGGGTAGCATCAATGCTTCAAGAGAACCAAGAAGAAAAAAATGTAGTTCAAAGAAACTCATGAACTTCCAAAGAAAGGGAGGTGAGAACCCCTTTGGAAATGCATCCATGATGAAAAAAAGTATGGCCATTTCTTGGTTAAGCTTGTTCCTCATTTTATATCCATATTCGTTGATGTAAAACCCTAGAACAATTCCGCAATTAAATTAAAATAAAAGGAAAACCCTTTAATGAATGTTAAAAAGGAAAAATAAAATTCAGCTAATAAATAAGGAACAATAATGAAGAAATGAAAATAACACAAATAAAGTCATTAATGGGGATATGCTATTTGGTTGAACTTTCCCCTCATTCTCTAGTGATATATGTTGATGTAACCCTAAAATAAATCCACCATTAACCTACAAAATAGAGGCAAAACCCTCAAACCAAGAAAAAATAAAAATAAAAACTAGCTAAAAAATTAGGAACAGTCGTGTTAAATGGATAAAACATAAATAAAATCAACAATGGGAATAAATGAAACAATGGAAAGGGGAAAAAATGGTTACTAGGTTAGAATACTTTTTATCTTTCCTTTCATTCATGGCTGTTTGTATTGCATTCTCACGTAGATACAGCTCCTCTCCCTCTCATGTAAAGACACCTCCTCTTCCTCTTCTTTCACATGAAATGAAGAAATGAAAAAAACCCTCACTTGATACTCCCTTTAAGAGTCATCTTTATGCTTTTCTTGATTCTTTTAATAATTTAAAAAAAATACAAATTATTATTCAATGCTTCGAAATATTATGAGCACTAGTGCACCCATATCTAAAGAGAAGCATCGGTGCGCCCAAACCTTAAAAAGGCACATCGATGCACCCATAAAAAAGGGGAGCATTAATTTGCCCAAAATAGAAACATTGATACTCCAAGATCACTAAGAAGAAATACAATTTTGTGTAGAAAAACCTTGTGAACCTACACATAAATGAAGGTGAAAACCCCTATGGATATGCACATATGTTGCAAAAATTTGTAACATTTTCATTGTCAAATTTGTTTTCCATTTACTAGCTATATATGTTGATGTAAATCTGTAAAATAAATCCACTGTTAACTTGCAAAATAAACGAAAAAATACTCAAGCCAAAAAAAGAAGAAGATGCAAAGCTAACTAAGAAATAAGGAAAAATAGTGAGAAATGGAAAAATAGAAATAAAATAAAGACTGAGAAGAAATGAAATAATGAAGAGGGGAAAAAATTTACTTCATTGCAACATTCTTTGTATTTCTTGCATCCATAGCTATTTATATTGCATTCTCTTGCTGAACCACCTGCTCTTCCTCTTCACTCTTATAGAACCATATGAATTGAAGACATGAATCAAACCCTACCTTTTTTTCCATTTTTCCAAAAGTTATCTTTAGTTTTTTTCGACCTATCTGAATAACTTAAAAGAAATATAAATTATCGTTTGTTGCACTAGCATGCCTGTACCTAAAAAGGAGCATTGGTGTGCCTAAATCTCAAAGAGAAGCACTATGTGCCCATACAGAAGGTGAACCTCGGTGTGTCCTTACCAAAGAAGAGCGTCAATGCACCCTTACCAAAGAGGAGCAGTGATGTATTTTTTAGATATCGACACTCCAATACACATGGGTAATGTCGCACTGATGATTCTAAACATATGTGTGCCTATACCAAAGAGGAACACTAATGTATTTTGGGGTTGTTGACACCCCAGTGTGCATTGGTTTGTCTTAACCAAAGTGGAGCAATGATGTATTTTTGGCATGTTTTTGCTCCACTGTCCTTGTAGGTATGGAACACTAGTGTATTTGAGATTGAACTATAACAATGCAACATAATGGTTTAGGCACACTAACACAAACATATCCACTGAAAACATTGGCTTCTTGCCTCCGCTATAAATAGAGTGTGGTGTCTTTGATCGGAATGATTGGGCTAATGGGAAACTCCCTCAACTCCACTTTGATACAATTTCAACTCTAATACCATATTGTAACGTACTTGGCCACCTCTTTCACCCTTTGAGGTCGAAGGCAACATTATTCAATTACATAGACATCTGTGTCTTCTTCTTCCTTTTTCTGAGTGCCAGATTCCTCTTCAAAGGCATTCCTAACTTTATCATCTCCAATACATCGAATCCCTTCCATTAGAAATACCCATGTGCACTTGCAATGTGATTAAAAAATGAGCCAACCCCAATTCGATAACTCTAAAGTTTCACTTTTGATGAGGCCCTTCTTGATATGTCAGGTCCAAAATCCCATCATATACCAGCAATCAATTTTTGCAAAATCCTAACACATATTCTGTTAGATTAATTCTCCAATGAACCACTCCGAATAAGGAATTTCAATACATTAGATCCGATATCCCATCGAATATATCCTATCAGTGTTTCCTCACTCTATGCACATATTTCATTAGACTTTTCTTTTGATAGCCTACTATTGATATGTCACTCCTGATACAATATTAGGATTTGGTCCATCAACCTTCCCTACATACTCTATCGGACCTTTTCTCTAAAGTCCTGCCTACGATGAGGCATATTTGATGTTGTTAGGTCCAACACATTGAATTTCACTCTCTCTATATCCTCTACTTGCACATTCAACATAAATCTCCAATAACAAATATACGATGGGTCTCTTCTGGACATATCAAGTCCCGATACAACAGAATTCTTTGATTCATCAAACTTTTTCTTTAAGAATTCTTGGTCTATTCTTCAATGATTAGCCTTTAATAAAAAATTCTTTGTACACCGAGTCTCAATCCATCGAGATCCGCATTCCATTAGAATCCCTTGCATGCACTCTTAGCTGCACTTTCTTAAGAACGATATCCGATGGATATACTTAGCCAATTTTTGGGTTTTGACATATGATTAAAGGATGGATGCCTTAGCAATATGATCTTGATTCCTAGGTCCTTAGTCCCATCCAGGCCATTCATTAATCTCTATGACTGGAGTCTAATAATATGCATGATTTATACTCACCTACAATTACGATTATTGTTAATCACGCAACATTTCGTTCTTTATGCAATAAATCAAAGCTACAAGTAAATAAGCAAAAATAAATAGTAGATTTGAATACATGTTGTCAAGACTTAACATACATTCACATTCACATTTGCATATTCATAGACAACTTGATAAAAGAAATTGGAGTATTCATTCCATTCAACATTAACTTATAAAGCAATGAAATGAGAATAACACATCAAATGAATACTTATCTTGAAATAAACATTCCAAAATAACTGATTGTGCAACAACAATGTTCCACTCAACCATAGGGACTCTATCTAGCATATACTAATTTTGCTTAGACGACACCCTCAATTTGGGCACAATTTCCACAAAAAATGGGAACTATTAAAGTTCACTCACAATCATATAACACACTTTCACAACCAAGCCAATACACAATTGGGTTTATCAGGCTATCAACATATCTATTGAAAGGATTTCTAATCTAACAAACTCAACCATAGGGCTATAGGCATCTCAAGAAGACTCAGGCATCTTAACCCACACAATACCTACCCCACACAACACCCATCAAGTACCTTTATGTGTTAATGCTATTAAGTGTTTACATAGAAAGGTAACCCAAACCCTGGTCATCTTCTAAGGAGGGAGGTTCCAACCTTCACTAGGATTATCAAGGACATCCAAATCCCACTCGTCACTAAGATACATTTATATAGTCGACCTAGTCCATAAGACACAATACACAACTAAGTCAGTACACAACCAAGCCAACCAACAATTGGTTTTATCAAGACTACCAAGAGTATTATGGAAAAGATTTATAAGTTAGTGAGCTCAACCAGAAAGCTTCAAGTGCCTCAAGAAAATTCAACCATCTTGGAACCCATAATACTTGCCCCACACAACACCCAAAAAGTATCTTTATCTACCGGTTCTATTCAGCATGTGTATAGAAAGGTAACCTAAACCTTGGCCATCTTCTAAGAAAGTACACTCCAACCTTCATTAGGTTTATCAAGAACATCCCAATCCCACTCATCCACTCTTCGGTTCCTATGCAAGGCTCAAAAAAATTAGTGAACTTAGGCTAATAGGTTGATTATGGAATACATTCTAGCATATCAACTCGAGCATAACACACTCATGTAATAAGATCATTGGTAATTCTCCAAACCACAAGAACTCATGAGAGATGTGTGAGACTCTTCCTTCTTCCAAAGGAATACACACTCTGCGCTAATAAATGAACCTTCTTGAGAGAATAAGATTGACCAATTAATGAAGGGAAAGGATCTTAGTTTGTAGACATTACTTTGTACGACAAGTAATCCCTAGTTTCAGAATTGCAGGGTAGTTGCGACATGAAAATTGGCATACACGCCTTCCCCTACCCAAGACAATAACTGTCTGAACCACTTTTTCATGGGAGAATTGAATGATTGAGTGCATAGGTCCACTTAAGAGTTAATGGATCACGAGTTTGAATCACTCTCCCCCTATTCCTTTGAGAATCATGTCCCTTTCTTCTGATTGATTTGCACAATCATTTGTGGGTTTCTTTTATGCATATGTATTTACATCACATTTACAATCTTTATTATGCATGACCAACACATAGTCCAACCATACCACATTTAACTACCAATACATAATCAGAGAATCAATTATGGCTCCTTGGCCTTGAGTTCCTCCCCAAAATGCCATTTACATGTTCACATACAATGGGGTCAAAATTGGGGTATTACATTACCCTACCTCTTAAATGAGCATTATCCTTAGTGCTACTCAAAATTGAACAAAAATGGGTATGGAATCCTCATGAAATCATCCAACTCCCATATAGCCTCATTTAGACCAAAGTGCTTCCATTGCACCTTTACCTATCAACAACTTTATTTTACTTGCCCTTAATATGTCCGATTTAAATTTCAAATTCACTCAAGAGCTCTAACCACCTGTCCTGCCTAACATTCAGGCTTGGTTGATCAAACATATATTATAGGCTCATTTGATTAGTCCGTAACTCAAATATTCGTCCGAATATGTCATGTCTCCACATCTTCAAGGCATGTACAATGGAAAATAATTCCAAATCATGAGTTGCATAATTCTTCTCATATTCCTTTAGCTTTCTGGATTCATAGCACATCACATGTCCTTCCTACATAAATGCTCCTCCTATCGCTTCGATGCATAACAAAAAATATTTTCCTAGATATTCAATCCTCAAATTAGAAGCGCTAGTGAGTAGTTCCTTCAAACAATGGAAGCTTTCCCCACATTTATCAAACCATAAAAATTCTACATTCTTTCTTTGCAATGAGGTTATAGGATGCACCACTTTGGAGAATCCTTTAATGAATATTACGTAATAACATGATAAACCATGAAATATCAAACATCTTTCACATTCTTGGGCATAGGTCAATTCAACATCGCCTCATCCTTCTTAGGATTTATTGAGATTCCCTCTCCCAATATAACATTTCTCGAGTACTGATACTCCACTTATAAAAATCACATTTACTCAGCTTTGTGTAATACTGATGTTCTTTGAGCACCTATAATACTATTCTTATATGCTCTACATGTTTCTCTTCATCCTTAGAATAAATAAGGATGTCATTAGAAACACCATAACACAAATTTATCAAAATACTAACTTAACATGTTGTTCACGAGACACAGGAAAGTCTCCAATGCATTTATGACCCGAAAGGTATGACTATAAACTCATAATGTCCATATCAAGTTCTTAAAGCTGTCTTATTGATATATTTTTTCTTGATTCTAACTTGATGATACCGTGACCTTAATTCAACCCTGGAGAACACTTTAGCTCCTGATAAAATAAATAATCTATTTTGGGTAAGGGATACTTATTCTTAAATGTGACCTTATTGATTTGCCTATAGTCATTACATAGTCTCAATGTTCCATCTTTCTTGATCTTGACAAACAACATTGGTGCACCCCATGGGGATACACTTGGTATGATATAAGATTTCCTGCTCATCAACACTTGAAGCTGCAATTTCAATTCTACTAGCTTTGGTGTGCTCATGCTGTAAGGGGCTTTAGACAATATAGATGCTCGTAGCACCAAGTTATTGGTGAAATCTATATCTAGTTAAGGTGGAATCCCTAACACCTCATATGGGAATACATCCTTATATTCTGTAACATAGCACAATCCTCTATCTACGGGCCTCTATCCTTTGTTGGGTCCTATAAGGATTTATCCTTACATGTTGGATATTTATTTATAAATATATATTTTGATAAAATGAATGATGATTTTACAATAGAGATGGCGAAGTATAAATATGGCTTATTGGTAGCGACATGTATCAATAGACATGTCGCTTAATAATCAATAATTAATTATCCTAATTAATAAAGCATTATGAAATATCACTCGTAATAACCAATTAGGTTTATTACATGTCATCTGGATTTAAAAAGATTCGACCATGAATCTTGTGTAAGGAGCGCTTAATTTGAACTTCTTAAATGCTTGATTACTTGTAACTTCACAGGGTTGTGCTTGACAAAATTCCCTTTGAGAAACACATAGGTGTGATCGAAGTTGACAAAGGAACTCTTACCATGAATAATGGTACTGCGGTTTAATAAAACTTGAAATAATTGGTCACATTTCCATTCAAATTTCTTCATGCATATAATTATGTAGATAAAACCATAATGACTATAAGAAGTATTCTTTCGAGTTTCCAATTTAATATCTTCATGATGAACTTGTGTCAACATGTTGAACCCTGGTATTTTTGCATGCTTTGGTATGGAACTAATTAATATTTGAAATATAGATTCTTTAGTGTCAATCGATGGATTTTCAAGTATGGTTGGATATTCAATTACATTTGTTATGCTCTTTTTATATGTCGTGGAAACTACTGACAACTTACTTAATTAAACCTGATTGGTTAAGGATTATTCATTTGCAGTTTTGTCGCATACTTTTAAGGATGAAGCACCTTTTAATGTATTTATTTCATCCATTGGGGTTTGATTAAAAATATTTAAATGATTTATATTCTCATCTTTATCTGATGATCTTGTCTTTGGTTGTTCCTTGGGAACCATTTGATCTCGAACATACTGAATTGCAACAACATGTAAAACATTTATATCTTCATGTGTTGGAGGATCTTCTTCTATACTCTGGGATTTATCATTGTCCTCTACATATTTTGTTTCATCGTATTTGTTATTGTCTTTATTATCATGTCCTTGGATTTGGTTTGGGTTATGGGCCAAGATTACAATCCGACTTTGTTTTGGAGCTTCACGAGCATTTTCACCGATTTTATGGTTGTGTAGGTTGAAAGATTTATACGACTCATTTCCATGTATGAAGCTACAGCAAATTTTTGGAACTTGTGCATGATTCCACATCTTATTTTGAGTCTTGTACCTTGAACGGTGGTTATGGTTAGGCATTGTTTTTTGTGTCTTGTACTTCAAACGATGGTTCTTATACTTCTTTACGTATGATGCCTTGAACATTTTGTGACAAGGAATGTAAGGCATCAATGTATGTGTTTTTTGTTCTGGCATAGGTGTAGGAGTGATTGAGAGTTGTCCTTTATCATATCATCTAAAGTTTCTTCCCGCTCTTCCGTGCTTGAAAATACATACGGTGTAACCACTTCTTCTTCATTTAATTGACTTTAGGGGTAGGGCTGATGTGTTTTTGGTTTTTCTTTGTCCACATGCTTCTTAGGTTCTTCTTATGGCCGTTCTATTATCAACATTTTTAGTTCTTCAACTAATTCTTTTATGTCTTCATGAAGAACTTGCGTCGCCACGTCGATAGCCGATATTTTCGCTTAAAGCTCTGTGCTTTTTATTTCTTCAATCTCCCCTTTTAATTTCTTGAGTTGTTATATTTCGTTTAAAAAACCCATAAACGCCTACATCGAATACCATTTTGTTTTATACAAAATCTTCAATTTTTTTTATAATAATAATAACTAACTAATTAATTAATAATATTATTTATTACTATTGTTTTATAGATATTAAAATAAATATTATAATAATAATAATTATTGAATAATAATATTATATTTTATTTGAAATAAGTGGAATTTTAGGGTTTTAAACCCTGGTGGTTGGCAAGAAATGGAAAGACACGTTTACAGTAAACGTGGCAAGAGGGTTGCGTGGAAGTAGGTCGGATGGAGCACACAGAGGCAAGAGTGGAGATGGGGGTTGAGAGGGTGGAGCGGAAATGAAGGGCTCTACCCAGGTGCATGGAGGGGACGAGAGGAGATAGGAATGAGAGGGCTGGACTAGAAGGTGTGCGTCTGATGCAAACCACGTGGGAGGGAAGGTGGAGCGAAAGAGAATGTATGACTGGAGGGCATGGGCATGGGCAAGGAGCTGCCACGGGGAGGAGCTTAATTGTAGGCAGTGGAATTGGAGGAGGTGGCTGCGAGGGCGTTGGAGGGAAAAGACATAGTGCGTTGGAAGGGAGGGTGTTGGGGAGTGCATGGTGCAGACGGAGGAGAGCATCACAGAGATGAGAAGCATGCAGGTGGAGAGGGTTGCACAGGAGGTGGAGGTGGTTGTGCGCACGGAATGGAGTCAGTGTGGGGACTAGGAGCTGGAGTAGTGTGTTGGAAGGAGACTATGATGGGAGTGGGAGATGCAGTGCATAGGTGGGAGGAGCGGTTGGATTGTTGTGGAGGAGCGCTGGGAGATATGAACGTCAGGAATATTTTGAGAGCTTGATCAAACCTCGCTCTGATACCAATTGTGAGCGTGGAGTTATGGAGCAGGGCGACGCAACGGTGGAGTGAATGGAGGGTGACGTAGGCGCATGATGGATTGCAGGCAGGGAGTGATGGCATAGGGGGTGTAGATGATGGGAGGAAATGAAAAGAAGTGGGAGTGCAAATGCAGAGTGCTGGGGTAGAGTTGAGGTAGCGTGCAGGTGTGGAGGAGAGATGATATGGTAAAGAGCTGAGGGATGGAACCTGGGTATGGAGAGGAGATACGAGTGAGGTAGTGAGGGAGTGTGGAAATGGTGTAGAATAAACAAGGTGTGTGAGGAATGAAGAGTGAACTGAGTGGGTGAATATGTAGTGGAGAAGAACGAGTGAGGTTAGTCGGAGGAAGTATATGAGCGAGTAGAGATCCCAATACCACTTGTAAGGATTTATTCTTACATGTTGGATATTTATTTATAAATATATATTTTGATAAAATGAATGATGATTTTACAATAGAGTTGGCCAAGTATAAATATGGTCTATTAGTAGCGACATGTATCAATAGACATGTCGCTTAACGATTAGTAATTAATTATCCTAATTAATAAATGCATTATGAAATATCACTGTGTTGAGGCCCGGAAATTCGCAAGCAACAACAGTAAGGGATTCTCCCCAGTCAACGTTCCCAACTAGCCCGTGACTGTTTGGAATGGGGAATCCGTCCGGTTTGCGGTCTGGCTACCGTAGGTCAAAGTAACAAAAACTAAGGCTTTACCGGTTGCGGCCCAGCCCACAGTGTATTTTTGTATTTTTTGACTTAAGTATGATATGCAAGTGCCTAATTAACCATGCAGGGCGATAAGATGCAAGGAGCTGTCACAACGTGATGCGCAGGTTCTTACCTCTCGTCTTAGCATTCACAAGCATCTAAATCACATACAACAAGAAATCAAAACTAACTACCCAAACTATCCCTAGGGAGCAGGATTATCATTCATTGGTGAGTAATATATTTTGTACATGCATAATGAAAAGTTACAGATAGCTGACCCTTCTTTCAAGACACATGAACAATTGCATATTTTTGAACAACCAGTTAGCCAATTGTTTTATGAACAACATTTATTACTCACAGTGGAAAAACATCACAAAATATACTGAAAATCATTCAACAAGAACATAGGTTCAGGAATTTAAACACTCTCACAGTTAATGAAACACAGCTGAAAACGAAATAGTTCCCCTTCAACATTGATCATTTAATCACATTGATACATTCCACAGTTCGCTCTCTCCAGCAGGAAAAAGTTGCAGTTTCTGATTGTAAAACGAAATAGTTCCTCTTACAAGAAAATGGTTTACAAGTTTTTCCAGGGAAAAAGCCCTTTCTAAGTTCTATCTTTACAATATTTAAACTACACAGTAGATTGTTTGGGATGCCCCCAAGCGTGTGACTTTCCAATCCCTCGAACGTTTCAGATTCCTCTTCAGGCCGCTTTGTCTTCCCATTTTATTTTCTATGAACGTTCATCTTCTGATTAGTAACTGATAAATCTTTCTAGTCTGTGCCTTTGCCGTCATTCGTTTTGTCCTTTTCTTCAGTCCTGAGGACCACGGTTTGACTTTTCCCAAAACTGTCGAGATGTGCCTTCGTGCTGCGTTTGCTTGAAGAGTCCTTCAAGTCCACCTGCGATCCATCAAAGTGTATCATTCATGGGGTTTACATTTTAAACAAAACATAAAAACAACAACAACTAAAACTGGCTAATCCACCGGAAATGACCAGGCGCACCACTACTTCGTTTATCTACAGGTTCGCAATCATCGGATGCTCAGAGCGAGGATATCGGGAGCTAAAAATCCCACCCCAGCCGCAACGGCGGAAGATAAAGAGGTTATGGGCACTCGACCCGAGGGCGGGAGAAACTCTTCAATCGACAGTTGGAGGATAATAACATCGGAATCCCAAAAGCTTTTCCTAGCCGCAACGGCGGAAAATGAATGGCTACAGGCATGCGACAAAGAGTCAACACGCATCAGCAGTGGAGCGTTTTTCACTTTGGATGGCTAAATGCTTTAGGAGCCGCAACGGCGGAAGCGAAAAGGTTAGCGACACAAGACATGAGGGCGGCAGGACTCTCAATTGGAAATCGGAAGACATTTTACATCGGACGCTAAATGACTTCCCCCACCGCAACGGCGGAAGAAAAACGGCTTCGGGTACGCGGCTAAAACAGGTCAACACGCATCGGCAGTCGGAACGATTTGGACTTCGGGTGCTAAACTGCCTTGGGCTCCACAACGGCGGAACCGAAAAGGCTCTGGCTTCCGATCAAAACAAGAAGGACTCCCAATTAATAGAAAATACTAAGTGTTTAGACAGCTTTAAAACTCAGCGGCGGTAAAACTGCTTTACTTTTGCGACAGTGGCTTTCAAAAATAATCAAATCCGACTCATCCTCAGCTAGCAAACCAAATCACATTTGAGACTCACTACGGAATTCAAACGCAAGCACTTTTGATCGGCTGGAAATCAATCTTCGAAAATATTCAAAACAAAGCATGCCCAAAAGGTTCAAGGATCTAACAATTAAAACAACTCTAAAATGTGAGGAGGGGACCAAAATTTAAAAAATTTGGGGAGAACAGTTGCGGCCGCAACAATTGGCGATTACCTGGTGAACCTAGATCTCTGGGCATTTATGCTTTGAATGATAGACTGTGTACAACCAATGCTTCTATTGAATTCTTCCAGCTATCTGGATTTCTCAAATGACGGAAGTGTGTACCTTTAATCATTGATGATAGTCCAATCTGGGGAGAGTGGAAACCAAGATTTTCACGTCCAGATAACTCTGTTGAGGCCAGAGGATGGGTTTCATTATTACTTTTGTCTTCAGGTAGCTGACAGCTTGGACACCACAGGCTTGAAGCATATGGTAAACATACATATTCGTTTGTTCCTCATTCCCATGCCATTTTAGCACTTTTTGTGCTTTTGGACTTTTGTCCCTTTTCATATGAGTCCTCCTGCATGCCTTTCTTACTGAGTTTTAATTGAGGATCCTCTATCCCATAGTGTCCTTTTGTGTGAGCGGTATACTTTATGTTTCATCTCACGGACGGAGAGGATCTTCCGGCAATTTAGTACTTATGATTCAGCATTTGCTTTAATGTATGATGCTTTCAGAGGAGTTTTGACTCTTATTTGCCTTTTGGCACTCGCTTCTTGGCATAGGATCATTTATATTTAACATACTGTTCACCTTGCTCTTTTCCATGGGTCTTCTGCTGTCGCCCCTTAGAACATTTTAAGTGTGGAGTGGATGGAGCCTCAACATAGTATTCCAGACTCTTTGAATCCGGTTTATTTCACAGGGGTTAAGCAGGACTTCAATGCACACAGAGCTATTTGAGAAAACTGCTAAACTGGAAGAAGTTCTTTCAGCTAAAAAACAACACACAGTCTGATACCAACTGTTTATCAATCCCAGGAATTTCGGATGTTACCCATGCAACCGCAGATTTTCTTCCCTTATTGAAATCAATAAAACTTAAACTAAAACAAACTGAAAAACATGACTCAAAAGACAACCAAACAGCTTATTTATATACAAGACAGAAGAATTCAAACAAACTCAGGAAAAATACGGCTTGAGAACCAAACCATTTACTGGTAAGTTCTCTTCCCATCCTTGTAGATCTTGCAACTTATAAGTAGAAGGGCCAAGCTTTGCCGCTATCTGATAAGGGCCTACCCATAACTGCTGGAATTTAGTGTGCTTTCCTTTCTCATCATGGGGGTGATCCCATTTGAGGACTAAGTCTCCTACTTCAAAGTCTTTTGTTCCAGCTTTATGCTTGTCGAACCATCTCTTAACTAACTCCTGCTGTTTCTTAAAGCGTTCTCTGGCTTTAGATCTAGCCTCTTCTGCTTTCAGGAGATTATATATTCTTATTTTCAAAACTTCATCATCCGACCCCCTAGACTCTTGAGCTAGTATGGAAGATGGTAGCATGATATTGGGAGGAAGGATGGCTTCTTTACCATAGACAAGGGTATATGGAGACACTCCAATCGCAGACTTGGGGGTGACTCTATCGGCCCAAAGGGCATTTGGTAATGCTGAGTGCCAACTCCTCTGGTTTTCTACCATTGTCTTCTTTAAAATTTCGATCAGATTTTTGTTAGAGGATTCAACCAGGCCATTTCCTTGTGGATAGTAATTAGCAGAATAATGCAATTTTATCCCTTTATCATGAGCAAAAGCAGTCAATTTAATTGATGAAAAGTACTTAGCATTATCAAAGACTAACGAAACTGGAACTCCAAACCTGGTCATGATATGATCTTGCAGGAAGCTGATGACTTCGTCTTCATTTATCTTGCGCAGCGGGATAGCTTCTACCCAGCGAGTGAAATAATCAGTAGCGGTCAGAATGTACTTGTGCTGCAAAGAGGAATTTGGTTTTATTTCTCTAATAATATCCAGTCCCCATTGCTTGAATGGCTCCGTGATCATCACAGGCTTTAGAGGTGCTGCTGCTTTAGGCTGTCTCCCACTACACCTTTGGCAAATATCACACTTCCTGACATGTGCGTGTGCATCTCTAAAGAGTGTAGGCCAATAGTAACTTGCCCTGAGGATTTTGTGGGCTGTGGTATCCCCTGAATAATGTCCTCCAGTAGGACCGTCATGCAATTCTGCCATCACTTTCTTCGCATCTTCCTTTTCTAAGCATATGAGAAGAACCCCGTCATAATTCTTTCTGAATAATACTCCTTCAACAAGTTGATATGCAGCTGATTTAAGACGCAACGCTCTCCTTTTCTTGGAATTCCAATGTTCTGGAAACAGTCCTACCTGCAGGTAATGCACAAGGTCTCTATACCAAGACTCGGGAGCTGTAAACAAAGGACATACCTCCATTTCATGTAATTCGACTTCATCTTCCCAGGCGTGTTCTTCATTTTTTCCATTTTCAGTCATCTGTTTGCACAACCCTTGTCCTTTAACTATCGATGTTGGCTTGAATTCAAGGTCGTATTCTTGAAGAGTTGTTACCCAGTTGCCTTTTCTTTCTCCTAACTCTTTTTGTATAAGAAGAGACCTTACAGCGGGGTAGGGGACGATCACCTTGGTCCTATTTTTTAAACTATAAGGTATGAATTGCTTTACTGCTTTGAATATCGCGTAAGCTTGTTTATCAACAGCTGGGTAATTCAATTCGCCCCCCTGTAGACCAGTACCCATAAAGGATATTGGAAATTCATCCCCCCCATCTTCCTTTTGGGTGAGCACAGCTGCTAGTGAATCATCGAATGCAAAGGTATACAAGATAAAATCTTTGTCGAAATCTGGGCTTTTCAGGGATGGTGCGTGTGCAACAGGAGTTTTGATTTTGCTGAATGCACTCTTCTCAATTTCAGTCCACTTGAATAGTGCATTTTGCTTTACCATCTGTTGTAGTGGTTTGACAATATGAGCAAAATCAGGCACAAATCTTTGCACAAAGTTTATCGTTCCCATAAATGATTGCATCCCCATTTTATTATGGGGCAAGGTGATTTGTTCAATAGCCTTAATTCTTTCTGGATATATAGAGATTCCTTTCTTCGAAACTATGTGACCCAGCAACTTGCCCTCCGTGACAGTGAACACACACTTCTTAGGATTGAGTGAGATGCCATATTTTCGACAGCGTTCGAAAATTTGTCTTAAGTGAAACGCGTGCTCTTCTCTTTTCTTCGAGAATATTGTAATATCGTCAAGGTATACTACAACACTTCGGCCAATTAATCCATGGAAAGCTATGTCCATAGCCCTCTGAAACGTTGCTCTAGCATTTATAAGCCCAAAGGGCATCCTTCTATAGGAAAAGGTTCCCCATTTGGTCCTGAACGTGGTCTTCAATCTGTCTTCTTCGGCTACTAACACTTGATTGTAGCCAGAGAAACCATCTAATAATGAAAACAGTTCAGAACCAGAGACCATTTGTAGCAAT